>OX031071.1:38242618-38842618 GCA_943736015.1 Tridacna crocea | reverse complement strand
AGTTTGACAGAATATTTGTAATTCTAGATTCTAGGTTTGTTAACCCTTTCCCAAACAACAAACTTTTGGGCTAGACCAAATAGAAAGCATTTGGAGACGACAATTCAAGTCTTGCTGAAAAGATGATTTCTGTCTATGATAGGGTAGAAAACATTGTGGGAAAAGGAGAAAATGCTGGTTACCAGCATTTTCTCCTTTTCCCAAAATGTTTTCAAAAGACTATTATTCCAGACCCGAAAAAACTAGGGACTGTTTGGGAAAGGGTTAACTCTTTACCACTCTAAAAATATATAGACTTCTCCAAACTGAAAGGATTTGCCTCTAGGACAAAATAAATGTAATTCAAAAGTTGAAATTCGTTTCCATCAGGGTAGAAAACATTGTGGGAAAAGGAGAAAATGCTGTTACCAGCATTTTCTCCTTTTTTCACAATGTTTTCAAAAGGCTTCTTTCTCACGGTCATTACAAGTCGGGATTGTGTGGTCAAAAGTTAAAGGCCTATCTACACTAGCAAACATTTGTTTGCAAAAATCACCAAACACCTTGCTTACCAATGTTTGCAAACAAATATTTACTCGCACAGTAACCCATCTTCGCAAGCCAAGGCTGACGATTCACTACGCTACTCTACCCTTGGCGGATCGAGCTTGATTTTTACATTCCCCCGATATGCTTTTTCATTGGATGCAGCCAGCTCTAACTGCACCGAATGAAATCGCTCGTAGCATTTCATCTTTGATAAAAATCGAACAAGGTCGCTACCTTTCGAATAGAAGGTAAACTTGGAAACCCACATGTATGTCTGCTTATCGCTTCATGTGTATTCGTAAGCGGTTTGTAAAACGATATTTTATTGGCTTTAAGAAATATGATGTAAAGGGGGGTAATTACTAGCATCCAATAGAGGTCGCATCGCAGGAATCTTGAAATCGGGCTCAATCAGCCAAGGTAAGATCCACGTAGTGTTCGTAACCTTGGCTCGCAAAGATGGCATAGACCAGTCAGCAAACACAAGCATACACCATCAAACAGTGTTTTGGGATATTTGGACATGTTTATTTTTGTCAGCCATGTTCATAGGCACTTGGTTTCCATGACTTTCACAACTTAACATTTATTTCTTTACATCTATATCTTACAGACTAGAAGATTTCGCAGTGGCCATGTTTCCAAGCAATGTAAGTCCTTGATCAGGTTTAAAATTACACTGGCTCCTGAATTACATATAAGGCGCTGGCCAGGATTTTTCAACGCTTAAAATTGTATGTCTTGTTTACATCATGGTACCCGTATTGTCCAGCCTGTTGATGACGACTCAGGAGCCAGCATATCAAAACCTGATCAAGGACTTCAGTTGCTTTAACCCATTACCAAACGACAATATTTTAGACAGGTCCAAATTCAAAGCATTTGCAGACGACAAAATAAAAGTGACTGAAAATTTGAAATTTGTTTTGTGAAGGATAGAAAACATTGTCTGAAAAGGAGAAAATACTGGTTACCAGCATTTTCTCCTTTCCCACAATGTTTTATAAAGCTGTCTTCTAAGGTCATTAAAAGTAAGGATTGTGTGGTAAAGCGTTAACCCATTACCACACAATCCCTACTTTTGACGCCCCTGAGAAGAAGCCTTTAGAAAGCATTGTGGGAAAAGGAGAAAATGCTGGTAACCACGATTTCTCCTTTTCCCACAATGTTTTCTACCCTTTACAAAACAAATTTCAAATTTTCAGTCACTTTTATTTTGTCGTCTGCAAATGCTTTCAATTTGGACCAGTCTAAAATATTGTCGTTTGGTAACGAGTTAAAACATGGCCGCTGCGAAACCTTCCACTATGATATGCAGAAATAGAAGAGGTAGGGTGCAACAGTAAAAGACTGGGAAACCAAGTGCCTATGGCTGTGTTTGCTGGTTTTTAGCTACATATAAAATAACCATTCAGACAGTTTCTTTATCTTGTAAGGGATGCATCACATAGGGTGTATTCCTTTTGCTACTCCGAACACTTCGGACATGTTCTAGGTCTATGGAGTATTTCAGAACATTGTGCTGTGTTCTTCACAACATATTCTGACTGCTCTAAATAAATCAAGGTGCAGCGCACCTGCTGATGAATGGTTGCTAGGTGATACAAAATGGCAGAAAGGTGGACAATTCTTTATGGCCAAACATGCAATTGTCTTTTTTACAATAGACAGTACAACCTGTATTCAGAGACCACTCAAGGAAAGTACTGAAATTGGTCACTTACAGCAGGTGGTCTTTAAATACAGGTTGTATTAGGTTAATGTAAGAGGGGATGTTGTTTCAGAACAGTGGTCTCTTAAAGCAGGTGGTCTTTTAATACAGGTGGTCTTTAACACAAGTTTTAATACAATATCATGAATAGGAGCACTGTAGACTTATCTCTACTCTCTCTCCGCAGCTGATTATATCCTCCACTAACACAGCTAAGACAATAGCTCTTGCATCAGCCATCATGGCAATATGCTTTCATTTTGATATGGTTTAGAACAATGCTCTGAAAATGCTCCATTCAGAACATACTTCTGGAACAGTGTTTATTTTCTGAAATATTTCTTTCGCACATTTGCGAACACCACTTCAGAACACAGAACATTATGCCAGAACAGGAGAAAGGAATACACCCATGATGTTCAAGCAAATCCAAACATTGTTTGTCACTGTTTGTAGTGGTGTAGACACCCCTTCGGAAAAACATGAACAATCATCACCATACAAAAGTTTGATTGTATTTGCTAGTCTAGACTGACCTTAACCCGTTGCCACACAATGCCAACTTTTAACGACCCTGAAGAAGAAGCCTTTTGAAAACATTGTGGGAAAAGGAGTAAATGCTGGTAACCAGCATTTTCTCCTTTTCCCACAATGTTTTCTACCGTATCAAGCGAAAATCCCATTACTGAGCCACATTGAAATTGTTATCTGCAAATAGTTTTAATTTGGACAGGTCTGAATTTTCTCATTTGGTAACGAGTTATGATTTTTAAATGATTAAAAAATTAAGGCATCATCTACACAAGCAGGCATTTCTTTACAAACAGCATCAAACATTTGTTTGGTTTGTTCATCTTTGCCCATAAGTTGTCCATAATTCATCAAAGAAATGTTCCACCAACTTCTGTTCAGCCCTCATCACTCAGTCGGTAGCATGTATGTCTTGAGAACAGTGGGTGGTTCATATCTCCATTTGGCAAATTTTGTCTATGTCCAATTTCTTTTTATCGATGATAGTTAGTGTGACAAGATTCATTCCTGCTCATTATTTTACTGAGGTTATTTGGGAAAGTAGTCAGTGGCTTGGAAAGAATATTTTGGTGAGAACTGGTTAAAAAAAAAAAAATTGCCCGAAAGCATGGACAGGTGCATTGAACACCGTGATATAACTGAAATAATGTTGAAAATGGTCTTAAGCACAAAGCAATCAATCAGGATTTCCTAAATTTGAAAGTTATATAACTTCAGATTGGCTAAACCTAATGGTTTAGCCAATCAGAAGTTATGTTACTTTCAAATTTTGAAAATCTTTGAGAACAGCGCAAGATTGTTATTAAGAATGGTTGGTGAATATGAATCCTTGGACCATATGTATGTAACAGTTTTTATAAATAGCCTGCTCAGGCACTGATTGAACCTTGGACCTCCAGGTCTCTAGTTGAACACTCTACCATGTCAATACAAAAGCTAGCTCTACAGCAAGTTAGTATAAGTTTCCCCTTATACAAAGACAAGCCATTTATTACATTTACATTAATTTTATTGCTCTCAGGGTGTATTCCTTTCACCTGTTCTGGCACAATATTCTGTGTTCTAGAATGCTGTTCAGGAATGTGCAAAAGGAATATTTCAGAACACAATACACTGTTCTGGAAATATGTTCTAAATGGAGCATGGTCAGAACATTATTCTAAACCATATCGAAATGAGAGTACATTGGCATGATGGCTGTTGAAAGAGCTACCGTCTTAGCAGAGAGAGAGAGTAGACTCGAGTATACTATGCCCGTATCTATGGTATTCATATCGTAAAGAAGAACGAACAAGTGCAAATTTTGCCATGAAGAATTGTCCGTCTTTCAGCCATCTTGTATCACCTAGCAACTGGTCAGCAGGTGGGCTGCACCTCGATTGGATTAGAACAGTCAGAACATGTTCTGGGGAACACAGCGCAGTGTTCCTAAATACTCCATTGACCTAGAACATGTTCGGAGTGTTCAGAGTAGTCCAAGGAATATGCCCACAGATGACAATATTCTTTATTGACAAACACAAGATAACAAACAAACACACAGCAGGTAAGATAGGTTAGATGCATAGCTTCATCACATAAACAGTACAGTGGGCGTTTTAGCAGACTGGTATACCTGTTTACCCTATAGTTACGAAGTCAGTCGTCCGTAAAAAGACAGTGCTATCGCCTGAGAGTAATATCTGAGGGAAAGACCAGTATACTATATGTGCATATTTATATCACACTGGTAACCAGCATTTTCTTCCTTTCCAACAAGGTTTTCAAAAATCTTCATTCTTAGGACCGTTAACCCAAACAGTCCTTGGTTTTCAAAACCCTGAAAAAGAAGCCTTTTGAAAACACTGTGGGAAAAGGAGAAAATGCTGGTAACCAGCATTTTCTCCTTTTCCCACAATGTTTTCTACCCTCCCAGAACAAATTTCAATTTTTGAGTGACGATAATTTTGTAATCTGCAAATGCTTTCAATAATTTTGACCAGTCTGAAATTCTGTCATTTGGTAAAAAGTTAAAACACGGGATGGTATGATGAAGAGTTCATAACCAAACAAAGACAGAAATGCAAGATTGATATCTGCCTTTCTTCAAGAATGTTTACTCACCTCATTGTCTTCTGTCACAATGTTTCCAAGCATGGCAATATTGTTTGCAATAAAACCGTATGCAGCCGCTTCACCATCTGTCAGGTGAGAAAATCCATTGGTATCTTTACTGTGTGCCTTAGCTCCGATTCTCTCGATAGTAGCAAAAGTTGGAGAGAAAAAGTCATCAGAACTAGAAGTGAGCTGAATCCTTTCAATTCTTAGACTATCATTTGTTGAAGCTGCGGCTACTTGCACCTGGGGACCAGTTGTAGAGAAATTTGGATGTGCATAGAAGTAGTTTTCATCTGCCCATTGGTTTTTAGCCTGTACCAAAACCATGGACGGCATTTCTGAGAACTGGGTGTTATTATACAGGTTGATGAAAAGAAATTGTGCAATTTCAACCGGCTTATCGGTCCATATGTAGGTATACATGCCCCAGTCAATTCTTCTAATGACGGAATCACCTGTGTACGGTATAATAAACGGGGAAAAGCCTAATATTTCCACGGTCGTGTTGTTTGACTTGGTTACAATGTTAATCAGATCACCGTTGTCATTAGCATCATTCGGCATTACGATAAACTCTGTTCCCCACTTACTTGTCGGCAAAAGCTGCTCAATGAAATGAGAAACCTTGCTGTCATTTGATGCGGGTACATCTCTCGCTCCAGCATACACCGCAATGACGTTGTCTGAGGATATGTATGTTCCGGACAGATCTTGCTCACTCTCAATGTGTAGTACATCCAAAGCACTCAGATAGAAAGGTACAGATGTACCTGTAAGGACATAATCTGATCCACTTGATCCAGTAACACACGAAGCTTGTGCTGTGACATTGGATGGAAATCTAATGTTTATAGATGTATCTTCTGTCGCTAGAACAGAAAACTGGCACCAACCGCCAGTTTGACAGTATGTGACGACATAATATTCGTTTCCAAGATGGTCAGTCTTGAATGCTAAATATCCCTCTCGGCTCACAGTAGGTAATGAATTGTCAACTTGCACTACTTGCAATAAGAACTCTGAATCTGACGTTATTTTCAAGCCTTTCGATGCAACCTCAATTCCTGTTGGAATAAGCCCAGAGCAGTTCAATATGACTGTTTCAGGGTCTCTGGAAACTGAAGAAGGAATGGAGCGGTTTCCAAGGTAATCACAATTGGAGCCAGTAATTGTAATTGAGATACTGTAAGAATTTTGATTGTTAACAAACAAGTAGAGAGGCTCATTTTGCTGGCTAATCGTTGAACTGTTACGGCCCAGCATGGAAACATAGTAGGTGGTTGTCCCTTCTGAAAGATAGACCAGAGTACGGTTTGACTAACCAACTAATCTAAATTGTATTCTCATTCCAACTTTAACACTTTACCAAATGACAAAGTTTTAGACTGGTCCAATTTGAAAGCAGTACTGTTGCAGATGACAAAATAAATGTAACTCAAAAATTAAAACTTGTTTTCAGCAGGGTAGAAAACATTGTGGGAAAAGGAGAAAATGCTGGTTACCAGCATTTTCTCCTTTTCTCACAATGTTTTCAAAAGGCTTCTATCCCAGGGTTGTAAAAACCAGGGATTGTTTGGGAAAAGGTTAAGACTTTACTGAGTTAGAAGATTATACAATGACACACTGAATTCCTTAGGGAACGAAGGATTTACAATTCTTAATAATGTTCTTTGTCTAATTCACCACATTTTTCTAAATTTGAAAGTAACACCAGTTCTGATTGGCTATACTGTTTGGTTCAGCCAATCAGAACTTGCACTTCTTTCAAATTTAGAAAACCTTTGAGAAGAAGACAAAAACATTTTTTTATGGTGTTACCTTAAAAGGCTACGTAGCCTCTCAAGGTATTTTTAGATTTCCTGCCAGAAATTAAAAAAAACATTGTGGGAATGTCTCCTTTTGAAATGAGAATAAAGTGGTTTTAGATTTATGAATGACAATTCTTAGAGGGAAAAAAAGGGAAAAAGTGGCTGGATTAAAGTAGTATAATAATACACATACACATTTTTAAAAACAGCAAATTTTTTAGGATACTGTAATGATCATCATAACTGTTTTCCTATAGGAGTCGTACACCTTGAAAGTGGCCTTTCAGATTTTGGGATGAGAATTTTACAAAAATGCAAAATATTTATCCTTATACTCCCAAAGCTTTCATGAAAACTTGTAGTCAAAAACCATCCGACAACACGAGAAATTAGAGATTTACTACAGCCCAGGTTGATACCAGCGGGAGACACATACTATTTTTAGATGATGAATTCGCTCATTTACATACAGGAATATACAGATGAAGTTTTAAACATAGTGCCCAAAGAAGACATTATGGAAAATAATTATTACATGTTTGATATGTAAAGGAATTTAAGCGTATTAGTCACGTGCCAGTCACTCGACATTCCCACAACGCTTTATTGATTTTTGGCGCGAAATCTAAAAATACCTTCAGGGGCTACATAGCCTTTTAAGGGAACACCATCAAAAAAATTTTTTTTTTGTAATTTTATGAGTCTTAATTATGGATGATTTGTATTATTTTTTCATATAAATTTCAGTGATATGCATATTTTTTTAAATTGGGTGAGATGTAAAAATTCTAAATACCCACCTTTAACTATTTATCAAAGGACAAATTCTTGATATGTCCAAACTGAAAGCATTTGCTGATGATAAACGTAACTGAATTTTTTTTTTTTGTGTGTCTTTGAATGGGTGGAAAATATTGTGGGAAAAGGAGAACATGCTGGTAACCAGCATTTTCCCCCTTTTCCCACAATGTCATCAAAAGGATTTTTTCCCAGGACGTTAAAACCTGGGATTATTAGGTCAAGGGTTATGGAATTTTTACCTGTGAGAGCTGGGCACCAAACTATCCACATGAAGAAGGCTGCTAGGCGGAGAACCTGCATCTTCTGAAAATGGAAAAAATATTGATTGATCGAATTTGTGTTTATTTATTGTCGCTACCAGTTGCCCATTTGGGCGACAACCCAAGAAGGCAGTAAGTATTTTTAAGAGCGATAGTGCAGATACAAGACGAAACCCATCTTTAATTACGTCTGATTGTTTGAACTCATTACCAAACAACAATATTTTAGACTGGTCCAAATTGAAAGCATTTGCGGACGACATAACAAAAGCGACTGAAAATTTGTTTTGTGAAGAGTTGAAAACATTGTAGAAAAAGGATAAAATGCTGGTTACAAGCATTTTCTTCTTTTTCCACAATGTTTTCAAAAGGCTTCTTTTGCAGGGGCGTCAAAAGTATGGATTGTGTGGTAATGGGTTAAATTACGTCTGATTGTTTTAACCCATTACCAAACAACAATATTTTAGACTGGTCCTAATTGAAAGCATTTGCAGACGACAAAGTGAAAGTGACTGAAAATTTGAAATTTGTTTTCTGAAGGCTTCTTTCTCAGGGGCGTCAAAAGTAGGGATTGTGTAGTAATGGGTTAACTATACTGTAGATCTACTAATATTGTCGTTTGCAAATGCTTTCAGTTCTGGTAGGTCTGAATTTCATCAACTCTTTACCAAACCCACAAAAATTCAGACGAATCCAACTTGAAAGCAGTAAAAAACTGTTGCAGACGACAAAATAAAAGTGACTGAAAATTTGAAATTTGTTTTGTGAAGGGTGGAAAACATTGTTGGAAAAGGAGAAAATGCTGGTTACCAGCATTTTCTCCTTTTCCCACAATGTTTTCTACCCTATCATATACAAAAATCATCTTTTAAGCAAGAGTAGAAAACATTGTGGGAAAAGGAGAAAAGGAGAAAATGCTGGTTACCAGCATTTTCTCCTTTTCCCACAATGTTTTCAAAAAGGCTGCTATTCCAGACCCGTAAAAAACCAGGGATTGTTTGGGAAAGGGTTAATATAGATTTAAATTCTTGTTTTCCAGGCCAGCTGTCCGTGGAAATATCCCAAGAAATATCAGACAGTGTTGATAAAACATCAGACCGGAAGATCTCTGACTGAAAACTAATTCGAAAATATGAAATCTATGAAACCTATGAATATTCATAGCAAATAATGACTTCTATAAATATTCATATATGAATAGGAAAATTCTATGAATACTCATTGAGAAAAAAAAATATATTTTTGTGACAGTTTTGACCTGTTAGAATAATAATTAGTTTCCAAAGTTTACTCTTTGTCTGGAAACAGACCTTAGGTTCTGTCTTTTTTAGTTTGTTTATATTGGAGTTTAACCCTTTCCCAAAAGACAAACTTTTGGACCAGACCAAATTGAAAGCATTTGCAGACGACAATTCAACTATTGCAGAAAAGATTATTTATGTCTATGATAGGGTAGAAAACATTGTGGGAAAAGGAGAAAATGCTGGTAACCAGCATTTTCTCCTTTTCCCACAATGTTTTCAAAAGGCTACTATTCCAGACACGTTAAAACCAGGGTTTGTTTGGGAACGGGTTAACTCTGTTCTTACCAGCAAAGCCCATAACAAAAAAAAAACAAATGAATAAATGGTTGGCAGAAGGAAGCAGACAGGATTTGAACCCCAAAACTCCGACAAAAGGCCAATACCTTAACCCTTTCCCAAATGACAAACTTTTGAACTAGACCAAATTGAAAGCATTTGCAGACGACAATTCAACTCTTGCTGAAAAGATGATTTCTGTCTATGATAGGATAGAAAACATTGTGGGAAAAGGAGAAAATGCTGGTTACCAGCATTTTTTCCTTTTCCCACAATGTTTTCAAAAGGCTATTATTTCAGACCCGTAAAAACCAGGGATTGTTTGGGAAAGGGTTAAAGGTGGGTATTTAGAATTTTCACATCACACCAAATTAAAACATATATTTATTATTGAAATTTATATAAAAAACAATACAAATCATCGATAATTGAGAATCATAAAATTAAAAACAAAAATTTTTTTTGATGGTATTCCCTTAAAAGGCTACGTAGCCCCTAAAGCTATTTTTAGATTTCGCGCCAAAAATCAATAAAGCATAGTGGGAATGTTAAGTGACTGCCACGTGACTAATATGGCTTAAATTCCATTTCATAACAAACATGTAATAATTATTTTCCATAATGTCTTCTTCAGACGCTATGTTTGAAACTTAGAACGTGTCTCCCGTTGGTGTCAACCTGGTCCGAAATAAATCTCTAATTTCTAGTGTTATCGGATGGTTTTCGACTACTTGGGTTTTATGAACGCAAGGCTATGGGAGTATAAGGATGATTTTTTGCGTTTTTGTAAAATTTTCGACCCAAAATCTGAAGGGCCACCTTTAACCACTGAGCCAGACTTATTTTACAAACACAGAAGTTAGGTATTGAATTTAACATACACATGTATGTTAATAAAAATAATAATAGAAAACATTTATTTCCGCAATAATATTATCCTACAAAATTGGCTATGATTAAAAAAAGAGTGTTATTATACTGCTTTAACCAAGCCACTTTTCCCTTTTTGTCTATTCTAGAACTATCATTTATAAATCTAAAGCCACTATATTTTCATTACAAAGAGAGATAGTAATTACCTCCCTTTTATGGAAACTAACAAAAGTACATGTATCTACAAATAATTTCAAGATAGGCACAAAGAAATTTCTGGTCCATTAAAAATGGGCAAAAGTATTATACCTGTATAAATCCGTATTTATCAACTATCAAGAAAACTTTATGCAATGCAGCACTAGAGGTATTAGGGGTCTACTACCTTAACCCATTACGACACACTCCGTACTGTTGACAACCCTGAGAAAGAAGCCTTTGGAAAACATTGTGGGAAAAGGAGAAAATGCTGGTAACCAGCATTTTCTCCTTTTCCCACAATGTTTTCTACTCTTCACAAAACAAATTTTAAATTTTCAGTTACTTTTATTTTGCGGTCTGCAAAGGCTTTCGACCTAAAATATTGAAGTGTGGTGATGAGTTAAATTAGGACAAAGCCATGCATGAAGGAGTGGTCTCCCATAACACAACCTCTTTTAACTCATTACAAAACGACAAAATCTTAGGCTTGTCCAAATTGAAAGCATTTGCAGACTACAAAATAAATGTGATTGAAAATTTGGAATTTGTTTTGTGAAGGGCAGAAAACATTGTGGGGAAAGGAGAAAATGCTGGTTACCAGCATTTTTTCCTTATCCCACAATGTTTTCTAAAGGCTTCTTTCTCAGGGGCATCAAAAGTAGAGATTGTGTGGTAATGGGTTAAAGTCATCATTTATAGTTTTAGCCGTTGTTGACATAGAAAATGCCAAAACGATTGATTGATTGATTGATTAATTGATTGATTGATTAATTGATTGATTGATTGATTGCGTGCGGCTTAACGTCATTTTCAACATTATGTCTCGGCAGCTAATGCACCTATCTATGCTTACCTGGAGTCTCTTTTACCAGTACTCCACACGATATTCTTTCCAAGCCACTGGCTACTTTCCCACATAACTATCATCAAAGCAATTGCTAGCGTTGGAAGAGGAATGAATCCTGTCACAACGACTATCATCAATCCTCAGAAAGAATTTGGCCTAGCCAGGGATCAAACCCACGACCCCGTATTTTCAAGCCCTGCATGCTGCCGACTAAGCTCCCAGGACACTGCATACCAAACCAAACACATAAAAGAAATGACAGAAAAACGCATCGCTTTATTTCATAAAAGGTACAATGGAATTTTAGAAGTAAGGAATACCAGTTTCCCGAAATGTCATGAAATCGGCCAACCATAAACAGACATTGTGATCGTCTGATGATAAAAGTTGCTCTGTCAATATTAATTGACAGACTCTATATAACACAAAGTAGGCCTCAGAACTGTTTTCAGATTCTAGAAAAATGATAGACTACAACCCTTGACAGATCAGTAACCCTTTCTCAAACAAGCCCTGGATTTTACATGTCTGCAGTAAAAGTCTTTTGAAAACACCGTGGGAAAAAGAGAAATTGCTCGTAACGAGCAATTTCTCCTCTTCCCACAGTGTTTTCTATCCTTTTTGAGAACGTTCTGCCATTTTCTCCAAATCCAAAATTGTTGTCTGCAAACTCTTTCGGTTTGGAAGAGTCCAAAATTTGTCGTTTGGGAAAGGGCTAAACCCTTACAGTGCCGAAAAGACACAAAAAGATATTTCTAGTCTGGAAATATGACCCAAATAGTTATAATTTCAAGGTTTCTCCTGTCTGAAGTTGTTTTAGCACAGTGCACAATGTAGATCAAGGATCTGGCTGCACATTTTGTACAGCTTCATCTTGATCTACACTGCCCACAAACACAACTACAGTTGTGATTGACACTTTAAAGGTGGGTATTTAGAATTTTCACATCACACCAAATTAAAAAATAAATATATATTTGAAATTTATATAAAAAACAATACAAATCATCAATAATTAAGAATCATAGAATTACAAAAAAAAAATATGGTATTCCCTTAAAAGGCTACGTAGCTTCTTAAGCTATTTTTAGATTTCACGCCAAAAATCAATAAAGCATTGTGGGAATGTCAAGTGACTGGCATGTGACTAATAACGCTGAAATTCCATTACATAACAAACATGTTATAATTATTTTCCATAATGTCTTCTTCGGACGGATGCTTGAAACTTTGTCTGGGTTTTCCTGTATTTAAATGAGAGAATTGATGATCTAAAAATAGAACGTGTCTCCCGTTGGTGTCAACCTGGACCACAATGAATCTCAAATTTCTCGTGTTATCGGATGGTTTTCGACTACTGTGGTTTTATGAACGCAAATTAAAAGGCTATGGGAGTAGAAGGATGATTTTTTTGCATTTTCGTCCCAAAATCTGAAGGGCCACCTTTAACACTTTAACAGACGACAAAATTTTAGCCAATCATTTAACTCATTACCAAACAACAAAATTTAAGACTGGTCCAAATTGAAAGCATTTGCATACGACAAAATAAAGGTGACTAAAAAGTAGAAATGTGTTCAGGTAAGGGTGGAAAACACTGTGGGAAAGGAGAAAATGCTGGTAACCAGCATTTTCTCCTTTTCCCACAATGTTTTCTACCCTTCACAAAGCAAATTTCAAATTTTCAGTCACTTTTATTTTGTCGTCTGTATATGCTTTCAATTTGGACAAGCCTAAAAATATTGTCGTTTGGTAATGAGTTAAATGACTCTTTGGAGGATTAGTTTGTGGAAAAAGGAGAAAATATTAGTAACTATGCATTTTTTTCTTTTCCTTCAAAGTTTCATACTCTTTCTACGACAAATTTATCGTTTTGACTTGTATTTTTATTTGATTTGTCATCATTAAAAGCTTTTAATCAGGCAAGCAGACAGTTTTGTCACCAAATGTGGTCTCCGTGGCTGTGAGGTAGATCGTCGGCCTAATAACCTAAAGGTCCTGAGTTCGATACCCGTAAGCGAGTGTCAACTTTTGGGATCTTTCATTGGCCCACAAATTTGGCGCGAGTACTAGTGTAGTTCCCAGGAAGCAGAATCAAGAGAGATTAGTATAAGTTGTTTGAACTTGTTTCTTAATCGATGTAAAAGAAATATGTTTAAACTAAACAGTTTTGTCACCATGTAAGGAATTAACTAACTTTATATTACGCTTTTCTATAGTTATCCAGAAATAATATTGGATTATGGTTTATAATCATAGAAAAACACCAATTTCATTCTTTCTAACTCTTCAAAATTCAGTTGAAGATGGAAAACAGTTCCCCTGCACTAGTTACCTGGGTAACCAGCACATGCCAATCAACCATAGAAAAATATGACACTATTTACCCGCACTGAATCTACCTTTCTTGTGCTTTATGTCAAAATAGTTTCTCCAAAAAAAAAACATGCAAAAAATGTACTCATGAGGAAAACTGAAATTCCACCGTCCAGACATGCCTTGAAATATAATACGAGCCATTACCACACAATCCCTACTTTTGACGCCCCCGAGAAAAAAGCCTTTTGGAAACACTGAAGGAAAAGGAGAAAATGCTGGTAACCAGAATTTTCTCCTTTTCCTACAGTATTTTTTACCCTACCCCGAACAAAATTCATTTTTTCAGTCACCTTTATTTTGTCGTCTGCACTTGCAATTTGAACCAGTCTAAAGTATTGTCGTATGGCAAAGGGTTAAATATGTGTCTGTTCGGTGCACCTCATTTGCACCTGTCTACATGATCCCACTTTGTGAAACCCCATTAGTCTATCAGGAAACATCTAAAATTTCACATTAGTATATATTTGCACATTTCCTCAATATTCATTATACAAAATACAATTGATGCATGGGTACCTCTGAAGTTATCTCTTTCCCAAACGACAAATTTTAGACTCTTCCAAACTCAAAGAGTTTGCAGACGACAATTTCAAATTTGATAAAAATGGCAGAAAGTTCTCCAGATGGGTAGAAAACACTGTGGGAAAAGGAGAAATTGCTCATTACGAGCAATTTCTCCTTTTCCCACTATGTTTTCAAAAGACTTGTACTGCAGACACGTAAAAACAAGGGTTTGTTTGGGAAAAGGTTAACTCTTTACCACACAATCCCAACTTTTAACAACCCTGAGAAAGACAGCTTACGAAAACATTGTGGGAAAAGGAGAAAATGTTCATAACCATCATTTTCTCCTTTATCGAACAATGTTTTCTATCCATCCCAAATGAAATTTCAATTTTTGATTCACTTTTATATTGTCCTCTGCAAATGCTTTCAACTTGGACTGGTCCAAAATTTTGTCGTTTGGTAAAGAGTAAACGGTTTACCAAATTACAAAAGTTTGGATTAGTTCAACGTGTGTGCATTTGCAGATGACAAATCAAATGGGATTCAAAAATTGAAATTTGATTTGAGGAGGTCAGAAAACATTGTGGAAAAAGGAGAAAATGCTGGTTACCAGCATTTTCTCCTTTTCCCACAATGTTTTCAAAAGCTTTCTTTCATAGGGTCGTTAAAAGTCAGGATTGTGTGGTAATGGATTAAGGGGCTTAGCTGAAGACACAGCCATTTCACATATTGTTGGTTTGCTTCAAAAACCTCGTAACTACAGCTTGTAACAAGCTGTAGTTACGAGGTTTTGGAAGCAAACGGACGATATGGTACTTTTTAGGTACTGATAATAAATTGATATAATTATAATATAATGAAATTCATGATTGGTCCATTGTCTGCGCATGTCATATTCTTCTAGCAAGAAATGATGATGATTGGTAAAAAATGTAAAAATGTTTATTCTAAATGTCTTTGTGTAAAAAAACGTTGACCAGTTTATGCTATTGGCCCCTGTAAATTTGCTGCCAAATTAAACCCATCTATCCTTTTTTTTAACCCATAACCCTTTACCACACAATGACAGCCCCTGTGAAAAGTAGTTCTTGAATTCATGAACAATTCCAGAACTAGTTCATGAACAATCCCATGAACAGCAAATGGCTGGTTCATGAACCATTTTTGTTTGTGAACTTTTGTTTTTGTTCCATGAACAGTTCATGAATAACAGCTCTTAATCAGTTCAATGAACTGGTCTATGAATCAAAGTTCATGAACTGGTTGTGGTGCCTGAGACATTTTTCTTTATTGGTAGAAAACCTTGGATCATAAATCCAACCCTTCAGTTACCCAACCCTTCAGTTACCCTTATTCAATTAGGTTATGCAGCAACAAGTAGCTTATTAGGAAGTTAAAGAATATTTGCACTTAAAGTAAATTAATAATGTTATGAATTGTGTGAATATAACCCCCTTACGATAAATATCTGCAAATTGCATGGCTGAAAGTGGGTTTAACTCATTACCAAATGACACTATTTTAGGCTTGTTAGCAGACAACAAAATAAAAGTGATTAAAAATTTGAAATTTGTTTTGTGAAGGGTAGAAAACATTGTGGGAAAAAGAGAAAATGCTGGTTACCAGCATTTTCTCCTTTTCCCACAATGTTTTCTAAAGGCTTCTTTCTCAGGGGTGTCAAAAGTAGGGATTGTGTGGTAATGGGTTAAGTTATTTCCATCCTAATGCTTGTAGAAATTTCTTATTAGTTGATAAATAAGAATTTATACTGATATAATATTTTTGCACTTTTCTAACTGACCAGAAATTCCTTTGATGTACATTTTGAAATTATTTGTCGATATTTTGTTATTTTTCAAAAAAAGAGAGGTAATATTGTCTCCTTTTGTAATGAGAATAGAGTGGCCTAGATTTATAAATGATAATTCTTAGATGGAATGAGTGGCTCAGTCAAAGTAGGACAATAATACTCATTTTCATTTATAGCACCTTTTTTAGGATGCTATAACAGTGGAAATAGCTGTGTTCCATTAGAATGGTACCACCTAATATATTTAAGTTATTGAATTCTAAATCCTTGAACTTCTTAAAGACAGCAAGTTCATGAATTGTTCAAGAAAAATCAGATCGTGAACTTATGTCAGAGTCTATTTCATGAACTGTTAGTAATACTTCATGAACATGGAGTTCATGAACCATCAGTTCAAGAACTACAACATGACAGTTCAAGACTTTTTCTACCAGTTCTTGCATAGTTCATAAACAATTAATGAACTGAAAACATGTACCATGAATTGTTCATGAACTCAAGAACTACTTTTCGCAGGGGTAATTTTAACGACCCTGAGGATGAAGACTTTTGAAAACATTGTGGGAAAAGGAGAAAATGCTGGTAACCAGCATTTTCTCCTTTTCCCACAAAGTTTTCTACCCTATCAAAGCAAATTTGACCCATTTGAGCCACCTCGAAATTGTCGTCTGCAAATGCTTGCAATTTAGAAAGGTCTTAAATTTTTCCCTGTGGTAACAGGTAAACCAAACAATCCCTGGGTTTTAGGACCCAGAGAAAACATTGAAAACATTGTGGGAAAAGGAGAAAATGCTGGTAACCAGCATTTTCTCCTTTTTCCAACAATTTTTTTTTACTCTTCTAAAGTCAAGTTTCAATTTTTCAATTTTTTAACTGTGTGTATTTTGCTGTCTGGATATTCTTTCAATTCAGACAAATTTAAAATTTTGCTGTTTGGTAAAGAGTTAACCCTTTCCCAAACAATTCCTGGATTTTACGGGTCTCGAATAGTAAACTTTTGAAAACGTTGTGGGAAAAGGAGAAAATGCTGGCAACCGGCATTTTCTCCCTTTTCCCACAATGTTTTCAATCCTATCATAGACAGATATCATCTTTTCAGCAAGAGTTGAATTGTCGTCTGCAAATGCTTTCAATTTGGTCTAGTCCAAAAGTTTGTCGTTTGGGAAAGAGTTAAAGATATTCCTTATTAGTAACTGTTTCAAACAGTCTAGAAATGATAAGCTCATTGTACCTTGATAAACTAACAGAACCTCAGTGGCTCATGATGAGAGCTAAGGTCTTAACTGTTTACCACACAATCACGACTTTTAATGACCCTAGGGAAGAAGTCTATTGAAAACATTATGGGAAAAGGAGAAAATGCTGATAACCCGCATTTTCTTCTTTTACCACAAAGTTTTCTAACCTATCTTCTGTTAGAAAAATAGTGTCATTTGAGCCATTATGAAATAGTATGCAAATGCTTTTAGTTTGGATAAAATTTGCAGAGTGGTAAAGGGTTTACCAAACGAAAAATTTCAAACTAGTCCAAATTGAAAGCATCTGCAGGCTACACAACATTATGTGATTCAAAAATGGAAATTCGATTGCAGAAGGGTAGAAAACATTGTGGGAAAAGGAGAAAATGCTGGTTACCAGCATTTTCTCCTTTTCCCACATTGTTTTCAAAAGCCGTCTTCCCCAGGGTCGACAAACCCCGGATTGTGTGGTAAAGGATTCGCTCATTAATATATAATGGTTTAAATTGATATTCAATTTCATTTATCAGTTTAAGTTGACACCTTTGGAAAAATAATGTTGCAAAAAATAAAGTTAATGTTATTTGTAAAATGAAACTGCTTTTGCATTGGTGATTTCTGTAACAATATTGAGTTCCCCAATGCTTGGCCTCAATATTGTTAATTTAAAACGCAAAAACCTACTTTGAGTTTAAGCTAAATACTTCCTATAGCTGTCATCGTTTGGTCGCTGCTAGATCATTTTAATAGCCATAAGTGCTAGCAACTTGTCATACTTAAGGATCATCCTCGGATACCCCAGGGTCTCCCTATTTGCTACGCTACATCGACCCCTGGGACAATTGACTAATAAAACTTTGAATCAGCCGCCAAAAATCGATACGAAACGTCATAGCGTACAGTCCACTCGCCCATCACAAAATGATGATGGAACCAATGAAAAGCCAGCATTCGGCCAGCGGTAAAGCGAGGGAAATTCAATTAATTGTCCCAGGGGTCGATGTAGCATAGCAAATAGGGAGACCCCGGGGTATCCGAGGATGCTTAAGGATAGTTTCTTCGTAAACTTCCTCTCAGTATGACTATATAAACCACCAAATTTATAAGTAATTTCAGTGTACAACTGATCTTCACATTTGATACTTTTGGCTTTGTTTGCACTCCGGACAAACGTCTGTATTACTAACCTTATATTGAACCTGGTGTTGAAAATTTATTAAAACTTTGAAAGAACTGAACTGAACCCCTGTTATTCTTACCCGACAGCCGTGTTACATTTCCTTACTATTTCAAATGTAACTTTTGTGCATTCTTTCATAAATCATTTGAAAGTTTTAAATTTATCAAAACAATTTCATGTAAGTTGTATTTGTAAAATATTCTTTACAGATCTCTGGTTTATTCTTCACAAAAATTCATAACGCTTGCAGAATTATTTTTTCTAATGCATGTCAAATGATTAGATTTGTTAAGAAAAAAACAATTATGTGTGGGGGGAAAATGGATAAAAGTTGGTATACAAGATAATTTTATTATGTCAGCATTTCCTCCTTTTCCCAGTTTGTTTTTGAAGGATTTCTACACTTAAAAGCATGGCCTAATAGGCAAGGTTTACAAAAGAGAAGTGTCAATAGAGGAAATGGATGACATTTCACCATGCTGTCAAGACCATGGTGCATTTGGCAAAGAGAGAAGAGAAGTTAGCCCATTACCACACAATCCCTTACTTTTGACGACCCTGAGAAAGAAACCTTTGGAAAACATTGTGGGAAAAGGAGAAAATGCTGGTAACCAGCATTTTCTCCTTTTCCCACAAAGTTTTCTACCCTATACAAAACAAATTTCAAACTTTCAGTAAGTTTTATTTTGTCGTCTGCTAATGCTTTCAATTTGGAGAAGCGTAATATGTTGTCATTTGGTAATGAGTTAATGGATGAAATGTAAGAAATTTCAGCATGCAGTCAAGGGTAAGGCACGATTGGTAAAGAGAAAACTTTCAAGAGAAGGGTCCACAGAGGAAACGGGTGAAATTTTACCATGCAGTCAATTCTATGAATATAATATTAGCAGCTTTATAAAAATCAATGAATCAATGAACAAAGTGAAAACCAGTCATAATATCAGTGAAATTCTTCACCATACAAGTCCTGAGTTTTAACGGCCCATTTAAATAGACAAACTGCTATTGAAAACATTGTGGGAATAGGAGAAAAATGGGAGAAGGCTATTGAAAACATTGTGGGAATAGGAGAAAATGCTGGTAACCAGCATTTTTTCCTTTTCTCATAATGTTTTCTGCATAGAAATTATTAGTTAAACTGTAATCAAGTTGTCGGCTGCATATCTTTTTTATTCTATTAACCCATTACCACACAATCTCTACTTTTGACGCCCCTAAGAAGGAAGCCTGTAGAAAACATTGTTGGAAAAGGAGAAAATGCTGGTAACCAGCATTTTCTCCTTTTCCCACTATGTTTTCTACCCTTCACAGAACAAGTTTCGAATTTTCAGTCACCTTTATTTTGTCATCTGCAAATGCTTTCAGTTTGGACCAGTCTAAAATTTTGTCAACTGGTAAAGAGTTAAGTCCAGAATTTTATTGTTCTGTAAATAGTCAACTGTAAAAGCTTAACAAAACAAGAACATTTTGGACCAGTCCAATTTGAAAATATTTGCAGAGGGCAAAATTAACGTAACTCAAAAATTGAAATTTTATTTGGAAAGGGTAGAAGACATTTTGATAAATCTTCCTACAAATAGGAAGGGGCTTTTGAAATAAACTTATCTACATATTTTACTAATCGCAAATTTCTATTTTTCATTTTCTTTCATTCCACTCAGACAAATATAAAACATTTACGTTCTATTGCAAAGACTTATTATGGAATAATAATCAACAAAGTTGGTAATAGGAGTAGCGGCAATAGATGATGCATTGTATTTGGGAAGTAACATTACACATATTTCAACCTCTTATCATATAATCTACATAAATAGAAATGTATGCAATAGTCATTTAATGTGGATGAGTTATAAGCAATCAGTGATTAGTCTGTAGTCTAGCGGCCGTTGATTGATCAGGGTTGGTTATTTGCGTTTATTTATCGTCGCTACCGGTTGCCCATCTGAGCGACGCCCCCAAAAGACAATTAGTTGTTACGGGGGATAGTGCAGGGATACAGGTCGAAACTACTGAGAGCTTTGCCTGGTTCTTTCACGTGCTCGGCGTATAGCACCGTCACACGGGACCTCGGTTTAATGTCTCATCCGAAGGACTATTAGTAATTTTAGTTGGCCAGCCGGGGATACGAACCCACAAACTGTAAGACATTGTGTTCACAAGTCCTACGCTCTACCTATTGAGCTATATCGGCTGGTATTTGATCAGGGTAGAGCTACATTCTCTTTTTATATTACAACAAGATGCGTCCGTGCAGAACATACACCCAACATAGTATAATAAGTAACAAAGCACCCAACATAAATGAGCCATGCCTTGGCAAAAAGGGGGCTTAATGCATTTGCCAACAGTATCGGCCCAGGCCAGCCTGCGCAATCCGAGCAGGCTGATCTGGGCCAAAACTTTTCACTTTTGGTCAATATTCTGTATGTCCAAGGATCAGCTTATCACATGATTAAGTCATTTCTTTAAAACAAAAAATGGATATTACGGATCTGTTAGAATGTGATGGCTTGCTTAGTGCCATGGATCATGAAGATGCAGAACTCATTACCACACAATCCCTACTTTTGACGACCCTGAGAAAGAAGCATTTAGAAAACATTGTGGGAAAAGGAGAAAATGCTGGTAACCAGCATTTTCTCCTTTTCCCACAATGCTTTCTTCCCTTCCCAAATCAGATTTAAATTTTTGAGTTTCTTTTATTTTGTCGTCTGCAAATACTTTCAATTTGGACCAGACTAAAATTTTGTTATTTTGTAAAGAGTTAAGCGCCAAAATTCAGGCCTAATATTGGTGTAAGGATACAAGCAGTGGAAAGTTGTCTGATGACAATACTAAATATCTCTTTACTGTACAGTCATCAGTCGTCAAAATATTGGTACGAACCGCTGTACGAAACGTGTGACTCAGATAACGAACGCAAGTTAAGCGTAGTTATGGAAAAGGTAAAAAAGAAACTTGATCAGGTTAATCTAGGGTTATATTTTGATCCTTCAATACCTTCTGAATCGACTAAGGCGACATTGCTGAGTGATGTACAAATAAGACAAAAAAAAATTTTTTTTTCCCAAACAGCAAAATTAAATGTGGACCAAATAATGCATTCTTTATTTAGCCCTTTAGCAAACAACTAAAATTTAGACTTGCAGATGACAAAATAAATATAACTCAAAAATTGAAATGTGTTTCCAGCATGGTTAAAATCATTGTGGGAAAATGAGAAAATGCTGGTTACCAGCATTTTCTCCTTTTCCCACAATGTTTTCAAAAGGCTAATGACCCAGAACAAAAATGCTTTTGAAAACATTGTAAAAAAAAAGGAATAAATTTCAGCAATTACTCTTTTCCCACAATGTTTTCTACCTGTTCAAAGATAAAAATTATTGCAACGTTTCTACTCTTTTAACTCTTTACCAAATAATCCCTGGATTTTACCACCCGAGATAGAAGCCTTTTGAAAACATTGTGGGAAAAGGAGAAAATGCTGGTAACCAGCATTTTCTCATTTTCCCACAATGATTTTAACCATGCTGGAAACACATTTCAATTTTTGAGTTATATTTATTTTGTCGTCTGCAAGTCTAAATTTTAGTTGTTTGCTAAAGGGCTAAATAAAGAATGCATTATTTGGTCCACATTTAATTTTGCTGTTTGGGAAAAAAAAAATTTTTTTGTCTTATTTGTACATCACTCAGCAATGTCGCCTTAGTCGATTCAGAAGGTATTGAAGGATCAAAATATAACCCTAGATTAACCTGATCAAGTTTCTTTTTTACCTTTTCCATAACTACGCTTAACTTGCGTTCGTTATCTGAGTCACACGTTTCGTACAGCGGTTCGTACCAATATTTTTATGAGCACCCAGATTCGACCTTGCACTTTAGTTTGGTAATTCCAATACATTTTCCGTCTATATACTTTACCTCCAAGTGTGACGAATATATCAATCTTAGCATTCAGTTGATATCACGCCATCTTTTGCTGTATTATGTGAGATATCTTTGCTTATATCAAGGAAATTTATAAGAACTTCGCTTTTGGAAAATTTGTCAAGTTCTCCTTTGTAGAGAGTATTTACACTGCTTAGGCTAAAATCCCTACGACTTTTGCGAACTACTAAAACCACGGAAAGAGCAATAACGGCCAATATTATAAGTTGGGTTAAAAATAAGCCGTGTTCCGTGGATGTTTATGGTTATAGTAGATAAAGGAAAAAATAAGTATGATATGTATACCTACAACTCAGGCAGGGTTGAATTATTGTATGATGACTAACGTCGTTTTCAAGAAATCTAACCCACTACCACACAATCCCTACTTTTGACTAGGTACCCCGAGAAAGAAGCATTCAGTAAACATTGTAGGAAAAGGAGAAAATGCTGATTACCATCATTTTCTCCCTTTTCTACAATGTTTTCTACCCGTCACAAAACAAATTTCAATTTTTCAGTCGCTTTTATTTTGTCGTCTGCAAATGCTTTCGATTTGGACGAACCTAAAATGTTGTCGTTTGGTAATGAGTTAAGTTTATCGCAGTTTCCAAGGCATTTATCAATCATTGATGCCTTCCTGGAGTTTCCTTTACCTGTACTCCTCATAACTTTCTTTCAAAGCCACTGGCTGCTTTCCCACATAACCATCATCGAAACAATGGTCTGCACGATGGGAGAGGAGTGAATCCTATTATCAATCCCTGGAAAAAAATGGCCGAGCCGGTGAACGAACATGTGACCCCCCGTTCTCAAGTTCTGCACGTTACCTTCTGAGCGAGCAGGTCTCGACAACTCAGGTGTGGGGCTGATGGGTTGTAGAAAAACTAAATTTCCAACATAAAATGATTTCAAAGGACCGTCGCATTCACTTTACGTTTTATTTTGACAAACAATTTCAGTGCTTTTTCTTGTTAGAATTTTAGTTAGAATGTAAAATAGAAAGAAATTCAATCCGACGAATATTCTTTTTTCACGTTATGAACATTTAGATCTTCAGAATTAAGCCTAAAATCGCTAAAAAATTAAAACTTCAACATATTAGTAATAAGCCAAGTATTACGATGTCATCCTACTTCGACTTCTTCTCGATAGACTCAATTTTATTGGACAGTGTAGATCAAGATCAGACATGTTTCCCAACATTAAGTACGTCTATTAGCGTATTGAGCATTATGGACGCCCTGCTTAACCCTTTACCAAACGACAAAATTTAAGACTGATCCAAATTGAACGCACTTGTAGATGTCAAAATAGATGTAGCTCAAAAATTAAAAATTCTTTTCAGCAGGGTAGAAAACATTGTGGGAAAAGGAGAAAATGCTGGCTACCAGCATTTTCTCCTTTTCCCTCAATGTTTTCAAAAGGTTTATATCGTAAAAACTAGGAATTGTTTGGGAAAGGGTTAAAATTGCATAAGTATCTTTTCGAAGCTGGACTAGTATTCTAAAGTTTAAGGTAAGACTTGTGTAATGGAAAACAGCTATTTCCACTAAAATATCATCCTGCAAAATTAGCTGTAATTAAAAATGAGTATTATTGAACTACTTTCACCGTTTCATTTTTTCCATTTTTTCCTTCTTTGAATTATCATGTATCAATCTAAAACCACAATATTCTCCATTCAAAAAAAGATAATAATTACCTCCCTTTCCAGAAAACTAACAAACGTACCAAAAGATAATTTCAAGATAGACATAAACGGAATATTTGATCCGTTAGAAATGTGCAAAAAAAGTATTTCTGCATAAATCCTTATTTATCGTTGTTTATCAACCAATTAGAATTCTCACCGGAAGTGCATTACACAGATCTTACCTTAATTGTATTTTTGAGTGACAACGCAACTGAAATTGCCGATAGTTTATTTTAGGATAATAAAAAACACATAATGTCCGGTCCTTTATCTAATCCGTCCGATTTACGTGACATGTTCTAAGCATTCGGCAAACCTCGGGTGATTCGTTGGTTAGATGTAGTCACGGAATCGGCCGACTTATGACGAATGATTTTCTTACAATAAAAAAATACAAATAATGAAATTGGAATATCCGTGTGAAGATTTGACTGAATGGATACTGAATAGCTCTGTATGTACCACACAATCCCGAGTTTATCGACCAAAAGACAAAGTTATTTTGGTAATATTCTGAGAAAAGCAGAAAATGCTGGTAATCGGCATTTTCTCTTTTTCCCACAATGTTTTCTTCCCTGTCAGAGAAACGTTACCTAATTTATGAAACATATAATTTGTCAACTGCAAATGCTATCAATTTGGATCTGTTAAAATATTGCTAGTTTAGAAATATATTTGCATTGCACAGATTGACTAATTTCTCTCGAATCTGCTTCCGAGGAACTACACTAGTACGCGGCCAAATTAGTTTTAAACATATTTATTTTACATCGATTGAGAAACAAGTTCTTACAACTTATACTAATCTCTCTCGGTTCTGCTTCCTGGAAACTACACCAGTACTCGCGCCGAATGTGTGGGCCAATGAAAAATCCCAAAGTTGACACCCGCGCCCGGGTATCGAACTCAGGACCCTTATGTTATGAGGCCGACGCTCTACCTCACGACCACGGACACCACACAGTGGACCATTGAACAGTCCCAAAGTTGACACCCGCTTCCGAGTAACAAACTTGGAACTTTTGGTTACTAGGCAGACGCGCTATCTCTCTACCACGGGCAACACACAAAATTCTGTTGCAGTGGCAGCTGTGGTAGTAATAGTCGTCGTGGAAGTCGTAGTTATTATAAAAGCATCAATAACATTAATAATAATAACAATAAATGAAATATAATTTTAATAATACTAATAATAACAACAGAAATAATAATTAGATCTATTACAATGATACTTATAATTAAAACTAAAATAATAACAACAAAAATAATAATAACAAAAATACTAATAATAATAATGGAAACTAGAGCTGCCACTGAATGCGAATTTGTACCCACGCCAGGGCTTTGACAGTATTTTGTACTAAGACAGACACACGGACGGACACGCAGACACACGGAGGGACACACGGACAGACAGGCTGATTCCAGTATGCCCCCGAAAACATTCGTTTCGCAGGGGTATAATAATGCAAAGAGTATAAAGAATTCCTTACCGACGTCAGCATTCTGAACAAGAACGTCGCGTTTCTGGTAGATACCGGAATATTTCAGTCCTGTATGTCCAATAAACGCCGCTTGATTGTTTTCCGTTTCCAGTTTTTCTATGAATATTCGTTCAATATTGGAACGGGACCCTTGGGTAGAAAATAGCCTGTCACCACGGATACCCGGATATTGGCTTTACCCTTCATTTCCACCCTGTACCCGTGGAATATTGGATTTAATTGGCATTAGTGCTTTAACTACACAATGCCGGGTATTCGTAAACCTGGAAGAGAAGGGTTTTGAAAACATTGTGGGAAAAGGAGAAAATGCTGATAACCAGCATTTTCTCCATTTTCCCACAATGTTTTATAATCCATTAGAGACGGAAATTATATTTTGAGCTACTTTTAGACCGTAGTCTGCAAAATCTTTGACTTATTTGTTTGTTTGTTTGTGTTGGGGTTTAACGCCACTTTAACAGCGAAGGTCATATCATGGCGGTCGGTGACGCTCATGTGTTTCCTGGCTTTCCCATACCGGTACTTACACTACTTTCTTTCCAAAGCCACCGACCAATTTTTCTCACATGCTTCAGCAGAGGTGGGAGGCGAAAATACGCCGGAAAGAAAGTTCGCCACAACCGGGTATCGAACTCACAACCACCAGGTCATGAGTCCGACACGCTCACCCCTGAGCCACCCGGGCGGGCTTCTTTGACTTATGTCGCATAAAAAAAAAATTTTTTTTCGAGTTAAACAGCCCTGAAAAAGAAGGGTTATGATAACATTGTGGGAAAAGGAGAAAATGCTGATTTTCTCCGTTTTTCCACATTGTTTTCTACCCAATCAGAGACGGAAGTTATACATTAAACTTTTTCTAAATTATGGTCTGCAAATTCTTTCAGTTAGGTCACGTGTAAAATTTTGTCTTTTGATAAAAAGGATTCTGAAAGATAAAAGTTAAAAGATTCTGAAAGACAAAAGTTTTGAAAACGTTGCGGGAAAAGGGAAAAATGCTGGTCCAACATGTTTTCCCTTTTCCCACAATGTTTGCTAACCTAAGACAGAAATCCTATATTGTGCTACATCTTACTTGCACGTCTGCCAAAGCTTTCAATTTGCTCAAGACCAAATTTTTGTCAAATACATTTGATATAGGGAATGAATAATACAAAATTCAGCACTGTTCACTCTGTTTATATGTTATAGATTTTGCCTTTACCAAGAAATTTGACGTGAAATCGATTCCTTCTACATTTTGTGGCTAGATCTATTTTTGTGTTACCATTTTTAAATAAAAAATCGAAAAATCAAATTAAAGGTGACCCTTCAGAATTTGAGACGAAAATTTTATAAAAATGCAAAGAAATCATTCTTATACTCCTAAAGTCTTTTAATTTGCGTTCATAAAACCCCAGTAGTCGAAAACCATCCAATAACACGAGAAATTACAGATATATTACGGATCAGGTTGAGACCAGCGGGAGGCACGTTCTATTTTTAGATTATCAATTCTCTCATTTAAATACAGGAAAACACAGACGAAGTTTCAAACATCTGTCCGAAGAAGACATTATGGAAAATTATTATCACATCTTTGTTATGTAATGGAATTTAAGCGTTATTAGTCACGTGCCAGTCACCTGACATTCCCACAATGCTTTTTTGACTTTTGGCGCGAAATCTAAAAATAGCTTAAAAGGCTACGTAGCCTTTTAAGGGAATACCACAAATTTTTTTTGTTTTTGTAATATTATGATTCTTAATTATTCACGATTTGTTTTGTTTTTTCATATAAATTACTACATGTATATATAGTAATTTTGTATGATGTGAAAATTCCAAATACCCACCTTTAAAGTTTTTCATCGGGTCGAATTTCTTGATAAAGGAAAATACCGTAGTATTGAAACAGAGTAAACTATTCTAAATTGAGCAAAACTTTGTAGTTTGATAACTTAACCCTTTCCCAAACGGCAAATTTTGGACCAGACCAAATTCAAAGCATTTTGCAGATGACAAATTAACAGTTGCTAAAAAGTTGATTTTTCTATATGATAGGGTAGAAAAACATTGTGGGAAAAGGAGAAAATGCTGGTTACCAGCATTTTCTCCTTTTCCCACAATGTTTTCAAAAGGCTTCTATTCCTGACCCGTAAAAACCAGGGATTGTTTGGGAAAGGGTTAAACTCATGGTAGCCAGTAATATTTACTGATTTGAACCAACCCTCACCAGAAAATCTGCAGTTGAACGCAAACGCTCTTGAAAAGTTGAACGGAAGTCTTTTGGAGGAAAAATGTTTTGTAAAAAAACATTTTTCGAGATTTTAAGAAAAAATGTCTATTCTTCGTTTCCCACAATGCTTTCTGCCATTTATTTAAAAAAAACAAAACCGCCGTACTTTCCGTATCACACACGTTGTGGTTCTAACGAGGCCAACTTCTGCCTGCTGAACACTTTTGATTTTAGTCTCTGGCTAAACAATGCGTAAAACAAAGATCGTCGTTTTTATTTTTAATCTTATATGCTGATAAATAACTAAAGATGAACATTTTAATTCGATAGTAAAATCCCAAATACTGTTATTACAAAGTTATGTTCCTGGGAATAATATCTCCTTATCGGACAGTGTGGATCCAAGATCAGACTGCACGTTCTGTGCAGTCTGATCTTGATCTACACTGTCCGCAAAAGGTGAACTATTCGCGCTTAGCAGCCAAAAACTTAGCAGCCAGAAACTTAAGGTAAGACCTGTGTAATGCACTTCCGGGGAACATTTGGCAAAAATTCTAATTGGTTGTTAAATAAGGATAAATAAGGATTTATGCCGAAATAATATTTTTGCGCATTTCTAACGGATCAGAAATTCCGTTTATGTCTATCTTGAAACTTTTTTTTTGATACTTTTGATTGTTTTTTTTTAAAGGGAGGTAACTATTATCTTTTTTTTAACTATGATAATTCAAAGAAGGAAAAAAATGGAAAAAAATGAAAAGGTGAAAGTAGTTCAATAATACTCATTTTTAATTATAGCTAATTTTGCAGGATGATATATTAGTGGCAATAGCTGTTTTCCATTACAAAGGTCTTACCTTAATACAACGTCAAGGTTTTACTCAGTCAAAGTTCTTACTCGTAACATCAAAGATTTTAACGTAGTACAGGTAAAAACCTTGGCATACATGTATATGTGAGCTGTCGCCATGATATGACCGAAATAGTGTTGAAAGCAGCTTACAGTACCATTACCTCCCGCTAAATGGCATTCGACAAATACTCATCAATCTAATTTGGGCATCCTGGCCATAGAACCGAACTACTTTCCTAGGCGACAACCGTTACTTCATTATCTCCCGCTAGATGGCATTCTATAAATACTCATCTATTTGATATGGGCATCCTGGGTGCAGAACCGAACCATTTTCCTACGCGACAACCGTTACTTTGAATTTAAAAAAAAAAAGGTTTACCCAATAAAACGCTACCTCGTGCAATTCACTCAACTATGATCACCAGTTTAGAGAAATCTGTTGCTAAAGCAGGTCTCATTTTTCCTCAAACGTATTGATAAAAGCCATTTTCACCATTGCTACTTTATAACGCGTAATACTACAGTCTCCCGAATTTCGGGGAGAGTGATGCGTCATATAAGACAAGTATAATCTTTTAAGAATATGACATGCGCAGACAACGCATAAAGTACCGGTTAATGAATTAACCTTTTGGATTCCTGGCTTTCTGCTCTACCTCTCGAGCTACATGTATCAGGAACCCGGGCCAAAACAAGGCAAATGAACCTTTGTTTGTTTGCGTTAAAGCTTCGCCTTTTACCACACAATGACGCCTTTTAACGCCCTTGAGAACGAAACCTTATGAAAACATTATGGGAAAAGGAGAAAATGCTGATAACCAGCATTTTCTCCTTTTCCCACAAAGTTTTCTATCCTATCAAAGCAAAATTGCACCATTTGAGCTACTTTGAAATTGTCTTCAAATGCTTTCTATTTGGATAGGTCTAAAATTTTGCTGTGTGGTAACGAGTTATTGCCGCTTCAGCATCTCAGCTCATCGATATCACTGTGGTCAGCGCACCTATATATGTGTTTAATGACTTTCTCACAACAAGTGCCGACACAAAGTTCTCTCCAAGCCACTGACTACTTTTATCACGTGCATCAAATTGTGTGAGGCGAAAAATCGACGGGAAGAAAGTTTGAACAGAACAGAACATTACTTTAGAGGTGGGTATTTGGGTTTTTCACTTCTCACCAATTCTAAAAATGTATATATCACTGAAATTTATATGAAAAAACAATACAAATCATCAATAATTAAGAATCATAAAATTGCACACACAAAACTTTTTTATGGTACTGTATTCCCTTAAAAGGCTACGTAGCTCTTAATCTATTTTCAGATTTCGCGCCAAAAATAAGAAAAAAGGCATTGTGGGAATATTAAGTGACTGGCACTTGACTAATGACGCTTAAATTCCATAACATAATAAACATGAAGTTATTTTCCATAATGTCTTCTTCCGAAACTATGTTTGATGCTTCGTCTGTTTATTTCCCGTATGTAAATGAGCGAGTTGCTCATGTAAAAATAGATCGTGTTTCCCGCCGGTGTCAACCTGGGCTGTAGTAAATCTCTAATATCTCATGTTGTCGAATGGTTTTCGACTACTGGGGTTTTATGTGTGAAAATTGTAAGTCTTCGGGAGTATAAGGATGATTTTTTTGTATTTTTGTACAATTCTCGTCCTAAATTCTGAAGGGCCACCTTTAACCCAAGTATAAAATGTATACAATAAGGGTGTATATCAAGAGAATAAGAATAAGGCAGATTAAGGGAAAAACCGGTAAGATAGGGAAAATATATTGATATACACGTGAATTCTAGCGGGCCATGACATATCAGACTATAGCAATGCAATCTGAACATGGTCCGCACCAATTCACCAGAGTCGCTTGATACTTTTCCAACGATATTTTGTTTGGGGAAGGAATCTTTTATATGATAAAATAACCTGTGAAGCAGAAAAAATTAAAATTGAAAAAAAAAAAATCACTGCGAGATGCACGCCCGACACCGCGCGTGATCCGGCCAATAAACCAGGTCATGTTCTGTCAAAGCGTGCAACTACCCGAGTATGTTTATATATATAGACAATATCAGTCGACTTTGCCCCTGTCGGGTATTGAACTCGCAACCACAAGGTCACGAGTTAGAACATTTTTGCAAGCCAAGGGTGACGATCCACTACGCTACTCTACCCTTAGCGGATCGAGCTTGATTTTTACATTCCCTCCATACGCGTTTTCATTGGTTGCAGCCAGCTCTAACTGCAACGAATCAAATCGCTCGTAGCATTTCATCTTTGATAAGAATTAAATAGAACAAGGTCGTGACCTTTCGAATAAAAATAGAAGGTAAACACGGATACCTCCCACTCTCTTGCACTCCAGATCATTCACATTCACCTCTGTACTGGGCTCAGAAAGTAATCCGTCATTACGTCATATTTTCGTCACATGACCATAACTCAAAATGGCGACACAAACGCCGGTGAAAGAAAGACCAATATCGATTGTTTCGTGTGCTGTTCAAACAGCATGGGACCAATCAGATTTAGTGGTAGGAAATGTGAAAAAGAGGGATTTTCTGAAAAGCCTAAATGTCTTTTAAAGGACGATAACTTGATTTTTAATCTTACAAACTTAGATCCACCAGTGTGTCAAATCAGTTGTCACCATTCATGGGCGCAGCCATTTTTGTTAAAAGTGGCGTAAGATTCTGATAAGTAAAGAAGCTCGAAAAGAAATAGTTCCATTCTATAAAGGTAAATTCATCAGTTTGAATGCACCTATGATGCATCCAGAATCATATTTTATAATGTTACACATTAAACAGTAATAAAATATTTTTTCTTCGGTTTGACAAGATTCTTGTCATTTAACCCATTGCAGAGATGTATGGTGAGAGTAACGAACGACAGCTCTGCTCGGAGATTGGGATACCTCCATGCATGTGGGCAAGATTTGTAATGATTTATAACCGAAAAAACATTGACGAACAATAATTACAGAAAGTTTCAGTGTGACCAATCAATTATCGAAGGTTTTAGGCTATATTCCAGCACCTGACGTTGGAATGCCGAAGTACGTTTGTGGTTATTGCTTCATGTTAAATTATTATATTCGTAAGCGGTTTGTAAAACGATATTTCATCGGCTATCAGAAATATGATGTAAAGGGGGATAATTACCAGCATCCAATCGAGGGCGTATCGCAGGTATTTCGAAATCGGGCTCGATCCGCCCAGGTAACATCCACGTAGTGATCGTAACATTGGCTCGCGAAGATGGAGTTAGAAAGATTATATAACCACTAAGCTGCCCGGCCGGGCAAAATGACTTTTATACTGCCAAATTACTTAAATGAAACCCTCCAGCTGATCGGGCTTGCAACACGCGAAAGAGACATTCGGACATTTGCGTAAATTGCCGTCTCGGATCAGCCTGCGCAGTCCGCACAGGCTGATCCGAGACGGCACTTTACGACTGTATTAGATTTTGCGCTACATTAGACTTGAGCAAAACAGAAAATTACATAAAAACGGAAAGTGCCGTTTCGGATCAGCCTGCGCGCACTGCGCACGACGCTTCACGCAAATGTCTGAATGCCCCTTTTCGCGTGTTTCGAGCCATGGTATAAACTCAAATGTTGGGATTTCATTGGTATTTTTTGTTACAAAAACTCTCTTCTTATCGGACAATGCAGTTTGATCTTGAACTACACTTTCCACAAAAACGCAATGCAAAAGCGGCGTTGTGTTCAGAGTTTTCAGAGGTTAACATCGGTCTGAAAACTCATTAACAATTATCTAATTCGCAGCCTCTTGGGTACATGTACGTGAATCATTCGGCATATCTCTGCTGATGGGATCACCGGATCAGGTGCGGAATCGGCCGAGTTGTGACGAGTGATACGTGAATTCAAATATGTGATCTGTAGCAGCGATATGACTGGTATGTTACAACCCGTTTTGTAATAAAAACCCGTTTTGTAATAATTAATTACAAAACGGGTTGGGAGAACATCATATATTGAAAGCGGCATAAAAACACTATTCAATCAAGCGACCACATGGATTCCTGTCTACTGTCCTCACTGATCTATCGAGGACCCGGGCAAAATAAAGCTATATAAACCTTTAGAACTTGCTACACAGGTAAAATGAAACTTACAAGCCGATGGTAAGCTCATAATTATGTTGTCGTTTTAATTTCTGTTTGTTTTGGGGATCACTCTCCTTTTCGGACAGTGTAGATCCAAGATCAGACTGCACGTTCTGTGCAGTCTGATCTTGATCTACACTGTCCGCAAAAGGCCAGCTAGTCGTTTTTAGCTGCCTAAAGGTTTAATTCTGCATGGATTGTTAATACACAAAGTATTGATTACAAAATTCTATTTCGAAGCCTTTCTATTTAAATATACATTACCTATTGTTCACGTTAAGTGCAAAAATAATAAATCCAATCGATTGTCTACTGTTACAGCCTGGATTTCAGTGTTTTTTTTTTCTTTCAACATTGTCTGATTTTTCTTTGTCATAAATACTAAATTGATAATTACGAAAAAGATCAACAGATAATTGGCAAAGGTTTCTTTTTTAAATAGCTACGAGGACTGCAATAAGGAGTTATTAGAGAGTCATTGTTGTTCGGACCTACGCCAAATTTACATTTTGTTTTTCAGGCCCTCTTGCAAATTGCACAGTTCTAAGCGAATACCGCTTTCAAGAGACCGTGTTTCGAATCCCTACGTCGGCCAGTTTATTCAAATTCATAATAGTCACTGTGACAGATTCATTGAAAGAAGGGGTGGGGGGAAATGTCACTGGTTCAGCCAATTCAATTCCGACTGATAATAGTCAGTGTGATGGGATTCATTCCTCTATCAACGCAGATCATCGTTTTGTTTATACACTACTCAAAATTTGCTAGGGATCACCCTAAAACAATCACTCTAATACATATATATATATGGTGCATGTATCATGTATGGTTTTACAATAAGTTACATTGCCACAATGAGCAATAAAATGACCGGTGGAAATGGATCTTTAAGCCTTTACCTCACAATGCCGACTGTTAAAGACAGTGAGAAAGAAGCCTTTCGAAAACATTGTTGGAAAAGAAGAAAATGCTGAATATCAGCATTTTATCCTTTTCCAACACTGTTTTCTACCCTTTTACAGACAGCATAGTGCACGTTGCATTTAGTTTTTGGTCAACAAATGCTTTTAGCTTGGACAAATGTGGAGTTTTACAGTATAGTAAAGAGTTTATGATAAAACTGTTGTAACTTATAAACCCATACAGAAATATGTAAGTGATCCCTATCAAAGTTTGAGTAGTATACATTTCGACTGGAGAAAACAGCTTTTTTAACCGAATATTTAATTAATTCAAACGGCATTGTTTTGGGACAAATTTTACCTTTATTACCATTTCCCCCTTCAATTGAATATTTACTTACGCAAGTTTACAAAGTTACGAAAATTTAGTAAAAACGATAAACGAATTTCGTAAATCTGAACGTAGGCGTAAAGTTCCGCAAATCATCACACACAAAAATGAGAATCGTTGACAAAACGGTCAACCGAACTTATAAAAATCATATGACAAAGTATGACTGACAGACTGCAACACTTTTATTGTCAGAAAATGAAAGTGAAAGTATTGATATTGCAATTTGACGGTAGGCTTAGTGATATTCCTTCGTGGTTTACCTGTTGGGGAAAAATGGCAAAAAAATGCACAAAAACATACATGCACATTTATCTAAAAGTACCTTGTCATGCCTCTGAGGTTCACAGAGATCAAGATAGTTTGAGAAATCTCTGAGTAATTTGCTAATGAAAAAATATATATCAAGGAAGAGAACCTGACATGCAAAGTATATTTGAAAATTAACTTTAAGATACATGTAAATAAAGCTTTAAAGTTGGCTTTATTTTGATAACAACATTATCAAGATGCCCTCGTTTTAAAGCACAGACCCCTGAAGTTCTATTGGTATGTCACGGAACAATAAAATTGTACTTGGTCGATCATAGTACATTTATATAGGACATTAGTGCATCGCCGGTGAATCACTGACTATATTTACAGACTTTCATTAACAATGTTACTATAAATAGTACATTGGGGATTCATCCTGCATTGTAGCAGATCCCTAATACCTCTAGTGCTGCATTGCATAAAGTTTTCTTGATAGTTGATAAATACGGATTTATATAGGTATAATATTTTGCACATTTTTAACAGACCAGAAATTTCTTTATGCTTATCTTGAAATTATTTGTAGATACTTTTGTTAATTTCTAGAATAGGAAGGTAATTACTATCTCTTTTTGTAATGAAAATATAGTGGTTTTAGATTTATAAATGATAATTCTAGAAAAAACAAAAAAGGGAAAAGTGGCTTGGTTAAACCCGTACAACAACATTCTTTTTTAATCACAGCAAATATTGTAGGATAATATACTTGTGGAAATAACTGTTTTCTATTAGGGGTCTACTACGTTATTAAGACAACTTGTCTTATTATATACAATAGAGAGGGAAACCCCAGTGTGTTATTCATAGTAACAGTGTCCGATAATGAACATTTCTTTATCCCTTCATAGACCAATGGAGTTTCAGAGGCCTATGTTGTAACTCTTTACCAAACGACAAAAATTTTGACAAGTCCACATTGAAAGCATTTGCAGACAACAAAATAAAAGTGAATCAAAAATCGAAATTTGATTTGGGAAGCGTAGAAAAGCATTGTGGTGAAAAGGAGAAAATGCTCTTAACAACATTTTCTCCATTTACTCACGATGTTTTCCAAAGGCTTCTTTCTCAGGGTCGTCAAAAGTGAGAGACTTACTGGTAAAATAACCTCCAAGAAAGGATGGATATTAGCGCTAGCTAGTGAGAGGCAACGCAACTATTGTTGAAAACGGTGTGCAAACAAACAAACCAACATCCCCATGCTAATTTTAGTAAATCTTCAGTACCTGAGCTGCAGTTGTGGCACTTTGGAAATATACCTGTAGATTGGAAAAAAGTATATAAGACTTTACTTTGCTGATATTGAAGACAGTATAGATTAAGGACAGAGAAAACATGGATCTTGGATAAACAATGTTAGATATTTCGTTAGACACACTCTAACAACTTGCCTTGTAATTTTGTCAAAATTCGGCTGAACTTTCAAGTTTCCGTTTTGTTAAATTTGTTTTGACTCTATATAACAAAGAGCGTCAAATTACGGAAGTTGAAGTAAGCACAAGGACTCCTATTAATAGTAGAGTTATAATAGGCACTCCTAGGGCAGTGAAAATAAAAGAGCACAGGTACAGTATGTGCAAGTTGATCTTGGAGCTGAAACGTCTGTTATTCAAGACAAAACCTTTACGATAATTACATTCAATTTTATACAGTATTCATAAATATAGCGAAATAGATATATGGATAGTCAAAACGTTTAACTAACAGAAATAGTTTTTGAAGTGCTGATCAAGACGCGTGGGCTTATGGTCTTAGAGTTATAGGTGTATAATCACGTAAGTTCTATTTATTTATTTTACTTTTTATCTTATTTGATTGGTTGTTTACAAATATTTTCACGGTAACCTATTTTTTTACAAAGGAACGAAAAAGCAGTGCATTTTCCTACCTAAATTAGGACGGTCCTCAGAATCTGTAGAAAACATACGGAACCTGCATCAGGCAAAATACCTTTTTTAAGGGACATACATTTAATGTAGTTAACACAACACTTTCACATAAACTTTTGTTAAATTCTTTTAAAGCTATCTCTCTTTCAAAACGTAAAACCCACATGCTGGTGTAATTTTGGCGTTTAATCTACGGGATGGGATGAACGATTGTTTAGAATTTGACAACTCCGTAAAATAGTTTTTGAAAGCAGACATGACTTTTGGCGCTAATCTGAATACGATTTCACGCAAGTAATGCGTGCTGTTATTTCATGGGGAATCTCTAGAAGCCTGCGCCAATTTCTTTCGTAACTTTTTAAATAATGTTCGAAGGTTGTGGGATGCGTCCTATTTCGAGCATTTCATTTTGTGAAAACTTTTATTCATTACTAATTGATATTCTTATATGGTACAAGAAAAAGGGAAACAGGTAAAAGAAAAAAGAAGAACATGTAGCTTTCCAGTATTTCATGATTACTTATGTTTTAGAGTTTATTTCATCAGCGTGTGGTTAATATGGAGAAATATTTGCCTCAAAAGGGATAGGTATGTGAAAATAACGAGAGTCATAAAGCACGAGTTATTTTCGGGGACCTTTCCCTTCTGAGGCAAATATTTCCCCACATTAGAGATGTACAAGCCGACACCGAATACGGAATATGGACAAGGAATACAGAGTTCAGACAAGGGGTTCGTCTCAAAATCTACGAGACTATCGATAAAGCTAACCCGCTATTTAAGAGACGCTCGCTGTCGATCGTCTGCTTTTGCAGGGTACTTTTAAATAGACCACGCTACAATTTCACTTCTCAGAGAATCAAAACCATGTCTGTAATATTTCTATGAGGAATTGTAACATATGTAACAAACTGAGTTACGTTTGGCCGTAACTCTTCTCTGGATCGTATTGTGGATTTTAGTTCACTACACTTTGGTCTATTGCAATACAGGTAAACTACCCAAACTACCCAAACATGAACTAAAAACACGAATCAGTTACTTTGGTAAAACCCTCCACGGTTTCTAAAGCCAATTGTTCCTCCATTCTAGATCTAATCACTTTAGTACGATGGTACCACAACATTCTGTCCTGATCTTAACATTCTCTCAACAGATCTTAGCTAAATAAGTATTTACATAAAAAAAAAACCGATTGTGCATCGCACACCTCATTTTTAGGGTAACAAAACACCCCTAAAATCGGTATTCATACGGCGGTATAAACGAAAGAGGCATCAATAGCAAAAAAAAAAATCGAAGAAAACTATATTCCAATAATGCACTTTTCAATAAGTCATAGAATTTTTGTATATTGAGTTTTAACTTAAAACGTTTTAACCCCCCCCCCCCACCCCCTTTTTTACATTATGAGACTGATGCGTCTTTTTCGGCATACCAAAGCAGAGCATACCCTTACGGTAACACCGAGAAACTGTCGGGGGTGATGGTAAACTGAACTCAAGCTTTTGTACCCCTTTACCTGAGCGATTGCATGTCCAACAGACACTCTGTACCTTTTGTGGTATCGGTTGTATCTCTCACACATTACCCTTTCTTGACCCTGTAGATGTGCTATACGGCGTTATGATTGGGTGTCCATTTGGGTAAATTTGGCCAGCAAGAAAAACACAATCGACAGGAAAAGGAAGATCTTGCGCACCTATATTGACGCATAATTCTTTAAGTTGGTGCATCATTCTGATGGCCAAGAAAACCAGACTCAACATATCTAATCATACCTTCATTATCAACAATAATTTGAGTATGAAGGTAGTTATAATTTCTATGGCCAGAATAAAACTGTTGTTGGTTTTGAACTGGTCGGTATATTTCATGGCTTGTTCCATCTATCGCCCCTACAGCAGAATTTATTTCATACCAATTTTCCTTCAATTCCCTCCATTCTGCAATAGAGGACCATTGTATAGGCCTATACATCGTCAAAGTAGATGAAAAAGAAAAAAAATGTTGCCACTAGCTTTTTATCCCCTCCACATAATATTTTCTTTCCAATCAAAGGCAGGAAACATAAATTTAGCAACACTTAATTTTCTGTCTTCAAGTGCTTTCGATTTGGTCCAGTCCAAAATTTTGTGGTGCGGTAAGGTTTTAAATGATGCTGTGTTTTCATTTGCTTTCTTTTTTGATCATGTCAATTGTACATGTACATGCTACTTTTATTAAAGTCTCTCAGAGGATCTTGCTACTTCATGATATAAACTCATGACTCTTGGGCCCCAAACCAGTGCATAAAAATCGGTATTCACTTTACCATGGGTGTGTTGTATTCTTTTTTACATAAATATAAAATTTGACATCTACATTAATTTGCGAGCAAAATAAATATTTGTTGAACGACTGTAAAGTAAACATGACTAATTTCTTAAAACTCAATTATTTCAATTTTACTTCCAAAAGAAATAGAAAGTCTTGATAAGTCAGGTCACGTGGATTCTCATCTTAAGTACAATGAACTCCTAGCCTCTGGTAGATTGCCCTTCGATAATATTTGCTATTTAATCTTCCTTGATGTTGTTGAATGGTTTTCAACAGAGAACACATCAAAATACGTTACAAATTTCCCGAGACAGTGCAGTTTTGGAACATAAGAAGTCAGCTTGTTCATGAAAGAATGTTTGCATAAGAGTTTTGAAAGTCTTGTCAAGTCAGCTATAAATGAAGATACTGTCAATAAAATATTTTCTCCCTTTCAACGAACAAATGTTCGCAGTGAAAATTGTCTATCGGACGTTTAATTCACAGTGAAGCTTTCTTTCCGAGCTACCACCTTTATTAAGCGACCAGCACTAAATTTTTTTCATTCAAAAGCATAAAACTCTTAACTAACTAGAAGGTTGTCCAGGAAAATCATGTCGAGCCCGCATGACCTTGACCTTGGGCTTATGTGAAACAAGAGCCGTCAGAGACGGGTTATGCTCTTCGAACAAGTGCTTGTCATAAAATATATGAAATTGATATGAATTTACTTCTTTTATCCTAAAAGGACCTGTTCATGCTCCCCAAAAAATGAACTGAAAAGACAATTACTATCTTAGAGATAGCCAAGCCAACACAAACTTGTAGATGACAATAAGCCCACTAAGCCCCCTTTAAGCCCTCTTTTCCCATAAGGCAATATTGCATCATTGAAATAAATACAACTGGTGTGTAATTTGTGGCATTTTTAATAATAATTCAACATTCGAAATTTCATAAAATTTTGAGCAGTCATGTAGTAAATATTACATAAAATGATTTTTTTTTACATGAAGCCCCCCTTTTCCGTGACACAGCCTGAAATTGAGAAACCTGAAGAGAGGTAACCTGGACAATGTTCCAACAAGTTCAGATTTGAAATTTCACAAAGTTTTGAGCACCAATGTGGAGATACTAGTGAAAAAACAATTTTTTCCATGAAGTCCCCTTTTTCCGTGATGCAGCCTCAAATTGAGAAACCAGGAAAGAGGTATTTGCGCATTGATAATTCATAGATTGAAAATAACAAGGGCACATGTTGAAGCTTGTAAAACAAGATATAACCATGAATTTTTACGAAATTTTGACAAAAACTGAACAAGATATTAGTAAAAATTGCAATATTGCATTAAGGCCCCGTTTTCCTTGTCATTTTACAAGAAACCCCCCTTTTTCCATGACAGAGGGTCAAATTCAAAAACACATAGATAAAGAAACAAGAGCACATGTTGAAACTTTGAAAAAACAATATAACCATGAAGTTTAATGAAATTTTGACCAAAACTGAATGAGACATTAGTAAAAATTGGAATTTTGCAAGAAACCCCCTTTTTTTCCGTGACAGAACGTCAACTTAGTAAACGCCTAGATTAAAAATAGCAAAGGCACATGCCGAAACTTTCCATAAACCATGAAGTTTCATGAAATTTTGACTAAAACTGAATGAGATATTAGTAAAAATTGCAATTTTGCATTAAGCCCCTTTTATCCATGACACGGGGTAAAATTGAAAAAGCGGGAAAGAGACGTCTGCGCCTTACCCTAAGGAGTTCATATATGAAGTTTTACCCAATTTGATCCAGGGGCTGTGGAGAAATGGCTTCGGACAGACGGACGGACGGACAGACGGACGGACAGACGAAGCGGCGACTATATGCTCGCCCTTCGGGAAGCATAAAAATGTTTCAAATGGCACATCTACTCATGATGGAGAACAATTGTGCAAATTATATTGAAACCCATCTAAAATTGTAGAAGTTATGGTCCAGACAAAAATTTTACCTTCAAATGTGACATTGACCTTGGGCCTACCTGAACGAATGTTTCAAATAACACATCGACACGTGATGGAGAACAATTGTATCAAATTCTGTTGAAGTCCATCTACGCTTGTAGAAGTTATGGCTCGGACGGACAGGCGGACGGCCGAACGCAGGCATATACACCGAGCTGTCATTGTGACAACTATGTCTCGCTCACCGCAAGCGGGCTCGACAAAAAATTGTTGTCGCTGAAAAATCTTTTTATAAGAAGCTTCAACCTATGTTTTAGTACTCACTATAATCGTCTCGTCAAGATGATTTTCACAGGTACCAAAACACAGGATTTGGTTGAATCCCGTGTAAAATTTTATCAATGGAAACCAGATTTGAACCTCTTACTAGGACAAACTAGTACAAATATACATACAAAAAGACGTCTATGCAATATACAACGATTTTACAGCTCTAAAAGTGACAAATTTTCAGTTGATTTTTATCCACAAATGAAGTTTTTGCGTGTAGACCAGAACAGCTTCTATGAACAATAATATGAAACAGTAATGTACATTCCAGTATAATAAAGGTGGGATGCGAGGCTGTATACATAAAAAAAGATGAATTATCATGTCGGTTACTCATCTACTTTCATTGCATACATTGAAAACTTGCCATCCTCTAACTCCTACCTCTACCTTCTTACCTACCGACACATTCGTATAATCTCACATTAACATTTTCAAAAACAATCAGCTCCTCGAAAAGTTAAAACCTCCGAGTTCCCAAACCCATACCTCCGAGTTCACAAAATTACATTTAGAAATTACTACAAGAATTCCTGTATCAAATTTTGTGATACGTCGTAAATGATTTTATGCATAAGAGTTTATCCTTATACATGAGTGCGCGATGACACCTAAGATCTGTATTAAATAGACTGAATTTTGATTTAAAGATGGTAGTTTGTTGCTAAAATGGTATATTCGTTCAATATTAACCAGTGAATACGAATAATCTCGCTGCATTAACATAATTCCGAGTTTAAAATAGTATATTATCTTTAAATGATCACAGAATAAGATACGATGTTCATAAACTGTTTCATTATTATGTTGGCCAATAACCTACAACACCAATACCATCCGATGTTACTTTAACATCATGTTATAAATAATATAATTCAAACGCTTGTCTACCATGGCTATCTTTCTTTACCTCCGAGTTCCTGTATCCTCCGAGTGTCCTATATCGGGTAACCCCGGGTGGTGTTAGCTGTTGCCATTATATATCTGAAATAATGTTGAAAATGGCGTAAAACACTGTTTAAAAATGTCATACTAGATCTATATTCAATAATGTTGAAAATGGAATAAAGCAGTGTTAAAAATGTTATAGATCTACTAGATCTAGATCTACAGATCTATTCAGTCATGAGATATTGAAGTTTGGGATGACTTTGAAAATCTAAAAAGATCATTTTATCAACCTGGGCTAGTTATAAAATTGTTTGGAGTTCAACAAAATTAAAGCCTTGCCTTTTTTCCCTGCCTATTGAAAACATTGCGATAAAGGAAATAAAAATATCTGTATGTGTCACTATGTTTTTGTGGTATTTGTCGAAGACAATACCACAATGAGTTCAAGATTGAATTTTGATAACCAAGTATCTTATTTTGTACCGTGAATCTAATACTCCATCGCGTTTAGGTACACAGCAGTAGAAAGAGATTGAGTTCAAGTAGTTCCGGCTTAAATTTTACCGGAATATCCCGGATGTTTGTAGCTTGAAAATGCTTCAAACGCTTTGGAATATCATTATTACGTTCTCTGTACTAACCACATACAAACAGACAAAGCAATGATTATATGCTCTTTTATCGAAAAAAAAAAGCCAGACGGGCTGAAAAACGTAATTTCAAGTGTAATAACTCAGCCCTTTAAAAAAAAAAAAGTCGGCCGTCAATGACACTGATAAATTAATCAACCTCCGAAAGGTCCCGGGCTTTAGCGCAAGAATATAAAACTTGGCATAAAGTAGTTCAATTTAAATACCTGAATATTGCCATTTTTTCATAATTTGCAGCTATCTAGGACGACATTTCAATTTAAATCTTGATTTGCCGATCTTCTATATGATACATATTTCTACATATGCCAGCGTATCCATTTTGTCATAGCGTACCCAAACTCTTTAGAGTCTATACCGAGTCTATACCGAGACAGCGTACCCAAACTTTGTAGACTTTTAGTTCAACCATTCTGTGCAAAGCCGAAGGAAATAAACCCATTTAAACTCATTTTTTCTCAGGCAAATGACTTTTACGGTGGCACTCAAATATGTAATTTGAAATGGCATATTAAAATACATTGGGCTAGGCCATCGATCGTTGAGATACTTATTTTTGATTGAAACTAGCTTCTCTCGCTCATAGCCTTTTATTGGCGAAATGATACAAATTTGCCAACTGACCTTGGGCTTTTTCGTTCCAAAACCAATTCGCTCCATGGCTTGTTCATCCTATGATTGCACGCTACTCCATTTGATTGCTTATGAATATTTATAGATCGAGGTAATAGACCATTTGCCAAATACCGTTACTGACGCGTCACCACGAGTTACTTCCCTTTCCACCCGACAATTTTTCCCAATCCTGTATATACCAGAATAGTGAAAGTGTCATATTTTTTAAATGGATTACACCCTAAACGCGATAAATAAACAACCTAAAACGGCCGTGCCGTTAGTTTCATCAATTATCTTTTTCGAAGACACACACAAAAAAGAACTGTTGTTTTATCAATTTTTCGGTAAAGCGGTATCATAAGCGCTGTTTCCTGCCGGGCGTTTTGATAGAGCTTTTTGTATGCAGACTGCATTAACCCTTTGGCTACCAAGTGCGACTCAATGACCTTTTGCAGACAATATAGATTCGGATCACACCAGGAAGAACGTGCAGTCTGATCCTAGATCTACACTATCCGATACGGAGACATTGTTCCTCGAGATATTTTTTTGAAATAACTTTTGAGGTTTTACTATCGGCTTTAAAAGTGACATTTATTTAGTAAGATAAGGTTTAACTTAAAATAAACAAATATCCCCTCCATTCTTAAAGAAATTAGTGCAAATATACCGTTTAAAGTAGGACCTGTAAACCAAGGTTACATAATAATGCATTTGAAAAAAAAAATGTTCGGGCAGAAAAATGCATCTTTTGGCGCCAGTAATTAGAACAGACTTACCCTTCGTCACAGCTTTTAATAATTCCAAACCTATACAAGTGATCTACGTAAGACTAAACGGGATAAACACTTAATTATGACACGTGTGTGTTAACTAGTTGGTGCCTAAAAAGAACACAACAGCTTTTCATATAGATCATCCACTTTGATGGTGAAACACCGAGATCAAACGAGAACACCCAGCTAACCCTTGACTAGCTTTTCAATAAAAACAAGTATAGCACGTATTCGCTTCCTGAAAATGAATCTCTGACATCTTTTCTCCTAGAAGGAATGGAAGGTTTGAAATTTAAATTAAACTTTGTTATTACGATAGTCAACTTATAAGGTACATGTAGTTCAAACAGGAACATGGCAAACATGAAACTTTACAGATTCCTGGACTTCGAGCCTGTACGTTACAAACTTGGCTACAAAATTACGCAAACATTGGTTGAATAATCAGACATAAAATAAGGAAAGGTCTACTGCAGGTATATTGATGTTATCCCCCACACTTATTTTTTATAACATTGAATTTTTCACAAACTCTTTACGAAACAAAAATTTGAGACTTGCCCAAATTGGAAGTCTTTGCAGATAACAATTTGAATGTGGTTTAAAAATGAAATTTTCTTTAGGAAGGATAGCAAGGGAAAAGGAGAAAAGGTTGGTTACTAGAACTTTAACCCTTTTCAAAGACATTTTTAAAAAATTATATTTCTAAGGGTCGTAAAAAAGTTGGGTTGTGTGGCATAGGGTTTTAAATAGTTACTGCGAATGTTTTCACCCAACGACAACACTTTGGACTCGTCCAGATACTTAGCATATGGAGACGATTGAATAAACGTGGGTCAAATAGTTGTAATTGTCTTTGAAAAAGTAAAAAAAAATATATTGTTGAAACAGGAGAAAATGCATGTTGCAAGCCCTTCCTTTTTTCCTCAAATATTTTCTCTCACAATTGGAAATTAGTTTTTTCACGGATGTTTATGAACTACATATTGATTACTTTCAGTTTTCGGTTATTTGAAAGTGTGTGTGTGATGGGGGGGGGGGGGGGGAAATGTGTTAAGGTTGAGAAAGTGACACAAATAACAGACAGTGGGGCAAATCAGCACGTCTGCCCCCTTTTTACACGGGTCGCTCGAAATACTTTGGTAAAAGGTTGATTAGCTGTTTAGTGTTTTCAGAAAGACAGGGACAGTCCATTTAGTGATTTTAAAGTACTATTATCAAACATCCTTGTTGCACTTTCAGGCATATACCTATTGACGAATAACTTCATGTTATAGATCATGAACAAAAGAAACGTGGCTTCAAATCAAATTTCAGACCTTCCATAACTTCTTTTATGCTTCGTTTTGAGTATAAAAAATATGTATCTAATGAAGTCTTACTAAAAAAAAATAAAAAAAAAATGGGTGAAGGGTTAAATCGGTGTTCTTTTGATCTCGATATCGCACTGCAGAGTGGGTGACCTTTAGAACAGCTGTAATGTACTTGCTTCTTACAGATTAGCACACACGTGTCGCATTAAATTGACTCTTCTTATCTTGTGTTTCATATTAATTTACCCCTTTGGTGATCATTAACGGTCAGGATTATGAATTTTATACAGGTTTCAGAGGCTAAGTCCGTTCTTAGTCTCTACATGCTCTTTATTTAAATACGATTTTATAAAATGCATATTTTGTCTGTTTGTGATTTTCTTTTTCAAAGGCAATATCATGAAATATGTTTGAATTGTGTTAGAATTGATTTCCATAGATTTCTTGCTATGTCATTTTCTTTTCAGTTCTGAATTTGTCCAAATTTAAAGGATTTGCGAACGGGACATACCGCATTTGTTACTGAAATAATGCTTTGATTGTCTAGTATCACGTGATGCTACTGGTGCGCCGCTTACGATAAAATGGAAATATCGCTTATCGTCTGTTGATTGTAATGTTGGAAATCGAATGTGAAAGGCTACTGATATTTCGAAATTATATTTTTCAGGAACAAACTTAATTTCGTTCGATATATCAACAGGATTTTTCTCTCTATTCGTCATGCATATTACTGTCGAGGGCGTTACTCCTGCTTCTTCCTCATGATCAAAAGGAGACCACTTATACAAAAATAAACCAAACTTTGTCATGAATATGCTGTAAAAATGACGATCAAAGGAAAATAACTCATAGACAGTATGGGGTTGAGTTATCGTTCTTTCACACTGCATTCCGTATTATAGCAACAAACACAGATGCCAAGTTTTTAGTCAATTGGACTACACAAATTCCAAATTTCTAGTCAATCAGACTAAAGATGACAAAGTTATGCTCCGGACAGAGAACTATTCTAAAGAACTTTCTTATTCAAGGGCAAATAACTCGTCATTCTGGTCCGTTTAGACCCATGATCAAAGTCATCTGGGATCTTATAGTTATAAGTATTTTGACCAAGTTTGATGCTAATTGGTAGAAATTGTAGATGCTACAGTGTAAACGAAGTTAAATATTGTAACTTTTCTTATTCTAGGCCAAATAACTGCATGCAGTTGTTCTGGTCCGCTTAGACCAATGACGAACACATCCGCGATCTAATGGTAAATTTTTTTTACCAAGTTTGGTGCTGATTGATTAATATATGCGGATGCTAGAGTGTAAACAAAGTCAAATACAGCATTTTTTTTCTTATTCAAGGGCAAACAACTCCAGTTGTTCTGGTCCACTTAGACCTATTATCGAACTCATTTGAGATCTTTTGGTCATATATACGAGGGTTGTCCCAAAACTCCGTGACAATTTCTAAAGCAAAAGAAAATGAAATGCTACAAATGCAATTTTACGATATGTTTCTATACATATGTACCGAACATGTACATAGAAAATCACACAAAAAAGTTTACAAATACGAAAATTATAGCATAAATACTACAACGAGTACCCAAACTGCGACGCACGCCAAGCGTTAATTAACGACGTCAATGTCAAGTTAAAGAGCCTTTGTTAAGGTATTCTTTGTGAAATTCAACGCATTTGCCATGACATTTAATCCGCGGCCGCTGAAAAATGTTTAAACCAAATTTCTGTCAGACATCTATAAAAAGCAAATATAGCAGACACCAGCTCATTGCTGGAGTTGAACTTGCGGCTTTGTAAAGCCTCCTTAAGCTGTGGAAAGCCGGCAAAGTTATAAACCCGAGTAGAAGTTTTTGCCCTCTTGGACGGAGGGGTCCGAGGTGTCTTCCAAAGACTTGAATGTCGCTTCCTTCCGGGTTTGTAGAAGCTTAACATGTGCTATAAAAGGATGATCAAACAGTTCGCTTGCTGTAACTCGAGCAAGAAACTTTTGGAAAGTGTGAACTTTCTTCTGTTTGTTATCATCAGATAGCAGACGTTGAGCCCAGCTCTCCTAGACTTGTGATATGTTTAGTTTGTCCTTAAATATTCTGTGGAAAAAAAAAACTTGAAATGGCGGTTGACGACGGTATCTCTCTGTTAGTTTCCGATCTGAAATCTTCTCACCAAATAAAACGACTCTTCAGCTAAAGAAATCGGTCCACCGTTTCGTGCTTTCTCCCCTTTCTAGCGTTCACCTGTCCTAAAGTCTGTTTTACTGTCATTGCACCTGAAAGCCAGTGCCCGAATAATGTTTTAAACTTTTCAGAATACCAAATTTGTTCTATAGTCTAGTCGAGTGTAATTCCAAGATCGGCACTAATTTTTATAATTGTTCGCTAGGCCGCGCAATCTTCTGACGTCGTCATTTCAGATTTCCTATTTTCTACCGGTCTTTTTCGTTTGTTTGTATACTGTTTGTTATTAACTCGATCACATTCAAATTTTCTGTGATGACATCGACGTTTCAGAAAAAAAGCATCCATGTAATATGAAGCAGAATTGATATCAAATATCGAAAATATTCGTACATGATTGGAGTTCATACAAAAGCATGCATGGAGAAAATGGCTTGCACCGGCAAACGATACCTCTTAATAAACTTTGTAATTTTAAAGGAAAATTAAATCTCATATTTCAGTAGAGACTTAATATAAAGTGAAATAACATCTTCATGGATGAAATGTGTGAAAATGAATATCCTGAAGCAAAATATGGCTCATTTATGCAATTTGTCCATGGAGTTTTGGGACAACCCTCATATTTTGACCAAGATTGGTGCTAATTGGTTAAAAATGTTGATGTTATAGTGTAAACACATTAAATATAGCAATTTGTCTGATTCAAGAGCAAATTACTCCTGTCGTTCTGGTTTGATTAGACCCATTATCAAACTCATCCGAGATCTTAAAGTCATAGATTTTTTTTACCTAAGGTGGAGCTGATTGATTAATATTTGTGGATGCTAGAGTTTGAACAAAGCAATATATAGATTTTTTTTCTAATTCAAGGGCAAATAAGTCCAATTGTTCTGGTCCGATTAGACCCATAATCAAACACATCCGAGATCTTATGGTCATTTATATTTTGACCAAGTTTGGAGCTGATTGGTTAATAATTGTAGATTGTAAAATGTAAACAAAAATGTGAACATACAGACGACGGATGGACGGCGATCAGACATCGACGGACGGTGAGTGATCACAAGAGCTCATCCTGAGCACTTTGTGCTCAGATGCTACTTAAGATGAGCTAAAAATGCGGACTTCATTGCCTAAACAAGCTATAGAAACTTTCAACTAGAAATCGCTTCTTTTCCTACATTCATTGTCGGGTATAAAGAGCTCTTGATGATACAAAGCAACTGTGCAAGTTTCACGCAAATTCGACCACAAATGCATACTTTATTAAGTAGACAAAAACCCCTGAAATTTTCAACTTCGAATGGCTACCTTTCCCATGCTGACTGTCGTTTTTTTTTTAATCAATATAATTGAAGCTATCGATGACATAAACAAACTGTGCAACTTTCACAAAAATCTGACCACAAATGCCGGCTTAATAGCAGAACAGAACAGAACAGAAATTTTATTTAGACTCTTAAGCATATAAGCTTAATGGTCATAGAAGTATAGCATAAAGCATGCAATATATATAACATATTTCAATATACAAATATTAAAGAAAATTAATAATTTCACTAATTATTTAAGTAACTAAGTGGACATTCTTTTACGTATCTTTAAATGTGAGAGTGATTTAAATACTATTAGTCTTTTCCTGCAATGTTTTGTATCGTAAATGGAATTAAAAATTTAGTTAAGAGTTTTCGACAAGTTTTGACATGATTGAACGCTGTGTTAAAGACTAAAATTGTATCGTAACTAAAAACCCATATTCCATGGTAGTACTATGACCAACATTAACATTAATATTAATAACCTATTCAAACTCGAACAGGACCACGGAAATGTGGACCAACAGAGGGACGACGGAAACCACACGATGACATTAGATCTGCTGGCTTTTAGCCACCACAGCTGTAAAACCAGAGAAGAAAAGGAATAAGGTGCAACACGGACCAAGTGGGAAGGGAGGGATTAAGAATACACTTGGTCAAGAGCCAAAAGCAGAGAATTTCATTGCCTCAACACCTTAAATTGTCATCAACAACTAAGAAGAAACCATACCAGTAAGACCCCTGAATGGAAATGTTTCTTATCAAGGAATGTGTAGGAAAGTGCTCCCCGAGGGTAACATTCTTCAAACCAATTCAACTGCCAGTGTAGGGTGTGACTGTCCTAATTGTGGTTGCTGTGATGTTTGGTTATGTTGGCCATATGCACAGTATGATGATAAATGGATGCAAGAGGGTATTGACTGGTTCTAACTGTACAAGAATATGTAATATAAAGAGTTTATTTCATAAGCTTGTGTGGAAATATTTGCCTCAAAAGGGAAAGGTCCGCGAAAATAACTCGTTCCTTATATTTCATCTGATTATTTTGTCAACGAATGCCACTTTTGTAACTAGTGATCTCAAGTCAATAAACCACATTTTCGGTAGGAGGAAATTATTCACTGTGACGGGGAAATAATTCCCCCCAGCTTAAATTACATCATTTCTTTACCTAAAAATTTTCTAAAAATAGACATATCAATTCTAAACTTCCCAAAACAAGTTACGGTTTCTCAGCTACATGTAAGTTTATTTCGTCGTTTGAAAGGGCTTTCAAATTGGACAAGTTAAAATAAAATTGTTAAACTCTTTACCAAACAACAGTAATTTAGCCCTGTCTTAATTGAAAGCATTTACATACGAAAATCAAAAGTGGCTAAAATGGCAAAATTTGTCCTCGATAGAGTAGAGAACCTTGTTGGAAAAGGAAAAAAAGTGCTGGTTACCATACGGTATATGATATTATGTAAAGATGTTTAATTCTTTACGATCTGGCAAAAATGTAGACTTTCCAAATTGAAAGCACTTGTAGACGCCACCTAATTTGTTATCTAAATCATGAAAATTGTCTTTGAACGGGCAGAAAATATAGTTGTAAAAGCAAAAACAGCTGGTTACCGAGAATGTCTTCTTTTCCCACATTTTTTTTAAAGCGGTCTTCCTCAGGGTCGTTAAAAGTCATGATTGTGTGGTAAAAGGTTAAGACAGAATAGATAAGCCATCTCTTCATTTGACAGCAATATTTCAAAACTCCATTTTGAAAGTATTAACAGAACTAAAGGCCCTATAGTACCCAAAATATCACTACAGGTGATGAGGTGCATTCAAATTTAAACAATATCATAAAAAGGTATGGAAAATATGGTGAAGGAAAAAACTCTGTTATTGTGTTCTAGGTCGAAGTGTAAGCCACTGGCAGAATAATGAATTTCAAAATAAAGCAAAAAGTACACAAAAGATAAAGTGACCGAGCAGGTTTTCACGTAGGTTTCTTTTTATCAGTTTTTCTTGAAACATGATTAACTGCCAAGTTGGGGGACAAGCCAATAAGGAATCTGACAGTGTCATGGTCTTTATAGTTTGAAAAGGTCTTTCTTTTAGAATCTAGATTTGAAGCATTTTGTAGCATCAGCTCGGTACAGTCTAAAACAATTTTCAAGTTGTTGTATGACTCATAACTTGCAGCAATAATTATCACATTCAGAGTTCTGCATTTCATACAGAATTTTCAGTTCATTACTTAAGAAGTTGATCCAAGTGGGAAATATCTTTGAAATGTGGCCTGCACTTGCACCAAATATTTTGGGCAGGTCCTCATTAAAATTTCCTGTCTTCAATTTCACAAAAACTACAGAAAAAAAATACTCTTCTTCAAACAAAAATTTCCTGTGTCTGCTTCTTGATGTTGCACAGGTTGAAATGTGAATTGAGTTTCCACACCAATAGCTTAAATTTGCATCATTATATCTGGTGTTTAGATATGTGCCTAGTGCGCTAAAACTCCATAATTGGGTAAATTGGTCCAAAGCTTAAACTTGTGATCATCGTTCTTAATATTTTCCAACCTAAGAAGTATATTCCTGAGTGAAAATATTTCTCCCTTCAGGGTCTCAATTTCTGGTTCAGGTTGACAGTCTAAAGTTGCACGGATCTCTGGCATCCTGATATAGTCATGGTCAAGTAGACATTGAACATCATAGGTCATTCTCTTCGGACAATCTACTGTGGATGCATTACAACTGACAGTGACCGCTTTTTTTTTTTCGTACTCCTGGAATCTGCAGTTTGAATAACGGCTGCAAATATAAGGAAACATCTTGAACAAAGACTAGTATACAATTCATTAGTAGTACATGTAGATGTTTGTATACTGCCAATTAGTTTCGGAGATGCCGTCAACATGCTTAACCTGAAAATTTTGTTGAAAAAACTTAAGAAGTGATTAACACAATATCAAACAATCCCTACCTTTGACGACCCTGAGGAAGAAGCCGTTAGAAAACATTGTGGAGAAAATGCTATTAACCAATGTTTCCCCCAATGTTTTCTACCCTTCACAAAACAAATTTCAAATGTTCAGTCACCTTTACTTTGTCGTCTGCAAATGCTTTCGATTTGGACAAGCCTAAAATATCGTCGTTTGATAATAAGTTAATCCACCAAGGTCTGTAAGTAATTAAATTGTTGACGCATGCACCAGTAGGGGAAAATGACCATTTTCTAGCTTTTTTAGCACTCTGTGTTTGTCTGTTAGTTGGTCTATTTCTTGCGAAAATCGTCGGGATATGTGCAGTGTTCAGGGCTGTCTACCTTCTTCCCTGAAATTGAAAAAAGGTGGTAGATTCAACATCGAAAATAGAGTATGGCTAGGTCAAATAACATTCGTCAGCACATTGAAGACTTCAGCCATTTTTCTAGTTCTTTGACGGGTTCAAAGACTCAGCACAATCAATTAAACCTTTTCTAACTATTAAATGTAACGTGAAATATTACAAACTATAAAATCTGCACCACAACACGTGAATTAAATTTGATAACAAAAAAAAAAAAAACTTTCCACCGGGCGAACAAGCCCAGGGACGAGCAAGCTGGTTCCAAATCATATTTATAGAAAATACATAACATCGATTTGGTTGACTTGCAAATTTTAGGAGGAAAAAGAAACAAGTAATTACCTCCAGGAAAATTTTCAGAACAAACTGGACCATTTATTAGGGACGAACGGAGTTTCGACCGTTTTTGCTTTTGGAATCACTTCGGCGTTACATGGCCCCTGCTGTATCTTGGTCTTCACATTTCGCCTGATTTATTTCAGCCACAGTTCTCTTCTTTTCTCATCTTTTCGGAAGTTATAGAACGATTTTTTCCGTTATGTTTACATTTTCCACGACTGTTGGACCATCCGGGAACGCAATAAAAATCACCGGTGTAACGCTTTACTTTTCCATGTAATTTGGGTGATGAAACAATCGCCAATTTCTTTCAGGAAGTCCTGTCTGACTGATGCATTGTGGGATAAATAGTCCACAAGATCAAAGCACTTTGGTATCAAACGATCAATTCTTTTAAATTGAACTTGTGGAAGATAATTCTTATTATTTATGTCTAAAACATTATATTCTGGACCATTTAAATTCAATACCCTGCTGCATATCGTACTTTACTGTTAAATGTTTTTTTTATCCGACCCTTTGTGCTCTGTCAAACATACAGATGTTATAATCTAAGAAAATAGTTGAAGGGTGGGTATCTGTTTTACTGTACTTCGATACTTATTGTAAATATTGGGTAATTATATAGGGAAGCTCACTGTAGAATTTGTTTGCAGAGGATTCAAAGGTTATGTAGGTTACGATTTTTGCTATCTGTACATATTTGGACATAAAACAAGGTTAAAGGGCACTGTGTAAGTTATTTTTTCAAGGAAAAAAGTAGGATAAAAGCTCAGTAGACATAGTGGGCAAAGGAGAAATCTGCTTTAAATTTCCTGCCTTTGTTTCATTGTTTGGTGTGTAACACCGTGTCAGCAGCATTTAATGATTTCACGGTGATAATTCATATATCCATGTTTATTTGTCTTCAATACTACCTGAGGAAAGTGATACTTGTTTCAGTGCACCAATGGTATAACCATTATAATGCCCCCCAAAAAATGTTTACTTTTTTATTCAATAGCCACAACAAAAATACTTGAGCAGGAGGATTCACGGGAACATTTGTCATATAAGTGGTTAAAAAAACCCTTTTATACTGTATGCACAAAATTAAACAGGTACAGGTACAATTGTTAGACGCTGTGTTAAACGCAAAATTAGCCACGATTAGCAAAGTAACCCTTGGTCACCATTCTTTAACGATCTGCCACTGACAAGAGACTCTGTATTCCAGAATTCTAAGGTATATTTTTTGTTTGTAACTGAGTCTATTAGTAAAATGGTTTCGGTTTAACGCGATTAAGCTGAATGTTAAAAGAAAGTTTTGAAATTGTTTGATGTCATTCCTTGTAAATGCGTGTCCGAAAAACGCTTTGAGCGGAATCTAAATAAGATGGCTTGATGATAAAAGTCCGCCTGCCTGCCTGACCTCCGATCCGTCCGTCTGCCTCCATGTCTTCCTCTCTAAATAAATGTCTTTTCCATGTCTTTCTTTATTTCCGTTTCTTTAAGAATCTCTCCCAATCCCCTTCAACTCTTTAACTCTCCTAAAGCATGAGCTGCAAGGGTAGCTCAATAACTTTCAGTGTCGCAGAGTCGATATGCATGTTATGCAAGGTACTTCATAGACTCAATATTTTTAAAAAGTAGGAAAATCCTACCAAATTAAAAGCAGTGCAAAGCCCAATCAACAAACTAATCAATCAATCAAATAAATTATTCAAAATTATCCAAAAAATAAATTCGGCTCTGTAAACAGAGTGCAATGAAAGCGTGGTAAAATCTATGTCTTTCTGTATACACGGGTAGGAAACTTTATTCGGAGCTAATGGATTTGACGAGAAAATGTTGTGTTGGTCTTTCGTTCCTGAAAATGTCGGCTGAAAAACATCCAAAAAACAGGTGAGCTTGTAATTGTGTGATCATGTGCTCTAATGTTTTTGAAATTCTGAAAAAGGAGAATGTCATGCAATACTCTGGTCTGACCTTTTCGCAATACATGCCGCAGGGTATATGTGTAAGCAATCTTAACTCTTTTTAACACTTAACACTACACGACAGCACATCGGATTGGGGGAAGGTATATACAAGTTTACAAAAAATCAACAGAATCTATTTCATAATCACGTCAAGAAAATGTTCATAGATCTCCAATTCTCATTGGACTAATTCAGATCTTTCAATGTTCATTTAATCAGATCCACATTAGATCAGAATATGTCACGTATCCGCCTTTTCTAAACCGATGATAAACAAACATCCATTTAAACGAGCGATCGCGTTTTGTGCAGTCTAATCGTGATCTACACTGGGGTGTAGAAGCAACTAAAATTGTGAGTTGTAAGACTACATTATGAATTTCTTTGAGTTTTCTATTTTAGGTCCTAGATATTTGCAGAAATGTCCTAAACATTGACTTGTATCAGAAATCTCACGCCGACCCCTCCCCTTTCTAATGTAGAAATTATTCACTTTATATCGTAATTGTAGTAAAATTCTACATCCAGTGTGATGATATATTGAGTGTATATACAAATTAACTGCTTTGAGTTATTATTCAGGATAACAAAAAGGCAGTTTGAAGGATCTTTGGTCGTATGATGTAAATTTAGTCCCTGTTTTGTCGTGCGTTTTCCTATTTGAGTAATTTTAATCAAATTGAAAGAAAAGTTTTGCAATCTAAAATTCAAAAAAATATCTAGGACAGAAAAAGAAAAATGTGTAACTCGAAACTATTCATTATGAACCCTTTAAGTGCCTTTCACAACTTGAGGGACTTCTTCAGTGAGTTTAGAACTAGATTAATTGATTCTTTTTCTTTGTTGACTTGTGTTACGGGAGACCACTCCTTCCTGCATGGCATATACTCCCGATTTAAATACAATACCTGGCTACTGCGTCAGGGAGATATCTCTTTGGCTCAGTGGTTAGGGTATTGGCTTTGTGTCCGGGAGTTCGGAGTTCGAATCCCGCTCCGATCCTTATTTCTACCATGCATTTATTCATTTGTTTCTTTGTTACGGACTTCGTTCGTAAGATGGGGGCTCGTCCGGGATCGGCCATTGAGCCATTAATCCCATTTGTTGTCCAAAATCGGACTTCCTGCCTAATAAGGCTTTATGTCATCAATAAAAATGATGACTTTAAGAGGGGGTGTGTTACGGGAGACCACTCCTTCCTGCATGGCATATACTCCCGATTTAAATACAATACCTGGCTACTGCGTCAGGGAGATATCTCTTTGGCTCAGTGGTTAGGGTATTGGCTTTGCGTCCGGGAGTTCGGAGTTCGAATCCCGCTCCGATCCTTATTTCTGCCATGCATCTATTCATTTGTTTCTTTGTTACGGACTTCGTTCGTAAGACTTGTATCTACCCCAACCACCTGACATACTGTTGTGTTAAGTGTTAGAAAGAGTTAAGAGTGTTCACACATGTACGCTGAGGCTTGTTTTGCGAACAGGTTAGTTGTATTCTCACACTTTGTAAATGTTTTTTTTTTTTGTTCAATATCTTTTCTACGGTCGTTACACTTTCCATTTAGCTTTTCAATGACTGCTTCAAGACCAAATAGCTTCCCGAAGATGCCAATATTTTTTTTTTCATTATTTTTGCTTACGTGTGGGCTGCCTTTATCGCGAAAATATTACAATTGCTATAAATATAAATATTACAGACCGTTCTGTTTATCAAGAGATACACAAAGGTATTTTCACACTTTAGACAGACTAATGTTCGATAGCATTTTTCAATCGTGATAATACCAGTCCTTCGTATTTTCATAAATTCATTCATGTTCTATCCAACGAATGCACAACATTTTGGACTGAAAGATATTAACAGAACCTATTTCCTAGGAATTTTTTACAGAAAGCTCAATTTTCGAAATGAAGTCATGAGCTGACTTACATATTCAGAGCCGATTCACATAGTCGGAGCCCTTCAGTATTTTATCATTTTTTCTGCTAATTGTTTTCAATTCTTTACCAGCAGTGAATGTAACCTTTCAAGACATTAATTCACGCTTTTGGGACAGCAATAATATCTCTTATTTGCCAATTAAATGGCAATAGTAGACTGAATTTAGGTCCGTGATATTTTTTTTTTTTTTTTTTCGACTGCAGTCAACAAAAGCCACAAATGATTCTGACAACATCGTACACTTGTTACGACTTTCTGTAGTGCAGAAAACACATTGAAAGACCAGAGCATTTCATGACAGTCTCCTGTTTTTGGAATTTCAAAGCTCGCCTATTTTTGGATGTTTTTCAGCCGACATTTCAGAAACGGAAGACCTATGCAACATTTTCTCATCAAAGCCATTGGCTCCGAATCTAAAGTTTCCTACTCGTGTATATTGAATGACATAGGTTTTATCACGTTTTCATTGCACTGTGTTTACAGAGCCGAATTCATTGAGAAACGGAAGACCAACACAACATTTTCTTGTCAGAACCATCGGCTCCGAATATGAATGTTTACTACCCGTGTGCAAAGTATATGTAAGTCGCCAGTGTGACAGGAATTATTTGTTGTGCCTCATAACTCACAATCGTGGTTTATTGAATGAAAACGCAATACTAAGTCGAAGTTTTATGTTTTAGTGATGCATCAGTTCCTAAAGACAATATTTAGCATTAGCGATACAATTTTTTTTTCCAATAATTTCTCATCCCCCCCCCCCCCCATTTTTTTTTTTTTTGCATAAGAGACTCGTTGCCCTATGTTAGTTGTAACTATTTGGTTATTTAACAGAAATATTTCAGATATTTTAATTCATGCTTTCATCAGTAATAAAGTCACTTCACACCCATAACAAAGCAGTCACATTCACTACTTTTGAGAGTTTTCCCAGGAATTACAAAGGTTAATCAAAGCCTAACAAACACTGGAGAGGCATTTTTCCAGAAAGCTATTTTGTTGAATTAAAATTTGAAAGAAAAAGAGAAATAATATTCAACTATTGGCTCGACTGTCAACCTCCTAGGCAAATTAATACCTTTTTGGTTGAAGGGAGAGTACTCATGACAAAGTCGGGATTATTTGAGTATTGATGGTCTCCCTAGATCATTCAGGAGGAGTAATGTCCTTTAACAGAAGGATGCATGATGGGTAGAGAGACAAATCATGATTATAAAATATCGAAAGATAAGTTTGAACAAGCTGGGGACCAAGCGGTCAGTAGACAAACTTAATATATATTATTGCGCCGATAGAAGGGTATGAGCGGGTGAATCTATTTTCAGTCAACGATCTATGGCCTCACCCTTTGTATTGCAATATGCCATTTCTAATTGCATATCTGAGTGATATCGAAAAACTCAATTGTTTAAGAAATAAGGAGTTTAATTAGATTTATTTCCTTCGGCTGTGCACAAAATAAGTTACATGGTCTTCAAAATTCAATATTCAACTCATAGTGGCATTGTCTTCGATACATTCCGCAAAAATTCTTCCGAATTAGTTGCTGTTTCATTGTGCATAGGTCCTCGTCATAAGTCAAAGTACATCATTATCATCAACAACAACACGTGATGTCCATCGTTAAGATTTAGAGCGTCGTCCACACACTGGGTGCAAGTACCGGTGTGATTTCCACGAAGCAGAATCGAGAAGAGTATTAAAAGTTGCAAAAACTTGTTCCTCAATCGATAAATACTTTAAGTACATTTAAAAAACGCAACTCTAGTTTAGGTAGAAATTCAGCCGGAAATAACAGGTTGTGATATAATTTACCTTTCATGTAATTCAATGTTATTCCATCGAATAGTGTACAAAGTTCCATTCAAATGATTTAACATTTTCAAAAAGAAAGGTAGGACCGAGAGGTCATGAATGACCCCTTTTACTTAAAATAAATACTTTAATACATGTATCAATGCTTATTTTGAGATTCTTGATAGTTGGTTTACTTTCTAATTATACTTTTTTTAATCTTTAATGGCGAAAAAAAAGAAAAAGAATTTGGTATCTTGTTTACAAAATGGTAGCTAAAAGCAGACACCAGTAGAACAGTATGGCCCTTTTAACAATAATTTCCTTTTATATTTGGTAAAGGGCACTTTTTTTTGATGATTAAAATTACACTGTATTACCACCAGGTGAACATCCGAATGTGAAAGAATCGCAAATTTGCAAATACTTGAACACAAACCTTAATAAACCCATCGTTTGTTGGAATCATGTTTCTGTCCAAAAAAGACTAGCATCTTTCTTTTTTCAGTGTGTGATGTCATAGAAAACGTTTATATTTCAATTACCAAGTTGTCGAAACAGTATGATCTAAAGCTCTAGACCTATGTTTTCATTAAGGTTTGAATTTCCTTGTTCTTCAACTAGCCTAGAAACGTTATTAAACAAGTAGAAACCAAGGAAAAGAATACAGCCATATTTCATATCTGTCGTCACATTATATTTTTACAGTACGTTTATTGCATAGCTTTCAAACTTTTTTATAGGGTATTTGAAGTCCAAAAGATTGAAAGAGATTGTGAAGTAATTAAGCGGGTAACAGGATGGAAAATACTGTAAGTATAGTTCATTTTCTTTCCTACTCACTGTTGGGGAAATTATAGTTTTTTTTTAATATAGCGGGACAAGTTCATAGCTTTTTATTGTGTAATTCATTAACTTATAGAAACAACTTTTTTTCTGAAATGCAAGGATAAACTAATAATTATGATAATAATAATAATAATGATAATGATAATAAATGATAATGATAATAAAAATATTTATCATTATCATTGTAATAAAGTATCTATGGTTTTGTAAGGTAAGACTATTTTGTGAAAATATGCCTACATAATTTATTATAGAGCTTAATTCAAAATTAATATTTATTCTTGGCAAAAGTGAGACACATTTTTCCCCGTTTCATTGTCTTGGAAAGTTATTGTCTTCATCACAAATTCTATGGCTATAAACAGAGATACATGTAAACAGAAAAAGATAGTACTTTTATTTAACCTCACTCTATTTTATAGTTTGAGTGCGTGTATTCTTTTTTTACTTGCCCCATTATTGTCAAACTACGACACAAAAACAAAGTTAACTGCTTTGCAAGCAGATGATATATGTTTTGCGGATGAGTGTATTATAGCGCACGTAGACCACCGCTTTTGGGGTAACACTTCTCGCTAAACACAACTGTCCTACTATTGGTCTATGGTACAGCAATTGTATTGTGTCTATCGGGCACTACATGTGGAAAGTTTCTATAAATGTCAAGCTAGGATTTATCATGAAAATAGCGATAAAATGTCTTTGGTTTGCAAACAGCTGATGTTGTTATTTTTTATTTTTTTTTTTTGGGGGGGGGGGGGTCTTGCATGGCTCAGTGGTAAAATGTAAGCCTCTTAACTTGCAGGGACTCATTGAAAGCACCGGGTGATTCATTGCAGCATCCTTCGGCAAGAATCTAGGTCTGGTAAAGCCAAGAGCATATATTAGCATGTAAGCTGTTGATGTTGTATGACTGATAGCTGTCGCATATGCAGGTTTAAAGAATGAAATAAACGTGGTTCTTAAAGAACAGGGGAAAATCCCCTTTTTGCTAGCTTCTGAAACCGAGTCCAGCGTTTATACTTTACACAACTCTTATAAATGCGTTTGACTTAGGCGAAAGAAAAAGAGAAGAAAAGGCTTTATTAAAATAATGACCGTCGCTTGAAAAAATCATGAACAAATAGACGCTGTAGGGAAATGACTCATTAGGGCAATATTACATTTAAACTAAGTCTTATTGAAGAGTTTGCTGACTGAATTTTATCATTCATTTAATTCTTCCTACATTCCCATTTTTACTAATAAATAATTAATTTACATAGCTGCAAACAGCCTATGTATGTGCAAATATTTTCTGGGGAAGAGAATTATTGAATTGAGACTACGGCTATATCCGTTATAAAAATTACAGTATAAATGAAAGCATATTGGAAAAAAAAAAGTTCCCATGCTAACGGCGCTAATGACCACCTTTACGAGTAAAGACCGTTACCACAACGTGCACAATGCATTATTAGAAATAAAAGAGAAAATAGCGTGGAAATCGTTTGCCGATTGGATACATTTAACCTTTCAAGATTATCCATGCTGCACTAGACGACATATTCTATCGAATTGTCCCATTCCTTGTGCAGGGGGTTGCACATACATGTAAGTTCATCCATTACACCTGAGCAAATTTTTATCAAATTCTTTAAATAGTATTTCTGGAATTACATTGGCCTTCTGGGGGAGGGAGATCGCAAGTTTTTCAGTGGTGTGTGTAGTGAAGCAAAGACATAAAGCACAGGGCCACAAAATTTTGAATGTAGCCTGATGTTATGAGACCCAACTAAGAGTGCCAAAATTTTAACTTTTGGGCCAAAACTGCCCCTGTACCCTTGGTCACAAGTTTTCCATGGCATTTTATCCTAAAAGCTTTAAAAACACTCCGTTAACCTAACTGTATGGCCAAGGGCTAGCAAATGTGTCATGCAGCTTTTGTTGCTTGACCTCTAGGATATTCTTTTTTTACTTATAGCCCAGTGGTTAAAACTGGTCTGGCCCCGAGAGTCATAGGCTTTGCATGGACAGAAAACGATTCTTTATCCTTACCGTAAGGACTAGGTTCACCACTGTTGCATGTAGCTCTATATCATTGACCTATAGCAAGTTGTTAACACCAAAACGCTTGGACGAGCCATAGAGGTAAAAAGTTTTAAAAAATGCTTATGAAAACAATTTGCCTTTAGGACATAACACTGGTAGAAAATGTTGTGTTGGTCTTCCGTTTCTAAAGTGACATTACCAGTCCTTTGTATTTTCATAAATTCGGTCATGTTCCATCGAACAAATGAACTAAATTTTGGACTGAAAGATATTATAGTCCAGTCAAAATAATGAAAAAAAAAGGCTTTACCCAAAACTAATTGCAACACAAGCCATTTTTTTATTTTTATAAGGGGTTACCCTCTCTAAACGATATATAAAAAGTAGGATGAAATCGGAAGATATGAAATTTGATTTTTTCGCGCGTTTTGTTTCCAATCGCAAATTAGTGTACAAATAGTAGCTTATGTGTAAATTTTCCATTATTCGAACTGTTTTGAGCTTTCTATTGCATGTGACATTTTCTGATAACTCTGGTGTTAAATTATCTAGTTATTTCAAATATTTTTCTTTCTTCTTTCTGCTTTTTTACTTGAAATAATAAAAGAGCCAATATCAACTTTCCCCACCCACTACTTTTTGTATTAAAATTTCAGTGTCAATTTTTTGGGGGAAGTGAACTGCTATGTACATGATCATTCCCTTTATGATAATAAATCTTTATTAAAAGCCTACACACATTCTTTCAATGGCTGCCATTTGATAAAGTCTGGCACAATGTCTTGTGATGGAATCGTAGATGCCGAATCTGGGTCTTCTTATAGATTTTGTGAAACAACAAAATTGTTCATGAATAAACTTGAATGTTTTTATGCAACAATCAGCTTTGTTTCAGTCATACCACTGTGACAGCTCACATATTCGTGTATTTTTTGCTGTCACCAGTAATAGGCTTGGGCTCTGAGGTGTCCTACCAAACAACACTCGCACGAAAAACGTAGGAATACACTTGGATTATTGTGTTTTTTATATTATAATACAGTCAGAGAACTGTTAGGGTGTTTTTGACAAGATGCGGGTAATAATTCAACCTATGATAATTAACAAAAGTTACAATATATTTTTTGGTTTTATATTTACCCTATTGCTTTTTCTATAAATAAGCAAACCTTGAAACACCATTTTAATAAAAGGTAATATACCGCCATCAACTGCAGGGGCATATTAAGTCAATTAAAGGTTAAATACTAGTACTCTCCTAGATGTATTCAAGGAAAGCTGTCATATGAACCAATGATTTTAAGTCTAATAACTTAGATTTGTAACCTACACATACAAAGTTCCAACTTCAAGATTTCGTTATTCAACCATATAATTTTCTCTTTCTTATCCTATTTTACTTTCCAGCAACAATTTCTTATCCGAATCGTTGCCATTTTAAGTTAAGAAAAATCCACAATACTGGTTTTGTGATTGGTGTCTGTCAAACTTGATAAGGGACTCACTTTCCAAGTTAAGCAAATGATATTCGCATGCATGTGTTCAAAAGCCATAAGCAAGGGTTGTCCAAAATGTACTCTTGATAAAAAAATGCCAGCAGGTCTTTTATGATAACTGAATGACATTGGGCATTTTTGAAGATGATTTAGGTTCTACCGCATCTTTTGAATTTAGGTGTGCACTATGGTAAAATGTTTCCTAGCCAACCAGTAGACCCATGCCTTGGACATATCTTATATATAGAAAAGACTAATTGATGAGTTACAAACCACGCAATGAATGCCAAAGTACATCTGCATAAAAGCTGATGTTATGAAAGCAGACTGTCTACAGAGGTACGACAATATCTGTAACAGTGTTATCAAGGGGAAACTTAAAGCTCTAATAATTTCAGACTGAGACATCAAGCAACAAGCTAAATTGATGATGAAGTAGGATAGATATCAGTGGATTTTGGACTCGGACAGGCTGCAGTTTGATCCAATATTATTTCCTTGCGTGATCACAAATAAAAGGATCGTCGGATAATTTTCAACCAAGTTTGGGAACTGTGAAGCAGGACGTAATTGCACCGAGACTATCTAGGTGACTTTAGTCACTAGCTTTATATGGACTACTAATGCTAAAAATGCAAGCAAAGAAGGACAAGGTAAAGCCAATGGCAAGACTGCTGTAAGAATATAATTTGCCAAGAAGCGCAGATTCTTGGCCAGTTTAAACCAGGCGCCAACATTCCGAGAACCTTAAGAATCTTATCATCTTATCGTTTCAAGCGAAGTTATGATTTGGAATCTACTCATGACTCCTGCAATAGAGCTAGGCTTTCACTTAAACAGAGCTTTCTTCATGGGCTTCTCCAGCTTTCCCAATGTAAACTGCTGTGGCAATAAGTATGTTTCTTCTTTGCTGAAGAAACACTCCACACAGCCTCCATTTCAAAAGAATGTTTCTTCTGATTATAATGCAAACAAAATCCCGACAATAGAGAATTTGGATTCTCAACTTTCATTAGTTACATGTAAGCCGGTCGGCTCCAGTCAGACAAGACTTCTACTGCCTGCTGCCTGCACAGATATCGCCCGATACCCTGACAATAAGTAAAAGGCAGTGCCTATTTCAAAAGATGCCCGGATGACGTGAGTTTTGTCGTTGTTGTCGTTGCCGTTAACTGTTAAGTTGTACCTTAATCTCCAACAAACTCTATCTACTGACAAAATTTTCAACTGTTCTTTTTCATTTGCAACTGCCGCTGGGCTGGTGCAATCCCATTCAGCCCCGATTCCGGATAAAGGCGCATTGCCCGTTGGCAGTTCCTAATTTGTCACCGTGCCATTACAAACGGCCCATGAACCATGTGCACTCTCTCTTCGGAAATAGGAATACGCTATATACATGTATATTGGATTCAGATGAATTATATACATGTATACGAGTAAGGTCAGTGCAAGTTCAGATCCTCGGCCCTTTGTCCTGTGAACAGAGGCAAAATGATAATGGGGTGTTCTGCGGAATTTCAGTATGGTTACAAAATGGGTGAATTTTTCACGTTATCACCATGAATGGCAGGTGGAGATGATGGGAAAAAATCCTGAAAAGTTAAATTATCCATGTAGGGTTCATTTAACTTTAAGTCCCTGAAGAAGAGTAGAATTCACAAGTCCAGTGAAACAAACATGTTTGATAATTTTTATTGATCCCAGTTACATTTTGCAAGTGAACTGAGGACAGACAATCATGATGTATCATATTTCTACAAGTTATTTTATCATACAATGCTAAAATATAAAAATATTTATATATTATTTTGATGATAATTTTATATGCAACATAAATGGAAATATCCCCAGTGTATCTCTGTGGCACTCTGTACTTAATATCTGTGTAGAGTAAGACAGTATCTGCTAACGTATCAATTGTAGGAAGAATACTAAAAGAGGTCTCTTGCGGTATTGTCTTACACGGATATGTAGCCTATGATTTATTGTAAATCTAGTTTTCATGCTAATTTGCAAGTGCAAGTTGGAATGTCACATGATCATTAGCCTGCAACAATTATGTGGAATGGCAGTCAAATGGGTATATTATATTCCGACCGCAAAACTACCTTCTCGCTTCTTCAACAGCAAATTTATACCACTGAACGTAGTGGACCCTTAATAGAAAACAGCCATTTCCACTATATTAGTGTCCTACAAAATTTGCTAATATTAAAAATGAGTATTATTGTACTACTTTCATTGAGCCACTTTTTCATTTTTGTCCTTCCTGGAATTATCATTTATAAATCTAAAACCACTCTATTCTAATAACTAAGAGATGTGATAATTACCTCCCTTTTCTGGAGACTAACAAAAGTATCAACAGATAGTTTGAAGATAGACATCAAAGGAATTTCTGGTCAGTTAAAAATGTGCAAAAGTATTATATCTATATAAATCTGTTTTTATCACCGGTCAAGAAATTTTATGCCATGCTGCACTAGAAGTATTACGGGTCCTCTCTACATGTACCTTCACAAAGTCTTACCAACAAGTTTCTGTACATTTAAAGAAAAAAAATATGGTCTGAAGTACTAATCCGTATTTCAACAAACAAAAAATTATTCACAATAAAAATGTAAGTTAACTATTTCAACTGTCCAACCTTAGTTTACTGTATATAACCTGATCCCTCCCTTTGTATTGGTGGGTGGGGTAAATCAACTCCCGTGTAGAACTAAATTGACAGAAGGGATGCTGGCTTATATGTAAATCATAGCGGGCAGGTTCTAACAAGTTGCTAGTGGGTTTTACTGTTACTTTCAAGAGAAAAATCGAGTAAGAATGACATGTAAAACTTGCGAGATGAGCTGTAATAAAGTTTAAAATGGCAAAATTCATACGATTTCAAAAAAGCTTAAAAGATCAAATTTCATATCCTCCGATTTCGTCCTACTTTACATATGTTAAAAAGGTGTCCCTAAGGGTGTTGAAAACGAAAAAGTGTTCGTGTTGCAATTTGTTTTGGGTTTTCTCACAATTTGACTGGAGTAATTAGTGGAAAAACAAAACTTACTTCCTTACTAATTATTTACAGAAAACTAAATTTTTGAAAGGGAGCCCCCATGAATCGGGGCCGGACCACATAATCGGAGCCCTTCTTTATTTCTTATCCATTGTTGTGAAATAACTTCTGTTCACTAATAATAGATATAAATAGTTTGTTACCATTCACCTCGCTTGATTATCAAACTACATTTTCCATGATTGCATTGGGTATTTACGTCATTTGGAAAGAAAATGTTATGCACTCACTAAGATTGATTTATTCTGATGATAATAGTTATTTTTAGATCCTCTTGAATTTTTAATAAGAAGTAAGGTTTATATAATTCAATTGTTTTCAGAACTTAGTCATTCATACCATTTAAAATAAAGTTTTCTGCAACTAAGTTTTGAAAATCGTCTCGTCAAAGTTCTGTTTTATAGAGTGCTTAGGTCTTTGCTATTGGTGATATTTTGATTAGAATTGGTTGTATTCGCTGAAATTTGAGAAAAAATGTTTGTTTGACCCTTTTAGTGGGTAAATTCATTGCCCTTTGAAAGTTTATTACCATACACGTTTCTTTTATTTATGTTTATGTCTTTGCCAATGAAGTGCATGGTGCGTTTTTAAATAGGCAATGAAGGAACAGACCCCAATTTCCACCTTTTTGGACGTGAAGAAGTTTAATAAACATATGTTTATTAAAGAAATAGCTAGAAACATAGTCAATAATGCATTTTTTATAAATGCCATTAGATTTCAATGCGACATTGACTTTGGCAGATAACTTCGACAAATAGTTATAAAGTTTAAGAAAAAAAAGTTATGGTCAACATTTAATAACTTTGTAGAAATTTTACCTGAAATTTTACTTTGACAATGTCAGATGATCTTGACCTTGGTAGCAGAATAAAGTTGTTACCACAAAAGAAAATGTACATATCAAATATGCAAGTCATATCACTTACCACCAAAAAATTAAGCCAAATTATGAAGTATTTTGCAGAAATGTGACCTTGATATTTGACCTTGACCATGACTGTTGACCTTGTCTTTGGTACCAGATGAATCTGATTTCATAAAGGATATATGTTTTTTTTCATGTACATGTAGGTCTAATCGGGTTTCCGAATTTTGTTATATTTTTTTAACACAAAGAAGACACATGTAACTTAATTTTAAGACACATGTAACTTAATTTTCAGAAAATATAAGAACCAGCCTGGACTTTTAAGGTTTAGCTCATGTGTATATAACAGAAATTTAGCAAATTTTAGATGTTCTAATCTAATCTATAGAAACAAGGAGAAGAGCATCTTCGCAAGCCAAGGGGTACGATTCTCTACTCTTGGAGGATCGAGCTTGACTTTGACAATCACCCGATACGCATTTTCATTGCTTGCAGCTAGCTCTAACTGCATCAAATCAAATCGCTCAGAGCATTCCATCTTTGATAAAAATAGAACAGGGTCACAATAAAAATAGAAGATAAACATGAATACCTCCGTGGATGAGTGCAGGATCTGTAATGATTTATTACCGAAGAAAGCGAAGACGAACAATATTTACATAAAGTTTCTATGTGACCAATCAAATATCTGATGTTTTGGGCTATATCTCAGCACCTGACCATGGAATGTCGAAGTGCGTATGTGTTTACTGCTTCATGTTGAATTATTGTATTCGTAAGCGGTTTGTAAAACGACATTTCATTGGCTATAAGAAATATGATGTAAAGGGAGATAATAAGCATCATCAAATAGGGGGCGTGTAGTAGGAATCTCAAAATCGGGCTCGATCCGCCAAGGTAAGCTCCACGTAGTGATCGTAACCTTGGCTTGCGAAGATGGGAGAAGAGATAAAATTGATAAACAATACAGGTTCTGCAAATACTGCCTGAAAATCATAAATTGTCTTAAGAAAACAAATTCCACTTTTTGTTGATTTGTCCTTTTGTACGATGATACGTTTAAGAATTTAAAAAATGCATAGGTAGACAAAACTTTTACGATCTTTTTGTAGTACATAGGATCAATGCATCAATATGATTTATGTTCATGTGTTAATAAGAGAAATAACTTCTGTTCACTCATAATAGCTATAACTAGGTTGTTACCATTCACTTCGCTTGATTATCAAACTACATTTTTCCATGATTGCTTTGGGTATTCACGTTATTTGGAAAGAAAATGTTATAAGCACTTACTTAGATTGATAAGACCGACGATAAGAGTAATGGTAACGATTTTTCATTTTTTTTTTCTCTCCCAGTTCCAAATTGTGTTCATTATCAAAATCATTAATAGTTACCAGTTCCAGAGTGCGCCTGAAAAACATTTTTAGTAATATTCAAACAATCCACTTCATTTTCAAAGTACCCAAGGTACTGACATCTTCGCCAGCCAAGTTTACGATCACTATGTGGATCTTACCTTGGCGGATTTAGCTTGATTTTTACAACCCCCCATACACATTTTCATTGGATGGAGCCAGCTGTAGCTGCATCGAATAAAATCGCTCGTTGCATTTCATCTTTGATAAAAATAGAACACGGTGTCTACCTTTCGAATATTAGGTAAAACATGGAATTCTACGTGGACGTCTGCTTATCGCTTCATGTGTATTCGTAAGCGGTTTGTAAAAACGATATTTCATTTGCTTTTAGAAACATGATGTAAAGGGGAGTAAAAACCCGCATCCAATAGAGGGCGCATCACAGGAATCTCGAAATCGGGCTCAATCAGCCAAGGTAAGATCCACGTAGTGATCGTAAACTTGGCTCGCGAAGATGAGGTACTGAATAAGAGAAGCAATCTGTGAAACAGAGCAAAATGGAGCAATGTAGGTTTTCAAAATCGAGTTGCTTTCTAAACAATACCAGACCATCTGTACAGCAAAAGAAGCTTTCATATATGAATTTTGATACGTCGCTACTTACGCTACTGAAATCTACATTTTGATTTTTAATGAACTCTTTGAAAAAGAGACTTATTATCACAAATTAAATTATTGATCTAAGGCTTCAAATAAAACAGAATTTTCTTTCTCATTTATGCAGGGTACAAAGGAAAGTACAGAGAAAACGCCTGTATGTAGATATTTACTTTTGTTTTACTTTTTAGTTTTGTTTTGATTTTTTCCTTGCAATATACACGTTTTCACTACAAGTCAAAAAACACTTACTGAAACAGAAACTGGAAACAACAATTATAGTAAAGTTCACTTTTTTATATTGATTTTCATTCTCTTGCAAAATTCCCTCTCATAATAAAATACAAATTTACCAATTCAAGGGTGAGCTAATGAATGTTGATTAAATAAAGCACACATACAGCTTTTATCCACCACTGCGCAGTCTGTTCGAAATAAGATCTTGACCTTCAATGACTTAGAAATACTTGTGGAAATAGTTCATCCTATTAATGAAAAATGATTAAAAAAATACATTTTTTTCGTAGGGTATTAAAAGACAACAATGGGAAAACGAGTGTATGTAGATGTTTTTAACACTTTTATGTAGTTTATTTCTATATTTTAACGATTTAACATTTCCATGAAAAAAAACTTTAAATGATTTTCTATTTTCTGCAGGGTGCAAAAGAAGGAACAGAGGAAATGAGTGTATGTAGACATTTTCATCATTTTCAAAATCATGTTGTTTATTAAAGAAAAGTTATTTACTACAGATCAGCTAACCTACCACAAACACAATAGATAAATCTAATTTCAAAATGAAAACAACCTTTAAAGCTGACTTTCTTTCATTTTTTCCCGCTAAGAAAAAAAAGATGAACATTTTTTTTCCCGCTTACAAAAGTGTTCATTAGCATAAACGTATTACACTTTACCAGTAATAGGGTGAGCCACTGAATGGCCCTTTTGGGCGATATTTAAACTGTTAATCCGATATGCAAAGCACTGAAAGTACTACCAAACTGGCAATCTGCGACGTTGTTCAAAGAAATGAAAAATCCTAAGCCCTCCCCAGGTGATAATATTTCATCAAATCAAAGGGCCCTTTTATGATAATCTAGCTACTTAAAAAGCGCGGGCTTGTCCTCATTTAATATTTTGTTTGTTTTTCTCTTGTGTCAGTGTTATTTACGTGGGAAGTGATTTGAACATAGTGGTATGCAAAGGTATTGGTAAAAGAATCTCTAGAAAAGCATGACCAAGTGCCTTAGCAATATGAATGAATTAATAACGAAAGAACAGGTGTTAAACACTAAACAATGATCGAAACTTTCAGATGTACCAAAGGCTGTTTGCAAAAACAGTCTTTAAATTAAAATTGTTGTACAATTTTGGTATTCAACTTCATGCAGCTTTACCCATGGGTATTTCCGAACTAACAGTATAACAAGAACAGATTCAATCAAGGACAAGTAGATTTTAACGCAAAGCAACCTATGCAGTTTAAATTAGATTTTGACATCTGATGTCTTCCTTAATGGCAAAAATTCTGAGAACATTTTAGCATATCCATTAAATAGCTTCATATACCGTTCTCCCATTTCTGCAGGGTACAAAACATGATACAGAAGAAACGAGTGTATGTAGATTTCTTTAATCGTTTTCCAAATCCAGTCATTTGTTTTTAGTTATTCGTTATTTAAATTTTTGCCCAAGATATCTTTTTCTTTTTCTTTACATATCAACAAATATCTTGCTTCAATAGGAAATAAAATTAAAGCAATCGTTGAACTTATGAAAATTTCTCTTAACATTTTATTTTCACCCCCCTTACAAAAGTACTTATCATCATATATCACAAACTGAAGAAGTTCCAGGGTGAGCAACTAAATAGCCTTTTGAACCGATACTTAAACAGTTCAATCCATATTAAAAACACCGATAATACTGAAAAAAGTTGCGTTCTGTGAGGAAACAACCTATCTGCAATCATTCAATTTTCTGACACGAAGATGTTCAGAAATACAAAATTTTACTCCTGGTGTTGCGGATTATTCACTTGTTTCGTGCATATCCGTGTCTGAGCAGTGCAGGCCAGGTGAGAGTAGTCAACAAAACGTATTTGGAACTTCAGAAAAAAAAAAAAGAAAAATTGCTAAACGTTATTCATCTTCTAATGTCCATCTAAAAATTCAATTTAACATAATTCATTGTTCGTTATGTACGTCCTGATTCTTCCTCTACATACACCTCACAGTTTAATATGTAATCGTACAGCGTGGTTCTCTTGCAGCACTAAAATAGAAATAATAACATGATAGGGGCATATTTCAAATTTATAACAACTTCTTAAGGAGACTTCCATAGCCTGATTAATAGATGAATAAATATCAGAACATAAATAATCTCCGTGACACGTGATGATTTTTTTTCTTTAGATAAAGGGGCACTTCATGATTATTCAACTTGTGCAAAAGCGTTGCCTTGTCCATTGAAACCATTTTATTTGTTATTTCATTGTGTAGATGGTGTAAGTTTGGAAAATGACTTGAACAATGAGAAATAAAAACTATTTGTAATAGAATCTACGAAGAACCTTGAACAAGTGCCTTGTCCGCCGCAATATGGAGGGAACATTATCTAAAACGCTTATAAACACCAACCAACAAACCCATTTTAGATCTGCTGATGGGCGTTTTCAGAATACGTTTTGGACCAAAATTACCATGCAGTTTAGTTTTTAAAGACGTGTAATTTTACCCATGGATGTTCCTTGGTGACCTGTACAGCAAGAGAATGTTTAAATCAAGGATACGTACTTTAGATTTAATCAATCGCAACTTAACCCATTACCACACAATCCCTACTTTTGACGCCCCTGGGAAAGAAGCCTTTAGAAAACATTGTGGGAAAAGGGGTAAATGCTGGTAACCAGTATTTTCTCCTTTTTCCATAATGTTTACACCATTCACAAAACAATTTTGAAATTTTCAGTCACTTTTATTTTGTCGAGGGAACATTATCTAAAACGCTTGTAAACACCAACCAACAAACCCATTTTAGACCTGCTGATGGGCGTTTTCAGAATACGTTTTGGACCAAAATTACGATGCAGTTTAGTTTTTAAAGACATGTAATTTTACCCATGGATGTTCCTTGGTGACCTATACAGCAAGCGAATGTTTAAATCAAGGATACGTACTTTAGATTTTAATCAATCACAACTTAAGCAACCTGAACCAAGGTTTTTATATCTAACGACTTCTTTAAGAAATACCTGTGAAACCAAATTTACCATTTCAACCAAAAGGCTTTGATTTATAGTCTTTTTAGTAGTCCAAATTTCATGAAAATCTTTCACTTCATGATACATGCACAAAATTTATAGTGTCAACAATTCCCCCTGGTGGCTCACGGTGTCTGAGTCTTGAAAGTCTTTTTTTTTTTTCTTGTAATAAGATGTTTCAGTTTAGTTGCATTGCATCAATTTTATGACTAATCTTTTTCATATGCGTAATGGCAAAGCACAACCAATACATCCAGTGGCATTACTACTGGAAGACTAACTATTGGGTTCAATTCGACGTGTAGTACAGTATGAGGATTTGCTCTCAATGAGCATTCATATTTATCTTTTAAAACATGAAAACGGTCAGGTCCCACAGAGAAAAAAAAACATAAACTCATTTCTATAATAAACTGGTGGCCATCTTGAAAAGTTGTGGATATCTTGGATATCGTGGTGGATAATGTACTTTTCATGCATTTTAGATAATATACTTTAAATGTGCCAAATTGTTTGATTTAAGTGCATGTACTTACAGTAGGAGAGGAATAACTTCTGTTCACTCATAATAGCAACATGTATAAGTAGTTTGTTACCATTCAGCTCGCTTCATAATCAAACTACATTTTCCATGATTGCTTTGGGTATTTACGTCATTTGGAAAGAAAATGTTATGCACTCACTAAGATTGATTTATACTGATGTTAATCGTTATTTTTAGATCCTCTTGAATATTTGATAGGAAGTAAGGCTTCTATAATTCAATTGTTTTCAGAACTGAATCATTCATGCCATTTAAAATAAAGTTTTCTGCAACTAAGTTTTGAAAATCGTCTCGTCAAAGTTCTGATTTATAAAGTTCTTAGATCTTTATATTGATGATATTTGATTAGAACTGATTGTATTCGCTTAAATTTTCTTTACATTTGAGAAAAAATGAGAAAAAAGCCCTTTTTAGTGGGTAAATTTATTCCCCTTTGAAAGTTAATTACCGTACACATGTCTTTTATTTATGTTTCTGTCTTTGCCGATAAAGTGCATGGTGTGGTTTTTAGATAGGCAATGGAGAGATAATGAACCATTGTGGTCGTACATTTATTACTCCATACCACTTTTTGCGCCAAATTGTTATATTTTAAGTGTACCTCTGTTTTAAATGTGTTATGTACTACCAAGTTATTCCTAGCTTTGTTCATGTGTGTATCTATTTTTGAATGGTTTTCCCCTGTTGCTATTTTTAGAACTGGATTCTCTCTTGTGGAATATTGCTCTGGAAGTTTCCGGGCCTTGTTACAATTTGATTACTTAGAATTATGCAACTGATTTTAACATGAATTTTCTGGAAGTTTCCCTGTTATTATAAAAGGAAAAGTTTTTACATCTCAGTGTTCACTAGTTAATACATGATTGCCAGACTACAGTGGGGATTATTTTGTGTTTGTGTCTTATAATTAGTGCTTGGATTACATTCAGTTGGATTAGGATCAAACTAGACTAAAGTGAGGATTATTTCATGTGCTTGGATTACATTCAGTTTGGATCAGGATCAGATTGGAATTAAGACTGGAATAATTTGTCTTTTGAATTTAACGTCTAAGGTATTGTTTTGTACTATTGTAATATTGTCACTGTTTATTTGATATTTTTGTTAATAAATTCTGTTAATTGTTATCGTTTGTTGCTGGCTTCTACTTTCTAGTTACGCCTGACTCGTAACAGAAATTGGGGGCTCCTCCGGGATTGGAAAATAGACTAACGGGATTGGAAAATAAGACTAACGCATTCGTCTACTAATCAGTAATTATAATAGAATTTTGTACTTGAATCCAGCAACAAACAAACATGTCTTTTGACTTAGATAAATTTACGGCTGAACCGTCTGTGGAGTTATTGAATTTAGGTAAAAAGACTGATTTGCTTAATCTTGCTAAACACTATAAATTGTCTGAAATAAAATCTTCAATGCGTAAACATGAAATTAAGAACATTTTGGTACAATATTTTGTTGATGAGGAGATTTTCAATGAAAATGCGCTTTCCCTGATAGTTGACGTTCAGTCAGTTTCAAGTTCGAAAGAACTTGAATTAAAACTTCAGATCAGACAGTTAGAAATTCAGGAAAGAGAGAAAGAAAGAGAATGGGAAGAGAGAGAGAAGGAAAGAGAAAGGGAAAGAGAAAGGGAGAGAGAAGAACGAGAAAGGGAGAGAGAAGAAAGGGAAAGGGAAGAGAGAGAGAAGGAGAGAGAATTTCAATTAAGAATGAGGGAAATAGAAATGCAAGAAAGAGCAAATCAGCCGAAGCAAAAGATTGAATACAATTTTGATGTTACAAAACATATTAGGCTTGTTCCTCCATTTCAAGAAAAAGAAGTTGATAAATACTTCCTACACTTTGAAAAAGTTGCAGAAAACTTAAATTGGCCAAAAGAGCACTGGACTTTGCTTCTGCAAAGTGTTTTGATAGGCAAAGCTCGTGAAATTTATACACAACTAGGTGTTGAACAAAGTCATCATTATGAGACTGTTAAAGAACTTATTCTCAAAGGTTATGAGCTGGTCCCAGAAGCATATAGACAAAAATTTAGAAATTGTAAAAAAGATTCTAACCAGACTCATGTTGAATTTGCTAGAAACAAAGAACAGTTATTTGAAAGATGGTGCTGTTCTAAGAAAATAGACCAAAATTATGATAAACTAAGACAACTTATGTTAGTTGAAGAATTCAAACGTTGTATTCAATTTGATGTTAAGACATTCTTAGACGAAAAACAAGTTGAAACTTTAGAAGAAGCAGCTCGTCTGGCTGATAATTACTACCTTACACATAAAGTTTCTTATACTGCTAAAGCAAAACCTACTTCCTCACATCCCCAAAATAAATTTACATCTGGTAATTCATCTGGCATGCCCAGTCAATCCAATACACCCAAACCCAATTCTACTAGTGAAACCAAAAGTCAATATCCCTTATCTCGACCCACCTGTAACTATTGTGAGAAACCTGGTCACCTTGTTTCTGAATGTTTGAAATTAAAAAGGAAGTTAGAAAGTGATGAAGCCAAGCCAACAGGGCTCACCACTCTTAGACCAAAGCCACAGTCTTCTATTAAAACCAATACAATTGACATAGTCACAAAACCAAAGTCTGATTCTACTATGGAGATTTTTGAACCATTTATGTTGAATGGTTTTGTATCACTTTCAGGTGATAATTGCCCACCTACCCCTATTAAAAATTTAAGAGACACAGGAGCTTCTCAATCTCTTATTTTAGCAGATATACTGCCTTTTTCTGAGAAGACTTCTTCCGGTACTAGTGTCCTTATTCAGGGTGTAGAGTGTGGAACTGTTAATATCCCTCTCCATTACGTTAATTTGTCATCAGATTTGGTTACTGGGCCTGTGGTTATTGGTATTAAACCTTCCTTACCATTTGAAGGTGTCCATTTATTGCTAGGCAATGACTTAGCTGGAGATAAGGTTGTGGTTAATCCACTTGTAACTGACACACCAAATATAGGTCAAACAGATGACCCTATCGAGCAGGAAATTCCTGACTTGTATCCTTCTCGTGCAGTTACCCGAGCTATGGCTAAAAAGGCCATTTTGAAAAACTCAAACTCTGACATTGACTTGATGGATACTTTTATCGGTCAATATTTTAATAATGAGATTAAAAAGTCTCTTGATCCCAGTTTGTCTGATACTCAGACAGACTCGTCAATGTATTGTCATTCTCCACCAAGGTCTATTGACCAAGGTCACGACACGCTGTCAAAGTCACAGCTTATCCAGGAACAGCAAACTGATCCTGAGATTTCAAAATTAATTTTTAGGGCTTTACCTGAAGATGAAATTTCACAGGTCCCAATGTGTTACTATATAAAGAATGGGATTCTTATGAGAAAATGGCGACCATTTGATGTCCCAGCTGATGATGAATGGGCTGTTTACCACCAAATTGTGGTTCCAAAGTCATATCGCCATGAAATACTAAGTATAGCCCATGAAAGTCCTATGTCAGGTCATCTAGGTATAAACAAGACCTATCACAAAATTATTTCTCATTTTTAATGGCCTGGTCTCAAATCAGATGTCTCTAAATATTGTAAAACTTGCCATACATGTCAAATGGTAGGTAAACCCAACCAAACCATTCCCAAAGCTCAATTACAACCTATTCCTGCTTTTGATGAACCTTTCAGTAGGATACTTATAGATTGTGTTGGTCCTTTACCTCGAACCAAGTCAGGAAATGAGTATCTCTTAACAATTATGTGTACTTCTACACGTTTTCCTGAAGCTATTCCTTTAAGGAACATCAAAACAAAGTCCATAGTCAAAGCTCTTTTAAAATTTTTCACATTTGTTGGTCTTCCAAAATCAGTTCAGTCTGATCAAGGGTCAAATTTTATGTCTGGTATATTCCAACAGGTTATGCATGAATTATGGATCAAGCAATACAGGTCATCCGCTTATCACCCTGAAAGTCAAGGTGCTTTAGAAAGATTTCACCAGACATTAAAAAATATGATAAGGTCATATTGCTTTGACACTGAAAAAGATTGGGATGAGGGCATCCATGTGTTACTATTTGCAGCCAGAGAATCCGTACAAGAATCTCTTGGTTTCAGTCCTTTTGAATTAGTTTTTGGCCATTCTGTTCGTGGACCTTTAAAACTTTTGAAAGAGAAATTTCTTTCAAATGATGAAACACCTTTGAATTTACTGCAGTATGTTTCTGACTTCAGAAATAGACTGTCTAGGGCATGTGAGGTTGCTAGGTCTAATCTTAAAACGTCTCAGGGCAAAATGAAAGCAAGATATGACAACCATGTTATTGATAGAAAATTTAAACCAGGTGACATGGTCCTTGCTCTTTTGCCAATACCTGGCAGACCTCTACAGGCAAGATATTTTGGACCCCACACTATTGACAAGAAAACAAGTGATTTAAACTATATAATTAATACTCCAGGAAGGCGTAAAAACAAACAAATGTGTCATATAAATATGTTAAAGGAATACTTTGACAGAGATAGCTCTATTTCAAAACCAATTACAGTTGTAAACACTGTCCCACAAGAATCAAATATATTTGAAATTGAAGTAAATTCTGACTTTAATGATAAATCTGATCCTGGTCCATCTAAACTTGAGAATTCTGATATTTTGAGAAACCTCGACAACAAACTTTCTCACTTGGAACCATCGCAGCAGGAAGAGCTGAAACAGTTGATACATGAATATGAACATTTATTTCCTGATATCCCCACAAGAACTGATAAAATCTATCATGATGTCATTGTGGAAGATTCTAAACCAATAAAGCAACATCCATATAGAATGAATCCTTTGAAACAGAAATACCTCCAAGATGAAGTAAAATACTTACTGGAAAATGACTTCATTGAACCTAGCCACAGTAATTACAGTTCACCATGTATATTAGTACCCAAATCAAATGGAACTTACAGAATGTGTACTGACTATCGTAAGGTGAACTCTGTGACAAAAACAGACTCTTTTCCAATACCAAGAATTGATGACTGTATTGACAAAGTTGGAAATTCTAAATATGTAACTAAATTTGACCTGCTAAAAGGATTCTGGCAAGTTCCACTGACAGACAAAGCAAAAGAAGTATCAGCCTTTGCTACTCCAAACGGTCTGTACCAGTACAAAGTTATGCCGTTTGGGATGAAAAATTCTCCTGCAACGTTTCAGCGACTTATAAACAACGTTATATGTGGATTAGATGGCTGTGATGCATATATTGACGACGTCATCATCTACTCAGACAGTTGGAGTGACCATCTTCAAAGAATAAGGAAGTTCTTCGACAGACTAAGTAAAGCGAAACTGACTGCGAATCTTGCAAAAACTGAATTTTGTCATGCTACTGTAACATTTCTAGGACATCTTGTGGGACAGGGTCAAGTTAAACCTTTAGAAGCTAAGGTCAATGCTATCTCTGAGTTTCCTGTGCCTAAATGTAAAAGACAGCTGATGCGATTTCTTGGTATGGCTGGCTACTATAGGAAATTCTGTAAAAATTTCTCAGGTATTGCTGAACCTTTAACAAATTTACTAAAGAAAAGCACAAAGTTCAAATGGAATGACAAATATCAAGATGCATTTGATCATCTAAAAGCCATACTAAAGAGCGCACCAGTTCTCTTGGCACCTGATTTTGACAAATGTTTCAAATTAGCTGTTGATGCAAGTGATGTTGGTATTGGTGCTGTTCTTTTACAAGAAGATAATAATGGTATTGATCACCCAGTTTGTTACTTTTCTAAGAAATTTAACAAACATCAGAAAAATTACTCTACCATAGAAAAAGAGTGTCTTGCTTTAATTCTGGCAATCCAGCAGTTCGAAGTTTATTTAACCTCTTCAACTTCACCAATTGTTGTTTTCAGTGATCATAACCCTTTAAGTTTTCTACACAAACTTAAGAATAAGAATCAAAGATTACTGAGGTGGAGTTTATTGCTTCAAGAGTTTAATCTTGACATAAGACACATAAAAGGGAAAGATAACATTATACCAGATGCTCTTTCAAGAGTTTGAAATTTCAATAGTCGTTTTTCCCTAAATCAAGTTTAAACTGTTTTTCTTTTAAATTGTGATTTCATTACCTTGATTATTTTCATTAGTCTGAAATAATTAATATTTGAGTTTGTCATTTTTCTCTGTAATACTTCAGTTAAAGTGTCATATACATGTATATAAATAATATTGCAAAAAAAAAAAGAAAGATTTTATTTCATAAACCTTTCTTTTTCTTTTCAAGGGGGGAAGTGTTATGTACATACCAAGTTATTCCTAGCTTTGTTCATGTGTGTATCTATTTTTGAATGGTTTTCCCCTGTTGCTATTTTTAGAACTGGATTCTCTCTTGTGGAATATTGCTCTGGAAGTTTCCGGGCCTTGTTACAATTTGATTACTAAGAATTATGCAACTGATTTTAACATGAATTTTCTGGAAGTTTCCCTGTTATTATAAAAGGAAAAGTTGTTACATCTCAGTGTTCACTAGTTAATACATGATTGCCAGACTACAGTGGGGATTATTTTGTGTTTGTGTCTTATAATTAGTGCTTGGATTACATTCAGTTGGATTAGGATCAAACTAGACTAAAGTGAGGATTATTTCATGTGCTTGGATTACATTCAGTTTGGATCAGGATCAGATTGGAATTAAGACTGGAATAATTTGTCTTTTGAATTTAACGTCTAAGGTGTTGTTTTGAACTATTGTAATATTGTCACTGTTTATTTGATATTTTTGTTAATAAATTCTGTTAATTGTTATCGTTTGTTGCTGGCTTCTACTTTCTAGTTCCGCCTGACTCGTAACAAATGCGATAGCCGGTTCCACTGCAGGAATCATGTCTAAAGAAATTTTTCGCAGCTAAAGCATAGTCAGCTGGGATCAGACTCAAATTTCGATCTTTTCGGTCGTGACGAAATTAAATAAACATATTTTTTTAAAAAGTAGCTCGAAACATCGTCAAAATAATGCACTTTTATAACTGCCATTAGATTTCAATGCGACATTGATTTTGGCTGATAATTTTGACAACAGATTAAAAAGTTAAAACGTTATGCTCAACATTTAATAATTTTGTACAAATGTGACCTGAAATTTTACTTTGACGTACTCACATGACCTTGACCTTGGTAGCAGAATAAAGTTGTTACCGCAAAAAAAGAACATGTCAAGTATGCAAATCCTATTACTTACCACGAAAAAGTTAAGCCAAATCATGAAGTATTTTGCAGAAATGTGACCTTGATATGTAACCTTGACCATGTCTGGTGACCTTGTCCTTGGTACCAGATGAATCTGATGTCACAAAGAAAACTTTTTTTTTCTACCATGGAAATCAAATCGGGTTTCCGAATTTAACTATACTTTTTGAACACAAAGAAGACTGTCATATGTAACTTAATTCTCAGACCCTTGAACTTCAGATTTAAATTCATTTTTGTCACCTTTTGGTAAGTTTGAATGATAAATTGATTCTAACTGAAAAAAATCAAGAATTCGCATCAAAACTCTATTAAAACAAATACCAACACTTTTTTTCTAGACATGGTATCCTACGAGGGGCTGTAATGTCTCCTCCTGTTGGGTGTTACGAGTAAAATTTCCTTTTTCATAACTGCGTTGTCCATGGCAACAAATAAATACAATATGAAGAAAATCTAAGCGTGGGCATTTTTTAGTATACTTTCGGAACACCACCTTTTATTGTTTCTTATTTTTGCAGGGCACCAAAGAAGACACAGAGGAAACGCGTGTATGTAGATATTTAAATCACTTTCTATATTGTGTCATTTGTTTTTAGTTCACCTTAGCACACACTGCTCAATGAAAGCTTTTGTGATTGTGCTGTGTCCGGCTTCCGGTGTTGTGTGTCTCGTGCGTCATTATGTCTTGTGTCGTCAACTTTTACCTTGTATACATTATAGATGTCGCTTTATCAGTCCGACACTTATGATTTTAATTCAGGGTGTTTACCTTGATAATTACTTGGACGGGCTCGAAAATGGGTCATGTAGAATAGAAAACTAGGTCACTAGATCAAATCATAGAAAAAACATGTGCATACAATCTAGAGGCTACATTTTCGGTTTGATATTCATGAAAATTGATCAGAATCCTTTTCTTGATAATATCTCTACCCTGTCATATAGAAAAATCATCTAAGCAACTGTTAATTTGTCATCGCCAAAATGCTTTGAATTTAGTCTGGTCCAAAATTTGCCGTCTGGGAAAGGGTTAAATTATTACCAAACATCAAATTTATTGACTCAACCGAACTGAAAGCAATTAGAGTCAACAAATCAAATTTAACTTGCTATTCCAGTCAAATTGTGAGAAGACCCAAAACTAATTGCACCACAAACACTTTTTTCTTTTTGAACATCCTTAGGGACACCTTTTTAACATATGTAAAGTAGGACGAAATCGGAGGATATGAAATTTGATTTTTTAAGCTTTTTTGAATTCGTATGAATTTGGCCATTTTTGACTTTATTACAGCTCATCTCGCAAGTTTTACATGTCATTCCTACTTGATTTTTCCCTTGAAAGTAACAGTAAAAGCCACTAATAACTTGTTACAACCTGCCCGCCATGATTTACATATCAGGCAGCATCCCTTCTGTCAATTCAGTTCTACACCGGAATTGGTTTACCCCACCCACCAATACAAAGGGAAGGACCACTGTACATATATAGTAAACTAAGGTTGGACAGTTGAAATAGTTAACTTACATTTTTATTGTAAATACATTTTTATTTGTTGAAATACTGATCAGTATTTCAGACCATATATTTCTCTTTAAATGTACAGAAACTTGTCCGTAACACTTTGTTACGGTACATGTAGAGGACCCGTAATACTTCTAGTGCAGCATGGCATAAAATTTCTTGACCGGTCATAAAGAGAGATTTATATAGATATAATACTTTTGCACAATTTTAACTGACCAGAAATTCCTTTGATGTCTATCTTCATGTTATCTGTTGATACTTTTTGTTAGTCTCCAGAAAAGGGAGGTAATTATCACATCTCTTAGTAATAAGAATAGAGTGGTTTTAGATTTATAAATGATAATTCCAGGAAGGACAAAAATGAAAAAGTGGCTCGGTGGAAATAGTACAATAACATTCATTTTTAATTTTAGCAAATTTTGTAGGATAATAAAATTGTGGAAATAGCTGTTTTCTATTAAGGGTCCACTACGTTAAGTGGTATAAATTTGGTGTTGAATGAATGAATGAATGAATGTTGTTTTATGGCGCATCGACAGCTGTGGTCATTTAGCGCGCATATCTGTGTTAAAAGTTAATAAAAGTAGAGTTGTTTAAATTGAATAAAGTTTGAATACGCTAATGACAATAAAAGAATTGAATTAAAAGGTATGCATAAAGGACATTATCGAGATACAGGGCAATCCCTATATACTCAAAAGTTCTAAATGATACGATTCAAGAATGTGATAAAAAGGTTTGAAGTCAATGTTTGATTGATAAAAAGAGGTTTTTAAATGAAAAACAAATATGTGCATAAAAATATGATATTGAGTGGCTGGGCAATCCCTGCCTACTCAATAGTTTTAGATTAAAAGGTAGGATTGGTAATATTGCTTTTCCTTGGAAATGACGTTAAAACTGGTTAAAATTGTAACCTTCAATGGGATCAATACACTCCCATTAAAGAGGTCCTGTCTCCAATGAGATAAGATGCTCCCAAGAGGGCTAATCCTTCCATTAAGGAGATGTAAACTGAATATTATAGGAATTAAGAATATTGTAAAAAGATTTGTAAGAAACTCAAGAGTAAATATCACAGTTTATTGTAAATGCCAATCTCCTTTATGAAAGCGATAATAGATTCAACGCTGACAGAATCAAAAAGATTCTTTAAACTATCGACGTTGAAATATTTTGAAAGTTAACGCAATCTAATATAATATGTTTTACAGAAAAGGTTGCATTGCATGGAACACATTCAGGGGCATCATCTCTGGTCAAAAGCCAGGAATGTGTGATGCATGAATGGCCAATTCGAAGTCGTGCAATTATCACTTCTTCTCGACGAACAGACCTGTAAACGGGGTACCATTCACCAAGGGATGGTTTAACTGAATGCAGTTTATTGAAAACATCAGCATCCCACTCAGATTGCCAAGAAGATTGGGTATGTTTTAAAACGGAGGATTTAAAATCAGTGTGAGGAACTTTAAGATCTGAAATGGGAAGGTTAAGTGTAGATTTGGCCGATCTATCAGCATTTTCATTGCCTTTGATGCCTACATGACTTGGAAGCCACCAGAACACCAATCTATTCGTAGAAGAAATTTGTGAGATCCTTTCAAGTAAACTACAGATTAAGGGATTCTCAAGTTGTTGATTTGAAAGGGCCTGTAATGTTGACAAAGAGTCCGAAAAGATAATGAAATGGTTGATATTAGAACGTTCAGCTAGATTAAGGGCAAGATCAATTGCTTTTATTTCAGCAGAGAAGATAGAGGAGTTGTTTGGAAGGCGGCACTTTAAGCTCCTTTGTCCATAAATAGCGGCAGCTGCTACCGAATTGCCTTCTTTAGATCCATCTGTATAGATGGGTTTGAAGGAAAAGTAATGCTCCTTTATCTCGTTGTATCTAGCATGAAACACAGTTCTATCCGTGACAGACTTTTTGTCAGATGCAAGGTCAAATCTGAATTCTGCACTGTTTAATGTCCATGGAGGAATTTCAGAGATTTTATAGTTGGCAATGGAATCAGTGTCTATGCCAAGGTTATCTACTATGGGCTCCATGCGGATACCAAATGTAGGAATAACATTTGGTTTCCTTTCAAAAAGATCTTTATATTGAGGTTTAAAAACAACTTTATGAGTTGGATTAAAACGATTCCACTTCAGTTTTAAAAGATATTGAAGTGAGAGCTTTTCCCTCCTGTAAGAAAGAGAAGGTTCATTAGCCTCAACATAGAGACTATTGACGGGAGAAGTTCTGAAAGCTCCAAGTACAAGACGAAGACCTTCGTGGTGAATAGAATCCAGAATTTTCAAATAAGATTTACGGGCAGATCCGTATACAATCGATCCATAGTCTAATTTGGAGCGAACTAAAGACCGATAAAGCCGCAAGAGGACTTTACGGTCTGCTCCCCATTCAGAATGGGCCACAACCTTAAGAAGATTAAGAGCCTTCTTGCACTTCTTTTTAAGTGCAGTGATGTGAGGAAGGAAGGAAAGCTTTCTGTCAAAGATGACTCCAAGAAATTTAAACTCAGAAACGACTTCAATTTTAGTTCTGTCCAAATATAGCTCAGGGTCTGGATGAACACCTCGTAGATTGCAAAGGTGCATGCACTTGGTTTTGGATTTGGAGAATTTAAAGCCATTTTCATCAGACCACGTTTGCAGTTTGTTGAGACACTGTTGAAGTTGTCTCTCAATAATATTCATATTTCGAGATCTGAAGCATATAACGAAGTCATCAACATAAAGGGAACAGTCTACACCAGGACAGATAGCTTTGACAATACTGTTTATTTTTACACTGAAAAGTGTAGCAGATAGAATACATCCTTGGGGTACACCCATCTCCTGTTCACGGGCTCCTGATACAGTATTACCAACTCGGACACGGAAAAGACGTTTATCCAAGAAGGCTGAAATAAAAAGAGGAAGACGGCCTCGAAGACCAAAATCATGTAAGTCTTAAAGAATTCCGTATTTCCAAGTCGTATCGTAAGCGCTTTCAAGGTCAAAAAAGACAGATACTACATGCTGTTTATTAATAAAGGCTTCTCTGACAAAGGTTTCAAAGCGGACCAGATGATCTATAGTGCCACGCTGGCGCCGAAATCCACTCTGTACATCAACGATAAGGTTGTTTTTCTCTAAATACCAGACAAGCCTGTCGTTGACCATGCGTTCTAAGGTCTTGCAGAGACAACTAGTAAGAGCTATTGGACGATAGTTGGCGGGGTCACCAGCATCCTTGCCAGGTTTTGGGATAGGAATGACTAGTGCCTCCCGCCAGGATGCAGGAAAATCACCTGACTGCCAGATATCATTAAAAATGTCAAGTAAAACTGAGAGAGAAGTAAAAGGTAAGTGTTTTAAAAACTGGTAATGAACTTTATCTTGGCCAGGACAAGAATCGTGAGCTTTATTCAGAGCAGATTTTAATTCTTTAAAGGTGAAGAGTTTATTATAATGCTCTGAATTTGGAGAATTGAAATTAAGCTTTTTCTTTTCTTCTCGAGCTTTATTCCTCTGGAACTTTTCAGCATAGTTTACAGAGGAAGACTTTTTGCAAAAGGTGTCCGCAAGAGCATCAGCTATATCTTTGGGTGATTCCAACGAAGTACTGTTAACTTCAAGGTGATTAAGAGGGGGCTGGCCTTTGCCATTGATCTTTCTGATCATGTCCCAGGTTTTTTTAGTAGTAGTTCTACTATTTAATTTTGAGACATATTGTCTCCAAGCCTTGCGCTTACTTTCTCTAATGGTTCGACGAGCCTTTGCTCTAGAAATACGGAAAAGATTATGATTTTCTTTGGTAGGTCTGAGGTTAAACTTTCTAAGGGCTTGTTTTCTGTCTTTGACAGCTTGTTTACAATCATCATTGTACCAAGGCTTGTCAGGACGTTTTGGATTTGTCGAGGTCTGAGGGATGGATTGCTTTGCTGCATCAATCAATAGGGAAGTAAAAAGTTTTGCAGGATCATCGCAATCTCTAAATTTGTTATGTGTAATGCTTTGTCCACAAAGGGTTTCAAATTTATTCCAATTGGCTTTCGAAAGCTTCCATTTCTGTGGTCGTACACTGCTAGATGGTTGTGTAGACGAAAAGATAATTGGGAAATGATCACTTCCGCACAAGTCCTCAGTCACTTTCCACGTGAAATTGGGAAGTAAGACTGGGCTGCATAAGGTTAAATCAATAGAAGAGTAAGATCCAGTTGCTGGATGTAAGTAGGTTTTGGACGTGGTATCATTCATAAAAGACAAAGAATTATTCGAAATGAAGTTTTCCAACTGTAAACCTCTCTGGTTTGTGTCATCGCAGCCCCACATAACATTGTGACCATTAAAGTCTCCAGCAAGAATATAGGGGGATGGCAATTGCGAAATGAGATCATTCAGATTAGTCTCACTGATAGGTGTATTCGGGGGCAGATATAAAGAGCACAGTGTAACAGCACTGTGTAAAGATAATCTAATGGCAATAGCTTGCAGGTTTGTATTAAGAACGATAACTTTATGAGGAATGTTGTTATTAACAATAACAGAAACACCTCCTCTGGCTTTTTCGCCTTCGGTAAAGATTTTATTGTAAATGGAATGATATTTGATAGAAATATCATCCTCCTGTTTAAGGAAGGTTTCTTGCAGACAAACAGCAACTGGTTTGTGATCATTTATTAAAAGGGAAAGTTCGTCAAAATTTGACTTTATACCTCGACAATTCCACTGGATTATGGTATCCATAGTGCATGATGAAAGTATAAAAACTGAAGTAAAGAAGAGGCCGCAAACCAATGCAAAAGGCAGTAAAAACAGAATTATGTTAACTTTCATTTTAGTTTACATGTGTGTCTTCCCAACACTTTTGGTTTCGGGAGTCGAGTTTTGCCAGGAGTCATGGTCTTTGTTCCATTCAGACCTATGGTTACCCCAAGGAGATTCGTAGTCTGAGCCATCAGACTCTTCCTCCTCCATCTCCTCTTCACTTTTGTCCTCCTCTGGACCTTTATCGTGTGTGATTTCTTGAAGTTTTTCAAATTTATTTGAAAGACAGACAGACGGTTGACCAATTTTGACGGTGATTTTACGTTCACCGGCTTTGCGATTTTTCTTTTTACCCGGTAGTGATTTGTTGGAATTGACCAGTTCCGAGATCTCTGTTTCAGATACACGGGTTTCAAAGACTTCTTCATCGGATTTTGCCAGCTTTTTACTAGATGTAGAGGCCGATGGCAAACCTTCTTTAGTTATCTGAACCCGAGTACGTGGTTGGGGCAGATTTTTAGAAGAATTGTTGTTAAATTTTGTAGATTTCAGCATACTAGGTTTCGTATTTGAAACGGAAGGTTTTGACAAAGAGGAAGATGATTTGGGAGGAGAATTCACTTTTTCTGTATGTGTAGAGTTAAGGGATTTATCAGACGGCGGAGATGTTTTATTAGGACTGAGAACTTCAAAGGTAGATTGTGGAAGAATGGCTTTTAAATCATTTGTCATCTCAGGAAATTTGCTTAAAATGAGTTTGGCGAGGACGACACAAGTGTGACAGTCCTCTTTCGCAGGGGATGTCACATTGGCATAGCTCGCAGAGAAAGATTTTGGTTGATCAGCTGCGTGCTGTTTGACAAGCTATCGAGCTTCTGGAAAACTTAAGTTTTTAGTATATTTCAGATTCAAAATTTCTTTCTGTTCTTTCCAGATAGGACAATCTCTTGAAAAAGCCGCATGGGCACCCTTACAGTTTACACATTTCAGAGGACTTGAACATGTCTCGAAATTGTGGTTTTCTTCCTCTCTTCCGCATTTTGCGCAAACAGGATTTCGAGGGCATTTACTTATATGATGCCCGTACTGTTGACATTTAAAACAGCGCAAAGGATTTGGGATATACATCTCAACCTTTGTCGAGATGTATCCAATTTTCACGGACTGAGGAAGAACTGCTGACGAGAACGTTAAAATATATGTATTAGTTGTCCTCATTTCGCCATTTCTTTTTACAGAAATGCGGGTAACACCTGTAACACACTGTGATTTTAAGCCCTTTTCAATTTCTGAGATGGAACACAAGGAATGTTCTTTACACCTCACAATTCCCTTACTAGAGTTCAGTGTCTTGTGAGGGTAAATGTTTACTTCCAGTTGAAAAAACTTGTGTTTTAGAAGATTTTCAGACTGTTGCCTTGTGAACACTTCAACCAATATAGTGTTGTTTCTCAGTTTTTTCACAGATTTTGGAGTACCCAAAATACTATGAAGCTGTTTTTCTACAACAAAAGGGGATAATTTAGTGACAGGGTTTGAAGGGTCCTTGGACTCTATAACAATAAAAGTAGGGAAATGAAGGAAGAAAGGTGAGGAGTGAGATGGAGGCTCCGTATCAGAATCAGATTCTGAATGGGGCCTTTTTCCTTCAGGGTCGTTTTTCTCTTGAAGCCTTTTTTTGAGTTGCCATAGTGTTTTCTTTTCCTTCAGCACCAATGCTCCCCACCCGCCTCGGAGCCCAACAAGGGGACATGTCCTGGGGAAACCTAACACAAGACATGTCAGGGATACATTGATGGTATGCTCAAGTGAAGTGGCTAAACTAGACAAATGCCTTCCTGTCAAACGTTACACTAAGCTTAATATAACATTATCGAGGGCATTGCATCTGCCAGTCAAATACCTATACTTTCACTTGATTGACCCTTGAGCCACCGCCTTCTAAGGCAAATGGGTAAAAATAAGGGATATAAATTTGCTTACAGAAAAAGATAAGACCAAAGATGGTTATAAAGTGCCAAAATGAGTGCCCTAGGGCTTGGCATGACCAGCCGATTGATCAGGTCGGGCCCACCTGACCCCCTGTTTAACTCAACTCCAGGCCAAAGTGGTGTGTTTCAACCACCAGGACCCCTTCATCAAGTGACACAGGTCGCAGCTCACGGCAAAAGAGCAGGCACATTGGTGGGGTTCTACCATCCTGTAGTGCGACAGCTAGGCTATTTCTATACCCCCGCCCAGCTGGGGGTAAATTTGGTGTTGAAGAAGCGAGAATGTAGTTTTGCGGTTCGAATATAATACACCCATTTGACTGCCATTCCACATAATTGTTGCAGGTTAATGATCATGTGACGTTCCAACTTGCTTTTGCAAATTAGCATGAAAACTAGATTTACAATAAATCATAGGCTACATATCCGTGTAAGACAATACCACAAGAGACCTCTTTTAGTATTCTTCCTACAAATGGATACGTTAGCAGATACTGTCTTACTCTTTACAGATATTAAGTACAGAGTTCCACAGAGATACACTGGGGATATTTCAATTTATTTTGCATATAAACTTATCATCAAAATAATATATAAATCTTTTTATATCTTAGCATTGTATGAAAAAAAAAAAAAAAAACTTGACACAGGACAGAGGGCCAAAGATCTGAACTTGCACTGACCTTACTTGTATACATGTATATAATCCATCAGAATCCAATATACATGTACATAGCGGTTTCCTATTTCCAAAGAGAGAGTGTACATAGTTCATGGGCCGTTTCTAATGGCACGGTCACAAATTAGGAACTGCCAACGGACAGTGCGCCTTTATCCAGAATCGAGGCAGAATGGGATTGCACCAAGCCAGCGGCAGTTGCAAATGAACAAGAACAGCTGAAAATTTTGTCAGTAGACCGAGTTTGTTGGAGGTTAATGTACAACTTAACAGTTAACGGCAACAACAACAACAACAAATAGGTACTGCCTTTTACTTATTGTCAGGCTATCGGGCGATTTCTATGCGGGCAGTAGAAGTCTTGTCTGACTGGAGCCACCCGGCTTACATGTAACTAATGAAAGTTGAGATTCCAAATTCTCTATGTCGGGATTTTGTTTGCATTATAATCACAAGAAACATTCTTTTGAAATGGAGGCTGTGTGGAGCGTTTCTTCAGCAAAGAAGAAACATGCTTGTTGCCACAGCAGTTTACATTGGGAAAGCTGGAGAAGCCCACGAAGAAAGCTCTGTTTAAGTGAAAGCCTTGCTCTAATGTTGGAGTCATGAGTAGATTCAAAGTCATAACTTCACTGGATAAGATTCTTGAGGTTCTTGAAAGGTTGGCACCTGGTTTAAACTGGCCAAGAATCTGCGCTTTTTGGCAAATTATATTCTTACTGCAGTCTTGCCACTGGCTTTACCTTGTCCTTCTTTGCTGGCAATTTTATCATTAGTAGTCGATATAAAACTACTGATAGACTGAAGTAACCTAGATGGTCTCAGTGCAGTTACCTCCTGGTTCACGCACGGAGATCAACATATTCACCACGCGGACGGCATTCGATTGTCATAAGTTCACCCATCCCAAGACCACCTAGCATTCTAAACTGCTTGTTTCCAGACTTGGTCAAATATTATCCGACGATTCTTTTATTTGTAAACACGTGAAGAAATAATACTGGATCAAACTGCAACCTATCCGAGTCCATAATTCACTGATATATATCCTACTTCATCATCAAAGAACTAGATTTGGCTTGTTGCATGATGTCTCTGTCTGAAATTATTAGAGCTTTAAGTTTCTCCTTGATAACACTGTTGAAGATATTGTCGTACCTCTGTAGACACTCTGCTTTCATACCGTCAGCTTTTATGCAGATGTACTTTAGCATTCATTGCATGGTTTGTAACTTATCAATTAGTCTTTTCTATATTTAAGATATGTCCGAGGCATGTGTCTACTGGTTGGCTAGGGAACATTTCACCCTAGTGCACACCTAAATTCAAAAGTGTTATGTACACACCCAGTTATTCCTAGCTTTGTTCATGTGTGTATCTATTTTGAATGGTTTTCCCCTGTGGCTATTTTTAGAACTGGATTCTCTTTTGTGGAATATTGTTCTGGAAGTTTCCGCGCCTTTTTACAATCTGATTACTAGAAATTATGCCACTGATTTTAAGATGAATTTTCTGGAAGTTTCTCTGTTATTATAAAAGGAAAAGCTCTTTACATCTCACTAGTTAATACATGATTGCCAGACTACAGTGGGGATTATTTTGTGTTTGTGTCATATAATTAGTATTTGGATAACATTCAATTTGGATTAGGATCATACTAGACTAAAGTGAGGATTATTTCGTGTGCTTGGATTACTTTCAGTTTGGATCAGGATCAGACTGGAATTAAGACTGGAATAATTTGTCTTCTGTATTTAACGTCTAAGGTATTGTTTTGTACTATTGTAATATTGTCACTGATTATTTGATATTTTTGTTAATAAATTCTGTTAGTTGTTATCGTTTGTTGCTGGCTTTTACTTTCTAGTTACGCCTGGCTCGTAACAGAAATTCGGGGCTCGTCCGGGATTGAAAAATAAGACTAACGCATTCGTTTTCCTTTTGGGATTAACCATCGATTGGAAAATAAGACATAGACGTTTGCTTTTCACAATTTGAATAAAATCTAATACATCCTGCTAGTCAAAATTTCTTACAGACAGTCTAGTTTTCACTAAAAAAAAAAAAATAATAATAATTCCCTACATTTTTACTAATCTGTAATTATAATACAATTTTCTACTTGAATCGAGCAACAAACAAACATGTCTTTTGACTTAGATAAATTTACGGCCGAACCGTCTGTGGAGTTATTGAATTTAGGTAAAAAGACTGATTTGCTTAATCTTGCTAAACACTATAAATTGTCTGAAATAAAATCTTCAATGCGTAAACATGAAATTAAGAATATTTTGGTGCAATATTTTGTTGATGGGGAGATTTTCAATGAAAATGCTCTTTCCCTGATAGTTGACGTTCAGTCAGTTTCAAGTTCGAAAGAACTTGAATTAAAATTTCAGATCAGACAATTAGAAATTCAGGAAAGGGAAAAAGAAAGAGAATGGGAAGAGAGAGAGAAGGAAAGAGAAAGGGAAGAGAGAGAGAAGGAAAGGGAAGAGAGAGAGAAGGAAAGAGAAGAGAGTGAAGGAGAGAGAATTTCAATTAAGAATGAGGGAAAGAGAAATGCAAGAAAGAGCAAATCAGCCGAAGCAAAAAATTGAATACAATTTCGATGTTACAAAACATATTAGGCTTGTTCCTCCATTTCAAGAAAAAGAAGTTGATAAATACTTCCTACACTTTGAAAAAGTTGCAGAAAACTTAAATTGGCCAAAGGAGCACTGGACTTTACTTCTGCAAAGTGTTTTGATCGGCAAAGCTCGTGAAATTTATACACAACTAGGTGTTGAACAAAGTCATCATTATGAGACTGTTAAAGAACTTATTCTCAAAGGTTATGAGCTGGTCCCAGAAGCATATAGACAAAAATTTAGAAATTGTGAAAAAGATTCTAACCAGACTCATGTTGAATTTGCTAGAAACTAAGAACAGTTATTTGAAAGATGGTGCTGTGCTAAGAAAATAGACCCAAATTATGACAAACTAAGACAACTTATGTTAGTTGAAGAATTCAAACGTTGTATTCAATCTGATGTTAAGACATTCTTAGATGAAAAACAAGTTGAAACTTTAGAAGAAGCAGCTCGTCAGGCTGGTGATTACTACCTTACACATAACGTTTCTTTTATTGCTAGACCAAAACCTACTTCCTCACATCCCCAAAATAAATTTATGTCTGGTAATTCATCTGGCATGCCCAGTCAATCCAATACACCCAAACCCAATTCTACTAGTGAAACCAAAAATCAATATCCCTTATCTCGACCCACTTGTAACTATTGTAAGAAACCTGGTCACTTTGTTTCTGAATGTTTGAAATTAAAAAGGAAGTTAGAAAGTGATGAAGCCAAACCAACAGGGCTCACCACTCTTAGACCAAGGCCACAGTCTTCTATAAAAAACAATACAATTGACATAGTCACAAAACCCAAGTCTGATTCTAGTATGGAGATTTTTGAACCATTTATGTTGAATGGTTTTGTATCACTTTCAGGTGATAATTGCCCACCTACCCCTGTTAAAATTTTAAGAGACACAGGAGCTTCTCAATCTCTTATTTTAGCAGATATACTGCCTTTTTCTGAGAAGACTTCTTCCGGTACTAGTATCCTTATTCAGGGTGTAGAGTGTGGAACTGTTAATATCCCTCTCCATTACGTTAATTTGTCATCAGATTTGGTTACTGGGCTTGTGGTTATTGGTATTAAACCTTCCTTACCATTTAAAGGTGTTCATTTACTACTAGGCAATGACTTAGCTGGAGATAAGGTTGTGGTTAATCCACTGGTAACTGACACACCAAATATAGGTCAAACAGATGACCCTATCGAGCAGGAAATTCCTGACTTGTATCCTTCTTGTGCAGTTACCCGAGCTATGGCTAAAAAGGCCATTTTGAAAAACTCACACTCTGACATTGACTTGACAGATACTTTTATCGGTCAATATTTTAATAATGAGATTAAAAAGTCTCTTGATCCCAGTTTGTCTGATACTCAGACAGACTCGTCAATGTCTTGTTATTCACCACCATGGTCTACTGACCAAGGTCACGACACGCTCTCAAAGTCACATCTCATCCAGGAACAGCAAACTGATCCTGAGATTTCAAAATTAATTTTTAGGGCTTTACCTGAAGATGAAATTTCGCAGGTTCCAATGTGTTACTATATAAAGAATGAGATTCTTATGAGAAAATGGCGACCATTTGATGTCCCAACTGATGATGAATGGGCTGTTTACCACCAAATTGTGGTTCCAAAGTCATATCGTCATGAAATACTAAGTATAGTCCATGAAAGTCCTATGTCAGGTCACCTAGGTATAAACAAGACCTATCACAAAATTATTAATCATTTTTATTGGCCTGGTCTCAAATCAGATGTCTCTAAATATTGTAAAATTTGCCATACATGTCAAATGGTAGGTAAATCCAACCAAACCATTCCCAAAGCTCAATTACAACCTATTCCTGCTTTTGATGAACCTTTCAGTAGGATACTTATAGATTGTGTTGGTCCTTTACCGCGAACCAAGTCAGGAAATGAGTATCTCTTAACATTTATGTGTACTTCTACACGTTTTCTTGAACCTATTCCTTTAAAAAACATAAAAACAAAGTCAATAGTCAAAGCTCTTATAGGATTTTTCACATTTGTTGGTCTTCCAAAATCAGTTCAGTCTGATCAAGGGTCAAACTTTATGTCTGGTATATTCCAACAGGTTATGTATGAATTAGGGATCAAGCAATACAGGTCATCCGCTTATCACCCTGAAAGTCAAGGTGCTTTAGAAAGATTTCATCAGACATTAAAAAATATGATAAGGTCATATTGCTTTGAAACTGAAAAAGATGGGGATGAGGGCATCCATTTGTTACTGTTTGCAGTCAGAGAATCTGTACAAGAATCTCTTGGTTTCAGTCTTTTTGAATTAGTTTTTGGCCATTCTGTTCGTGGACCTTTAAAACTTTTGAAAGAGAAATTTCTCTCAAACGATGAAACACCTTTGAATTTACTACAGTATGTTTCTGACTTCAGAAATAGACTGTCTAGGGCATGTGAAGTTGCTAGGTCTAATCTTAAAACGTCTCAGGGCAAAATGAAAGCAAGATGTGACAACCATGTTATTGATAGAAAATTTAAACCAGCTGACAAAGTCCTTGCTCGTTTGCCAATACCTGGCAGACCTTTACAGGCAAGATATTTTGGACTCTACACTATTGACAAGAAAACAAGTGATTTAAACTATATAATTAATACTCCAGGAAGGCGTAACAACAAACAAATGTGTCATGTAAATATGTTAAAGGAATACTTTGACAGAGATAGCTCTATTTCAAAACCAATTACAGTTGTAAACACTGTCCCACAAGAATCAAGTGTATTTGAAATTGAAGTAAATTCTGACTTTAATGATAAATCTGATCCTGGTCCATATAAACTTGAGAATTCTGATATTTTGAGAAACCTTAACACAAACTTTCTCACTTGGAACCATCACAGCAGGAAGAGCTGAAACAGTTGATACATGAATATGAACATTTATTTCCTGATATCCCCACAAGAACTGATAAAATCTATCATGATGTCATTGTGGAAGATTCTAAACCATTAAAGCAACATCCATATAGAATGAATCCTTTGAAATAGAAATACCTCCAAGATGAAGTGAAATACTTACTGGAAAATGACTTCATTGAACCTAGTCAGAGTAGTTATAGTTCACCATGTATATTAGTACCCAAATCAAATGGAACTTATAGAATGTGTACTGATTATCGTAAAGTGAACTCTGTGACAAAAACAGACTCTTTTCCAATACCAAGAATTGATGACTGTATTGACAGAGTTTGAAATTCTAACTATGTCACCAAATTTGACCTGCTAAAAGGATTCTGGCAAGTTCCACTGACTGATAAAGCAAAAGAAGTATCAGCCTTTGCTACTCCAAACGGTCTGTACCAGTACAAAGTCATGCCGTTTGGGATGAAAAATTCTCCTGCAACGTTTTAGCGACTTGTAAACAACGTTATATGCGGATTATATGACGGTGATGCATATATTGACGACGTCATCATCTACTCAGACAGTTGGAGTGACCACCTTCAAAGAATCAGGAAGTTCTTTGACCGACTCAGTAAAGCGAAACTGAATGTGAATCTTGCAAAAACTGAATTTTGTAATGCTACTGTAACATTTCTAGGACAGGGTCAAGTTAAACCTTTAGAAGCTAAGGTCAATGCTATCTCTGAGTTTCCGGTGCCTAAATGTAAAAGATAGCTGATGCGATTTCTTGGTATGGCTGGCTACTATAGGAAATTCTGTAAAAATTTCTCAGGTATTGTTGAACCTTTAATAAATTTACTTAAGAAAAGCACGAAATTCAAATGGAATGTCAAATGTCAAGATGCAATTGATCGTCTAAAAGCCATACTAAAGAGCGCACCAGTTCTCTTGGCACCTGATTTTGACAAATGTTTCAAATTAGCTGTTGATGCAAGTGATGTTGGTATTGGTGCTGTTCTTTTACAAGAAGATAATTATGGTAATGATCATCCAGTTTGTTACAAACATCAGAAAAATTACTTTACCATAGAAAAAGAGTGTCTTGCTTTAATTCTGGCAATCCAGCAGTTCGAAGTTTATTTAACCTCTTCAACTCCACCAACTGTTGTATTCAGTGATCATAACCCTTTAACTTTTCTACACAAACTTAAGAATAAGAATCAAAGATTACTCAGGTGGAGTTTATTGCTTCAAGAGTTTAATCTTGACATAAGACACATAAAAGGGAAAGATAACATTATACCAGATGCTCTTTCAAGAGTTTGAAATTCCAATAGTCATTTTCTCTAAATCAAGGTCAAATTGGATTTTCAAATTGTACTTTCATTACCTTGATTATTTTCATTAGTCTGAAATAATTAATATTTGAGTTTGTCATTTCCTATGTAATACTTCAGTTAAAGTGTTATATACATGTATATCAATAATATTGCAAAAAAAGAAAGATTTATTTCATAAAGCTTTCTTTTTCTTTTCAAGGGGGGAAGTGTTATGAACATACCCAGTTATTCCTAGCTTTGTTCCTGTGTGTATTTATTTTGAATGGTTTTCCCCTGTGGCTATTTTTAGAACTGGATTCTTTTTTGTGGAATATTGTTCTGGAAGTTTCCGGGCCTTTTTACAATCTGATTACTAGAAATTATGCCACTGATTTTAATATGAATTTTCTGGAAGTTTCTCTGTTATTATAAAAGGAAAAGCTCTTTACATCTCACAAGTTAATACATGATTGCCAGACTACAGTGGGGATTATTTTGTGTTTGTGTCATATAATTAGTGTTTGGATTACATTCAATTTGGATAAGGATCAGACTAGACTAAAGTGAGGATTATTTCGTGTGCTTGGATTACCTTCAGTTTGGGTCAGGATCAGACTGGAATTAAGACTGGAATAATTTGTCTTCTGTATTTAACGTCTAAGGTATTGTTTTGTACTATTGTAATATTGTCACTGATTATTTGATATTTTTGTTAATAAATTCTGTTAATTGTTATCGTTTGTTGCAGGCTTCTACTTTCTAGTTACGCCTGGCTCGTAACAAAAGATGCGGTAGAACCTCAATTATTTTCAAAAAATGCCCGATTTCATTCAATTATCATTAAAGACCTGCTGGCATTTTTTATCAAGAGTACATTTGGACAACCCTTGCTTGTGGCCTTTGAACACGCGCATGCGAATATCATTTGCTTAACTTGGAAAGTGAGTTCCTTATCAAGTTTGACAGACACCAACCACAAATCCAGTATTGTAACTTTTTCGTAACTTAAAACGGCAACAAATTGGATGAAAAATTGTTGCTGTAATTCAAAATAAGATAAGAAAAAGAACATTATATGGTTGAATAACGAAACCTTTAAGTTGGTATGTGGGGGTTACAAATCTAAGTTGTAAGACTTACAATCATTGGTTCATATGACAGCTTTGCTTGAATACATCTATGGGAGTACTTGTGTTTAACATTTAATTGACTTAATATGCCCCTGCAGTTGATAGCGGTATGTTACCTTTTATTGAAATGGTGGTTCAAGGTTTGCTTATTTATAGAAAAAGCAATAGGGTAAGTATAAGACCAGAAAGATGTTGTACATTTTTTAATTATACTAGGTTAAATTATTATCTGCATCTTGTCAAAAACATCCTAGCACAGTTTTCTAAACTTAAAACACAATAATTCAAGTTTATTCCTACGTTTTTAGTGATAGTGTTGTTTGGCAGGACACTTCATGTCCCAAGCCTATTACTGGTGAAACCAAAGAAATACACCAATATGTGAAATGTCACAGTGGTATGACTGAAACCAAACTGATTGTTGCATAAAAAGTCATTCAACTAAACCTTCAAGTTTATTCATAAACGATTTTGTTGTTTCACAAAATCTATGATAAGACCCAGATTCGGCATTCACGATTCCGTCACAAGGCATTGTGCCAGACTTTATCGAATGGCAGCCATTGAAAGAATAATCGTAGGCTTTTAATAAGCAATTATTATCATATAGGGAATGATCATGTACATAGCAGTTCTTTTTCCCCAAAAAAATGACTGCCTCTATCATTATTTTAAGTAAAAAAAAAACAGAAAGAAGAAAGAACAATATTTCAAGTAACTAGATAATTCAACACCAGAGTTATCAGAAAATGTTACATGCAATATAGAAAGCTCAAAACAGTTCGAATAATGTAAAATTTACACATAAGCTACTATTTGTACACAAAGTTGCGGCTGGAAACAAAACGCGCGAAAAAATCGAATTTCATATCTTCCGATTTCGTCCTACTTTTTATATATAGTTAAGGGAGGGTAACCCCTCATAAAAATCAAAGAATGGCTCGTGTTGCAATTAGTTTTGGGTTAAGCCCTTTTTTTTTAATTATTTTGACTGGTTTATGCATGTTTGTACTTGTTTTTGATGGGGTAAAAAACATTGTAGAAAAAGGAGAAACTGCTGATCAGCAGCATTTCTCTTTTACCTACAATGTTTTCGAAAGTTTTTTTCTATCTTCACAAGGGTCGTAAAAACAAAAGATTTCTCTCAGTAGCCTGTCTAGAAGACATAATATGGAGAGGAATAGGGAAATATCCACAAACCAGAAGTGTAAAGATACAATTCAAAATTTGTTCAAAATGATTGTAAGTTGTCAAATCATTTTTAAGAGTGAAATGCCGAAAAGAAGAAGTGTATGGGATAAAAGCTGTAACATGGGTTTACTGTCACAAACAAACATTACAGTGTAAAGGGGTGAGATATGCAAATGTTATGTAACCATTTCCTGTATTGTTTCAACTGGCCGGTTATGGATTTACATTTATGACCATGACTAGGGGTAGCCAGATACTGACTTCACCCTTTACCATACAAACCCTAGGTCTAGTTTCCAATACCCAAAGAAAGAGTGTTTGAAAAACAGTGTGGGAAGAGAAAGATGTTTACTATTTAAAGGGCAAATCCTAAAATATTTTGACATACTGTTTTTTGCTCGAATCAGTTGCAAATGTTTTTCGTTCACAATTCTTTTGTTGTCTGCAAATCCTTTCAATTTGAACCAGTCTAAAATTTTTGTGTTTGGTGAATGGTCAGTTGACCCTCAACCCTGAGATAGGAGCCTTTTGAAAACATTGTGGAAAAGGAAGAAAAAGCTGAAACACTTGAAAGTTAACATCATTTAAACAATCCAGACTTTGGTACTTGCATAATCTATGTTATGAATTCGGATGAATACGTTATGTTGTTGCCTTTGAAAACATTGAGAGGAAAAGATAAAATGCTAAGATTTTCTCCTTTTCCCATAATGTTTTCCATCCTTTCCAAATCAAATTTCATTTCTATTTTTTGATTACCATTTTTTTGTGATGTGCAAATTAACCCTTTACCAAACAATCCCTGGTTTTTACAACCCTGAGATGGAAGCCTTTTTAAAACATTGTGGGAAAAGGAGAAAATGCTGGTAACCAACATTTTCTTCTTATCCTAAAATGTTTTCTATCCTGTTTGAAACAAATTTCAATTTTTGAGTTAGGTTTACTTTGTTCCCTGCAAGTGCTTTTAATTTGGACCAGTCTAAAATTTTGTCTCTTGCTAAAGGGTTAAATGTTGAAAACATTTGGGGAAAAAAGGGATAAAACGGCACCAATTTCTCCTTTGTCCAGAATGTAGATCCAGAAAAGGATACAATATTACGAAAAACAATTAAAGGAATTACTGACCTTATGTTTGTTTTTTCTTTTTGGAGATTGCCATTGCGGAGTGTCTGTCTTATCGCCTATCTTATTTCGACTCGGAGTTTCGAACAATGTCGGCGCAGCATCACGTTTTAACCACAGCTTAATATTCCTATAACCAACTTCTTTTACGAGTTTTGGACTTATTAAGAACTGACTGTCCTCGAAGTGTTTCAGACACAATTTGGAATGAACTGATGGCAAAAAATCCGCCGTTAGTGTCCGGCTCCGGTTTAAACGTTGAATCCATAGTTTCCTCCTTTTTAATTCCTTCGGGAATTTGAACATACTGATTCTATGTGTTCCTGATTCGACGTTGAAGCCATAGGCTGCACAATTTACCATTTTTTCGGGTGAATTCTTTGTTAATACTCAGATATTTGCGTATAATCATCAGCGTTCCTACTAATTTCTACTGACTGTAAAGACAAGCTTACGCTCCTATGACGTCACACAGGTAGGGAAGATAACCGAATCAGGGGAAGTAAGCCATGTACCATTTTTGGGGCCGTATATCAGCGTGACAATTCGAGCGTGATTTATGGCATGTTACAGGGTGGTATTTATGAAAACTGATGGACATGTGTTTCCTAACATCATTTGCAGCTGATTGGAGCAAAACAACAGTATGGTCAAAATATCTTAGGATTTGCCCTTTAAGCTGCTGAAATCTAGATTTTGACTTTTCATGAACTCTTTGAAAAGTACTTGTGAACACAAATTATATTATTGATCTAAGGCTTCAAATAAAACAGTCTTTCTTTCTCACTTATACAGGGTACAAAGGAAACTACAGAGAAAACGAGTGTATGTAGATATATACATTTTTTTACTTTTTAATTTTGTTTTGTATTTTTCCTTTCAATATACATGTTTTCACTACAAGTCAAAAAACACTTACTGAACTGGAAGCAACAATTATAGTAACGTTCACTTTTTTTTTAGTTTCATTCTTTTGCAAAACTAATAATGATTATAGTAAATAGTACAAATTTATTTACCAGTTCAAGGGTGAGCTAATGAATTTTGATTAAATAAAGGACACATAGAGCTTTTATCCACCACTGCACAATCTGTTTGAAACAAGATTTTGACATTTAATGACTTAGATATACTTTTGGAAACATTTCATCCTATTAATGGAAAAGGATTTAAAATAATATTTTTTTTCGTAGGGTATAAAAGACAACATTGGGAAAACAAATATATGTCGATGTTTTAACACTTAAACTTTTATGTCGTTTATTTTTATATTTCAACGATTTGATATATATCCATGAAAAGAATTTTAAATAATTTTCTATTTTCTGCAGAGTGCAAAAGAAGGAACAGAGGACATGAGTGTATGTAGACATTTTCAATATTTGCCATATCATGTTGTTTATTAAAGAAAAGTTATTTACTACAGATCACCTAGCCTACCACAAAAACAATAGATAAATCTAATTGCAAAAAGAAAACAACCTTATAAGCTGACTTTTTGTTCCGCTTACCAAAAACCATGAGCATTTCTTTCGGCTTACAAAAGTGTTCATTAGCATAAGTGTATTACACTTTACCAGTAATAGGGTGAGCCACTGAATGGCCCTTTTGAGCGATATATAAACTATTAATCCGATATGCAAAGCACTGAGTGTACTACAAAACTGACAATCTACTATGTTGTTCAGAGAAATGAAAAATCCTAAACCCTCCCTAGGTGTTAATATTTTATCGAATCAAAGGGTCCTTTTATGATAATCTAGCTATTTAAAAAGCGCGGGCTTATCCTCATACAACAGTTTGTTTGTTATTCTCTTGTGTCAATGTTGTTTACGTGGGAAGTGATTTGAACATAGTGATATGCAAAAGTATCGGTAAAAGAATCTCTAAAAAAGCATGACCAAGTGCCTAAGGAATATGAATGAAATATTAATTAGAAAAGAAAGTGTTTTACACTTAAACAATGATCGAAACTTTCACATTTAACAAAGGCTATTTGCAAAAACAGTCTTTAAATTAAACTTGTGGTACAATTTAGGTAATTTCATGCAGCTTTACCAAGGGGTATTTCCGAACTAACAGTATAACAAGAACAGATTCAATCAATGACAAGTAGAATTTAACGCAAAGCAACCTAGGCAGTTTAAAACGGGATTTTGACATCTAAAGTCTTCCTTAAAGGCGAAAATTCAGAGAACATTTTAGCATATCCATTAAATTGCTTCATATACCTTTTCCCTATTTCTGCAGGGTACAAAACATTGTACAGAGGAAGCGAGTGTATGTAGATTTTTTCAATCATTTTCCTAATTCATTCATTTGTTTTTAGTTATTCGTTATTTTATTTTTTCCCTAAGACATTTTATTCTTTGCATATCAGCAAATATCTCGCTTCAGTAGAAAATAAAATTAAAGCAATCATTGAACTTATGAAAATTTCTCTTCACATTTTATTTGCACCCCCTCACAAAAGTACTTATCATCATATATCACAAATTGAAGAAGTTTCAGGGTGAGCAACTAAATAGCCTTTTGAACCGATACTAAATTAATCGATACCATATTAAAAACATCGATGATACTGAAAAAAGTTGCGTTCTGTGAGGAAACAACCCATCTGCAATCATTCACTTTTCTGACACGAAGATGTTCAGAAATACAAAATTTCCTCCTGGTGTTGCAGATTATTCACTTGTTTCATGCATATCCGTGTCTGAGCAGTGCAGGCCAGGTGAGGGTAGTCAATAAAAAGTATTTGGAACTGTTCAGAAAAAAAAAGAAAACTTGCTAAACGTTACTCATCTTTTAATGTCCATCTAAATATTCAATTTAGCATAATTCATTGTTCGTTATGTACGTCCTGATTCTTCCTCAACATACACCTCACAGTTTAATATGTACTCGTACAGCGTGGTTCTCTTGCAGCACTAAAATAGAAATAATAACATGAAAGGGGCATATTTCAAATTTATAACAACTTCTTAAGGAGACTCCCATAGCCTGATTAATAGATGAATAAATATCAGAACATAAATAATCTCCGTGACACGTGATGATTTTTTTTTTCTTTAGATAAAGGGGCACTTCATGATTATTCAACTTGTGCAAAAGCGTTGCCTTGTCCATTGAAACCATTTTATTTGTTATTCCATTGTGTAGATGGTGTAAGTTTGGAAAATGACTTGAACAATGAGAAATAAAAACTATTTGTAATAGAATCTACGAAGAACCTTGAACAAGTGCCTTGTCCGCCGCAATATGGAGGGAACATTATCTAAAACGCTTGTAAACACCAACCAACAAACCCATTTTAGACCTGCTGATGGGCGTTTTCAGAATACGTTTTGGACCAAAATTACGATGCAGTTTAGTTTTTAAAGACGTGTAATTTTACCCATGACTGTTCCTGGGTGACCTGTACAGCAAGCGAATGTTTAAATCAAGGATACGTAATTTAGATTTTAATCAATCACAACTTAAGCAACCTGAACCAAGGTTTTTATATCTAACGACTTCTTTAAGAAATACCTGTGAAACCAAATTTACCATTTCCGTCAAAAGGCTTAGATTTATAGTCTTTTTAGTAGTCCAAATTTCATGAAAATCTTTCACTTCATGATACATGCACAAAATTTGGCACATTTAAAGTATATTATCTAAAACGCATGAAAAGTACGTTATCCACCCGAATATCCAAGATATCCACAACTTTTCAAGATGGCCACCAGTTTATAATAGAAATGATTTTCTGTTTTTTTTTCTCTGTGGGACCGGACCGTTTTCATGTTTTAAAAGATAGATATGAATACTTATTGAGAGCAAATCCTCATATTGTTTATAGAGTTCAAGATGGAAGTCATTATATGGCTTTAACTCTTTTCTTTGTAATTAGATTAATTTCAGTCGCATTTCATGGTACGTACAAGAATTAGTAACTACCACTACACTTAGAACACTACACACCGAATTGAACCCCATAGTTAGTTTTGCAGTAGTAATGCTACTGGATGTCCTGGTTGTGCTTTGCCATTACGCATATAAAAAATATTAGTCACAAAATTGATGCAATGCAACTAAAATGAAACATCTTATTACAAGAAAAAAAGACTTTCATGACTCAGACACTGTGAGCCACCAGGGGGAATTGTTGACACTATTATTTTGTAAAAGCAAAATATTTCATGTGCATTTTGTCAAAGTTTGCCACTTGGAGAGCGGGTGTTTGCGAATTTTAGAGGTCAAAGGTCATCAAGTCCACATTTGCATGCAAGGCTGTAATGAACAGACATTTAGGTTACATTTTATTTCATTTTCTATTCTAAATATATCAGAAACAAACATATTCAGATAGCTTAATAGACACATACAAATGTTTTCCAGAAACAGACACAATTGTATTTGAATCAAAGCAGTGAAAGAGCTGCACTTTGTCATGTAGCGAATGAATTATGTTTTCACTGCCCGTCGACATCAAAGGGCATATGTCGTGCTTAAGCTTAAATTCAGCAGAAAAACAGCCATTATTAAATAGTTTTAAGATAAAATAATACAATCACTGACGATGTTCATGATGAATTCCTTGTAATTAGTGGAAGAAACGATAAGAGCGGTAATATCTCTCAGATTCAATACGGCCTATGGCTAGATTAATAGCCTTAATCTCAACAGTATGTTTAGATGAACTGTTAGGCAGCCAAAATGAATGTCATCTTCCTGTGTTACAAATTCACCATTGTGGATAGCTGCAGCAGCAGCAGCCCATCTCTAGAACATCTATGTAGATGGGTTCGAAGGTATTGTATCGATCCCTACTTTAGTGTTATTTTTGAAATATCATTGAATCTGCTGTTGCACTTTTGTCTGACGATTCAAAAAGAAACACAGGCCTCTATGGTACATTGTCGGTAACTTCTAGAGTTGCTACAGAATCGAGGTCAAAATCGAGATTTGCAACATCAAGACCAACCCGCAAACTGAAAGGGGATACTATTCATGACTTCTTTAGAACGAGTTTCTAATTCAAAGGATTTAAAACAGCCTCATGTGTCAGTTCAAAGGGGTTCGATTTTAACTTGAGACAGTACCTAGTTTCTGCTTCCGAAGGGTAAAAAAAGATTCATTGTCTCCATATATACAAACTGCTTATAGGAGATGTTCGGAAAGCTGCTTGTGATAAACGCACTTCCTGTCAGGTTTCTGCAAGTAGAACATACAAGCGGCTCCATAAACAGTGCATCTATAATCTTGTGTAGATCGAGTAAGAGACCATGTTCTTTTACTACCATGACTTTTACTACCATGTTCTATTTCTACTTATATCCCAGTGGTTAAAACTGGTCTCGCTCCAAGAGTCATAGGCTTTGCATGGACATAAAACAATTTTTTAACCTTACCGTAAGGACTGGGTTCACCACTGTTGTATGCAGCTTCATATAGTTGACCTATTGCAAGTTGTTAACAACTAATCGCTTGTGCGAGCCTTAGAGGTAAAAAGTTAAAAATGTAGACAAAACTTTTACAATCTTCTTGTAGTGCATATGGTCAATACATCAATATGATTTAAGTGCATGTACTTATGAGAGGAATAACTTCTGTTCACTCATAATAGCAACATGTATAAGTAGTTTGTTACCATTCACCTCGCTTCATAATCCAACTACATTTTCCATGATTGCTTTGGGTATTCAGGTCATTTGGAAAGAAAATGTTATGCACTCACAAATATTGATTTATACTGATGTTAATCGTATTTTTAGATCCTTTTGAATATTTGATAAGAAGTAAGGGTTCTATAATTCAATTGTTTTCAGAACTGAATCATTCATGCCATTTAAAACAAAGTTTTCTGCAACTAACTTTTGAAAATCGTCTCGTCAAAGTTCTGATTAATAAAGTTCTTAGATCTTTATATTGATGATATTTGATTAGAACTGGTTTTATTCGCTGAAATTTTCTTTACATTTGAGAAAAAAGCCCTTTTTAGTGGGTAAATTTATTCCTATTTGAAAGTTAATTACCGTACATATGTCTTTTATTTCTATCTTTGCCAATAAAGTGCATGGTGTGGTTTTTAGATAGGCAATGGAGCGATACTGAACCATTGTGGTCGTACATTTATTACTCCATACCACTTTTTGCGCCAAATTGAATATTTTAAGGGTACCTCTGTTTCAAATGCGATAGCCGGTTCCGCTGCAGGAATCAGGTCTAAAAAATTTTTTTACACCTAAAGCATAGTCAGCTGGGATCAGACTCAAATTTCGATCTTTTCGGACGTGACGAAATTTAATTAACACAGTTTTTACAAAGTAGCTCGAAACATCGTCAAAATAATGCATTTTTATAACTGCCATTAGATTTCAATGCGACATTGATTTTGGCTGATAATTTTGACAACAGATTTAAAAGTTAAAACGTTATGCTCAACATATTATAATTTTGTACAAATGTGACCTGAAATTTTACTTTGACGTACTCAGATTACCTTGACCTTGGTAGCAGAATAAAGTTGTTACCGCAAAAAATGTACATATCAAACATGCAAATCCTATTACTTACCACGACAAATTAAAGCCAAATCATGAAGTATTTTGCAGAAATGTGACCTTGATATGTAACCTTGACCATGTCTGGTGACCTTGTCCGTGGTACCAAATAAATCTGATGTCACAAAGAAAGCTTTTTTTTTACCATGGAAATCAAATCGGGTTTTCGAATTTTACTATACTTATTGAACACAAAGAAGACTGTCATATGTATCTTAATTCTCAGATAATATAAGAACCAGCCTGGACTTCAAAGGTTTGGTTCTGAACCATTGAACTTCAGATTTAAGTTCAGTTTTGTAACCTTTTGGTAAGTTTGAATGATAAATTGATTCTAAATTTAAAAAAAATAAATCAAGAATTCGCATCAAAACCCTATTAAAACAAATACCAACCCTTTTTTCTAGACATGATATCCTGCGAGGGGCTGTAATGTCTCCTCCTTTTGGGTGTTACGAGTAAAATTTCCTTTTTCATAACTGCGTTGTCCATGGCAACAAATAAATACAATATGAAGAAAATCTAAGCGTGGGCATTTTTTAGTATACTTTCGGAACACCACCTTTTATTGTTTCTTATTTTTGCAGGGCACCAAAGAAGACACAGAGGAAACGCGTGTATGTAGATATTTAAATCACTTTCTATATTGTGTCATTTGTTTTTAGTTCACCTGAGCACACACTGCTCAATGAAAGCTTTTGTGATTGTGCTGTGTCCGGCGTCCGGTGTGGTGTGTGTCGTGCGTCATATGTCTTGTGCCGTCAACTTTTACCTTGTATACATTATAGATGTCGCTTTGTCAGTCCGACACTTATGATTTTAATTCAGGATGTTTACCTTGATAATTGCTCGGTCGGGATAGAAAATGGGTCACGTATAATAGAAAATTAGGTCACTGGATCAAATCATAGAAAAACCTTGTGCATACAATCTAGAGGCTACATTTTCGGTTTGATACTCATGAAAATTGATCACAATCCTTTTCTTGATAATATCTCGAACGAGTTCGGAAATGGTTCATGGAGGGTCAAAAACTAGGTCACAGGGTCAAAACTTGTGTACGCTCTAGATGCCATGTTTTTAATCCAATGCACATAGAAATTGACCAGAATGTCTTGATGATGTCTTGATTATATTTCAAACAAGTTTGAAGATTGGTCGTGTTGGGTGAAAAACTAGGTCATATCTTTGAAAATCCTTGAAGGCAATTTCTACACTTTGGAGGCAATTTTTTCAATCCGATACCCATAATTCTTGGTCAGAATAACTGTCTTGATGATATATCTCATCAGTTTTGAAAAGGTCATATTGGATGAAAACTAGGTTACTAGGTAAAATCTTTGAAGAAACTTGTGTATGGTCTACTTTCAGTCCTATGCTCTTGAAAATGTTTTTAGAAGGTCTGTCTTAATGAAAGTTGAGACTAGTTCGAAAATGGGTTATATCAGCTCAAAAAACTAGTTCACAAAGTTAAATCTTATAAAAACATTGCGTACGCTCTAGAGGCCACATTTTCAGTCCAATACTCTTGAAAATTTGTCAGAATGTTTGTCTTGAAGATGTTTCAAGCAAGTTTAAAAATGAGTCATGTCAGGTCAAAACCTAGGTCATTATATCAAGTCTTAGAAAAACCTTGTGTCAGAATGTTTCTGTCCAGTATATATGAACATTAGTCTTGATGATTAATAAGATGAGATTGAAAACAGGTCATATTAGATTTGTCATGTTAAATCTTTTAAAAAAATCTTGTGCACTCTAAAGCGACAACATTTTCTGTCAAATACTCATGAAAGGTGTCAGAATCTTTGTTTTGATAATATCTACAATTGGAAAACGGGTAGTATTAGTAGATCAATGAGAAAAACTCTAGAAAAATATTGTGTACAAAGCAGAGCTTAATTTTCAGCCCAATAACTATGACTTCAAACTTGTTAGACTGTTAGTCATAAAATCTCCAAAGTCATAGAAAAATTGGTCATGTATGGTCAAAAGGCTCATGGGAGAACCTTCGAGCTCATCATTATTCGTTCTCGCATTTCATTTTTCCCTAATGATACGTATACAGGTAACAAAAACGTTAACTTAAGTAGGAAACAAATAGCACCAGCTTTCCAAAAGAAACGAAAAAAAAAAGTAACTATTAAATAAATGTTCACGTTCTTCATTGTTGTTTCATTATTTTGATTATAGTGCTCATTTTCATATCTACAAACTTTACATATTCCTGTGTAAGCCACTGTATAACCCTTTTCACCAACATCTAAACAATCTAAGTCGTTATTATGCATAGCAATGATAAAACTGACTAAAGGTAGAAATCTGTAATGGAAATACATTGTGATTTTCGGCATTCATGAACTCTTCTGAGGGTGTTAAGAGAAATAGGAAACCCACTGCCTCCCGGGTCGAAAAGATTTTTTCACATCAAAGTGGCCTTGTATGATAAACCAATTATGGCAAAAGCGTGATAAACTAATTATTGCAAAAGCGTTGAGTAGCATTTAGACATTATTCTGCTTGTTTTGCTCTTGTTTCAACGTTATGTGTGAAATGTTTTGACCAAAGTAATGCGTACAGTACTGGTAAAGTAATCTTCAGCAAAAGCAGGATCAAATGCGTGGGTAACCTCAATAAGGGTGAAATTATATCATAATTGGGTGTAAAACCAAAACAGCAAACGAATGCTCAGTTATACCATTATTTGTATACAAAAACAACAACACTTATAACACAAAAGTTACGATGCAATTTAAGTTCTCAAAGGCATGGAGCTTCACCCATTGACATGTCCAGACCACCTGTAAAGTAAGGGAAAATCTAATCAAGGACATTTAGATTTTAACTTTTAGCCTGCTTGAACACACCTGTAGAATCTAATGACATTTTGAAGAAATATTTGTGAAAATATTTTTCCTTATTCGCTTCAAAGAATTCTTAAAAGTGTCATTTAACTACTTCGCGAAAAGTACCTGTAGAGAAAAAGAAACTTTAATATGTGAATTTTAATACGTCGCTACTTAAGCTGCTGAAATCTAGATTTTGACTTTTAATGAACTCTTTGAAAAAAATACTTGTGAACACAAATTATATTATTGATCTAAGGCTTCAAATAAAACAGATTTCTCTTTCTCATTTATGCAGGGTACAAAGGAAAGTACGGAGAAAACGAGTGTATGTAGATATATACCTTATTTTACTTTTTAGTTTTGTTTTGTATTTTTCCTTTCAATATACATGTTTTCACTACAAGTAAAAAAAAACACTTACTGAAACAGAAACTGGAAGCAACAATTATGGTAACGTTCACTTTTTTTTATTTTCATTCTTTTGCAAAACTAATAATAATTATAGTAAAATAGTACAAATTTATTTACCAGTTCAAGGGTGAGCTAATGAATTTTGATTAAATAAAGGACACATAGAGCTTTTATCCACCACTGCACAATCTGTTTGAAACAAGATTTTGACATTTAATGACTTAGATATACTTTTGGAAACATTTCATCCTATTAATGGAAAAGGATATAAAATATTTTTTTTTTCGTAGGGTATAAAAGACAACGTTTGGAAAACGAATGTATGTCGATGTTTTAACACTTAAACTTTTATGTCGTTTATTCTTATATTTCAACGATTTGATATATCCATGAAAAGAATTTTAAATGATTTTCCATTTTCTGCAGAGTGCAAAAGAAGGAACAGAGGAAATGAGTGTATGTAGACATTTTCAACATTTACCATATCATGTTGTTTATTAAAGAAAAGATATTTGATACAGATCACCGAGCCTACCACAAAAACAATAGATAAATCTAATTGCAAAACGAAAACAACCTTATAAGCTGACTTTTTGTTCGGCTTACCAAAAACCATGAGCATTTCTTTCCGCTTACAAAAGTGTTCATTAGCATGAATGTGTTACACTTTACCAGTTATAGGGTGAGCCACTGAATGGCCTTTTGAGCGATATATAAACTGTTAATCCGATATGCAAAGCACTGAGTGTACTACAAAACTGGGAATCTACTATGTTGTTCAGAGAAATGAAAAGTCCTAAACCCTCCCTGGGGCACCCTTTTATGATGATCCAGCTATTTGTAAAAGCATGGGCTTTTTTCCTCTAACAATATTCTGTTCGTTATTTTCTTGTGTCGGTGTTATTTACGTGGGAAGTGATTTGAACATAGTGATATGCAAAAGTACTGGTAAAGGAATCTCTAGAAAAACATGACCAAGTGCTTTAGCAATATGAATGAAATAATATCAAAACAAAAGGTGTTAAACACTAAACAATGATCGAAACTTTCAGATGTACCAAAGGCTATTTGCAAAAACAGTCTTTAAACAGTCTGGTACAATTTAGGTAATTTCATGCAGCTTTACCAATGGGTATTTTCGAACTAACAGTATAAAAAGAAAGGATTCAATCAAGGACAAGTAGAGTTTAACGCAAAGCAACCTAGGCATTTTAAAACGGGATTTTGACATCTAAAGTCTTCCTTAAAGGCGAAAATTCAGAGAACATTTTAGCATATCCATTAAATTGCTTCCTATGCCGTTCTCCCATTTCTGCAGGGTACAAAATATGATACAAAGGAAACGAATTTATGTAGATTTTTTTATCGTTTTCCTAATCCAGTCATTTGTTTTTAGTTATTCGTTATTTATTTTTTTTCCTAAGATTTCTTTTTCCTTTACAAATCAACAAATATCTCGCTTCAGTGGAAAATAAAATTAAAGCTATCATTGAAGTTATGAAAATTTCCCTTAACATATTATTTGCTCCTCCTTGAAAATGTACTTATCATCATATATCACAAACTGAAGAAGTTCCAGGGTGAGCAACTAAATAGCCTTTTGAACCGACATTTAAACAATTCAATCCATATTAAAAGCACCGAAAATACTTAATAGTTGCGTTCTGTGAGGAAACAACCTATCGGCAATCATTCCATTTTCTGACACAAAGATATTCAGAAATACAAAAATTTCCTCCTGGTGTTGCAGATTATTCACTTGTTTCGTGCATATCCGTGTCTGAACAGTGCAGGCCACATTGGTTAGAGTATGAGAGTAGGAAAAAAAGTAATTTAAACTGTTTAGAAAAAAAAAAGAAAAATCGCTAAACGTTATTCATCTTTTAATGTCCATCTAAAGAATTCAATTCAGTATAATTCATTGTTCCTTATGTGCGTCCTGATTCTTCTTCTATCTCATTGCTAACGAAAAACGTCGTACATATACACCTCACAGTTTAAAGTGGGAAATATGTACTCGTACAGCGTGGTTCTCTTGCAGCACTAAAATAGAAATAATAGCATGAAAGGAGCATATTTCAAATTTATAACAACTTCTTAAGGAGACTCCCTTAGCCCGATTAATAGATGAATAAATATCAGAGCATGAATAATCTCTGTGACACGTGATGATTTTTTTTCCTTAGATAAAGGGGCACCTCATGATTATTCAACTTGTGCAAAAGTGTTGCCTTGTCCATTGAAACTATTTTATTTGTTATTCTATTGTGTAGATAGTGTTAGTTTTGGAAATGACTTGAACAATGGACAATAAAAATGTTTGTAGTAGAATCTCCGAAAAACCTTGAACAAATGCCTTGTCCGCGGCAATACGGAGGGAACATTATCTAAATCGCTAATAAACATCAACTAACAAAGCCATTTTAGACCTAATGATTGGTGTTTTCAAAATTCGTTTTGGACCAAAAATACGATGCAGTGTAGTTTTTAAAGACGTGTAAGTTTACCCATAGATGTTCCTGGGTGACCTGTACCTGTTTAGATTTTAATCAATCGCTACTTAAGCAACCTGAACCAAGGTTTTTATATCTAACGACTTCTTTAAGAAATACCTGTGAAACCAAATTTACCATTTCCGTCAAAAGGCTTAGATTTATAGTCTTTTAAGTAGTCCAAATTTCATGAAAATCTTTCACTTCATGATACATGCACAAAATTTGTCACATATAAAGTATATTATCTAAAATGCATAAAAAGTACGTTATCCACCCGAAAATCCAAGATATCCACAACTTTTCAAGATGGCCACCAGTTTATTATAGAATGATTTTCTGCTTATTTTTCTGTAGGACCTTGCCGTTTTCATGTTTTAAAAGATAGATATGAATGCTTATTGAGAGCAAATCCTCATACTGTTTATAGAGTTTCAAGATGGAAGCCATTACATGGCTTTAACTCTTTGCTTTGTAATTAGATTAATTTCGGTCGCATTGCATGGTATGTACAAGAATTAGTAACTACTACTACACTTAGGACACTACACACCGAATTGAACCCCATAGTTAGTTTTGCAGTAGTAATGCCACTGGTTGTCCTGGTTGTGCTTTGCCATTACGCATATAAAAAAGATTAGTCTTAAAATTGATGCAATGCAACTAAAGTGAAACTCCTTATTACAAGAAAAAAAGACTTTCAAAACTCAGACACCGTGAGCCACCAATTGCCATCCCCAGGGGAATTGTTGACACTATTATTTTGTAAAAGCAAAATGTTTCATGTGCACTTTGTCAAAGTTTGCCACTTGGTGAGCGGGTGTTTGCAAATTTTAGAGGTCAAAGGTCATCAAGTCCACATTTACATGGAAGGCTGTAATGAACTGACATTTAGGCTACATTTTCATTTCATTTTCTATTCTAAATATATCAGAAACAAACATCTTCAGATAGCTTAATACACACATATCTATTATTATTACAAATGTTTTCCAGAAACAAACACAATTTTATTTGAATCAAAGCACTGAAAGAGCTGCACTTTGTCATGTACTTAATGAATTATGTTTTCGCTGCCCGCCTAAATCAAAGGACATATTTCACTCTTAAGCTTAAATTGAGCAGAAAAACAACCATTACTAAATAGATTTGAGATAAAATAATACAATCACTGACGATATTCATGATGAATTCCTTGTCATTAGTGGAAGAAACGACAAAGAAAAACAGCGCAAATATCTCTTAGATTCAATATGGTCTATGGCTAGATAAATAGCCTTAATCTCAACAGTATGTTTAGATGAACTGTTAGGCAGCCAAAATGAATGTCATCTTCCTGTGTTACAAATTCACCATTGTGGATAGCTGCAGCAGCAGCAGCCCATCTCTAGAACATCTATGTAGATAGGTTCGAAGGTATTGTATCGATCCCTACTTTAGTGTTATTTTTGAAATATCATTGAATCTGCTGTTGCACTTTTGTCTGGCGATTCAAAAAGAAACACAGGCCTCTATGGTGGATTGTCGGTAACTTCTGGAGTTGCTACAGAATCGAGGTCAAAATCGAGATTTGCAACATCAAGACCAACCCGCAAGCTGAAAGGGGATACTATTCATGACTTTTTTAGAACGAGTTTCTAATTCAAAGAATTTAAAACAACCTCATGTGTCAGTTCTCACGGTTCGATTTTAACTTGAGACACTACCTAGTTTCTGCCTCCGAAGGGTCAAAAAAGGTTCATTGGTCTCCATATATACAAACTGCTTATAGGAGATGTTCGGAAAGCTGCCTGTGATAAAAGTACTTCCTGATGGTGAATTGTGTCAGGTTTCTGTAAGTAAAACATACAAGTGGGTCCTCAAACAATGCATCTATAATCTTGTTTAGATCGAGTAAGAGACCATGTTCTTTTACTACCATGACCTCTACCATGTTCTATTTCTACTTATATCCCAGTGGTTAAAACTGGTCTCGCTCCAAGAGTCATAGGCTTTGCATGGACATAAAACAATTTTTTAACCTTACCGTAAGGACTGGGTTCACCACTGTTGTATGCAGCCTCATATAGTTGACCTATAGCAGGTTGTTAACACCAAATCGCTTGGGCGAGCCCTTGAGGTAAAATTTAAAAAAAAAATGCTTATGTATCGAACTGTTACAATCTTTTTGTAGTACATAAGGTCAATACATCAATATGATTTAAGTTCATATACTTATAAGAGAAATAACTTCTGGTCACTCATAATAGCTATAAGTAGTTTGTTACGATTCACCTTGCTTCATAATACAACTACATTTTCCATGATTGCTTTGGGTATTCACGTTATTTGAAAAGAAAATGTTATGCACTCACTAAGATTGATTTATTCTGATGTTAATAGCTATTTTTAGATCCTCTTGAATATTTGATAAGAAACAAGGTTTCTATAATTAAATTGTTTTCTGAACTTAATCATTCGTGCCATTTAAAATAAAGTTTTCTGCAAGTAAGTTTTGAAAATCGTCTCGTCAAAGTTCTGTTTGATAAAGTGCTTAGGTCTTTGCTATTGATGATATTTTATTAATTTATTTGAGAAAAAAAAATGTATGTTTGACCGTTTTAGTGGGTAAATTTATTCCCCTTTGACAGTTTATTACCGTACACATTTCTTTTATTTATGTATATGTCTGCCAATAAGGTGCATGTTTTTTTGATAGGGAATGGAGCGATACTGGACCATCGTGGTCGTACATTTATTACTTCAGACAACCTTTTGCGCCAAATTATATATTCTAAAGGTTCCTCTGCAGGAATCATGTCAATCGAAATTATTTATACTTAAAGCATAGTCAGCTGGGCACAAATCCTAATTTCGATCTTTTCGGACGTGACGAAGTTTAAAAAAACTTCCGGGTTCTTTTTAAAAATAGTTCAAAACATCGTCAAGAATGCATTTTATAACTGCCATTAGATTTTAAAGCGACATTGACTGTGACAGATAACTTTGACAACAGATTAAACAGTTAAACAGTTATGCTCAACATTTAATAATTTTATACAAATGTGACCTGAAATTTTACCTTAACATTGTCAGATGACCTTTACCTTGGTAGTTAGAATAAAGTTGTTACCGCAAAAAATGTGCATATCAAATATGCAAATCCTATTACTTACCACAAAAAAGTTAAGCCAAATTATGAAGTATTTTGCAGAAATGTGACCTTGATATTTGACTTTGACCATGTCCGGTGACCTAGTCTTTGGTACCAGATGAACCGGTGTCACACAGAATACATCTTTTTATCATGTTAGTCTAATCGGGTTTCCGAATTTTACTATACTTTTGAACGCAAAGAAGACTATCATGTGTACAGTGTTTCTCAATTTCAGATAATATAAGAACCAGCTTTGACTTCTAAGGTTTGGTTCTGAACCCTTGAACTTCAGATTTAAGTTCATTTTTGTCATTTTTTGGGAGTTTTTGATTAATATATTAAGTCTAAATTGAAAAATAAATCAAATTTTCAAAACAATACTTCCTCTTTCAAAACCTATGCAACTGTTTGTGATCTTTGTTTGCTTACCTTTTATCTAGACATAATATTCTATGAGGGGCTGTAATGTCTCCTCCTGTTGGGTGTTGGAGGAGTAAAATCTCCTTTTTCATAACTGCGTTGTCCATGGCAACAAATAATTACAATAGGAGGAAAATCTACGCTAGGGCATATTTCATTTTAGTATACTTTCGGAACACCACCTTTTATTGTGTCTTACTTTTGCAGGGCACCAAAGAAGACACAGAAGAAACGCGTGTATGTAGATATTTGAATCACTTTCTATATTGTGTCATTTGTTTTTTAGTTCACCTGAGCACAAAGTGCTTAAGGAAAGCTTTTGTAATTGTGCTGTGTCCGGCGTCCGGTGTGCGACGTGTGGTGTGTACTCATGGAAATTGATAAGAATCCTTTTCTTAATAATATTTCGAAAAAGTTCGAAAATGGGTCATGTTGGGTCAAAAAATAGGTCACTGGATCAAATCTTGTATACGGTCTACAGTCCATATTTTTAGGCCAATGCTCATGGAAATTGATAAGAATGTGTTGATAATGTCTTGATTATATTTCAAACGAGTTTAAAGATTGGTCGTGTTGGGTCAAAAACTAGGTCATATCTTTGAAAATCCTTGCATACACTTTAGAGGCAATATTTTCAATCCAATACCCATAATTCTGGGTCAGAATAATTGTCTTGATGATATATCTTAGGAGTTTGAAAAAGGGTCATGTTGGATGAAAACTTGGTCACTAGGTACAATCCTTGAAAAAAACCTGTTTATGCTCTATTTTCAGTCCAATATGCTTGTGAATTTGTCAGAAGGCATGTCTTAATGATAATTAAGACTAGTCCGAAAATAGATTATATCAGTTCATAAAACTAGCTCACAAGGTTAAATCTTAGAAAAGCATTGCAAACGCTGTAGAGTCCACATTTTAGTTCAATACTCTTGAAAATTTGTTAGAGTGTTTGTCTTGATAATGTTTCCAGCAAGTTTGAAAATGAGTCAAAAGCTTGGTCACTAGATTAAGTCTTAGAAAAACGTTGTGTACGCTCTACATACCACAGTTACAGTCCAATACTCATGAAACTTTGTCAGAATATCTTTGTGAATTACATATGAACGTTAGTCACAATGTTTGTCTTGATGATTAATAAGATAAGATGAAAACGGGTCATATTAGGTAAACACTTCGTTGCCATGTTAAATATTTTAAAAAAAATCTTGTGCACTCTAAAGAGGCCACATTTTCTGTCAAATACTCATAAAAGGTGTCAGAATCATTGTTTTGATAATATCTACAATTGGAAAATGGGTAGTGTTTGTAGGTCAATGAGAAAAAATCGAGAAATAGATTGTGTACAAAGCAGAGCATAGTTTTCAGCCCAATAACTATGATTTCAAGCTTGTTAGACTGTTAGTCATAATATCCCCAAAGTCATAGAAAAATGGATCATGTATGATCAAAAGGCTCATGGGAGAACCTTCGAGCTCATCATGGCTTGCATTTCATTTTTCCTTAGTGATACGTATCTTAATTAAAGGAAAAAACGTTAAGTTGAGCACGAAACAAAAAGCATCAGCTTTCCAAAAGAAAAAAAAGTAACCATTACAGTAATGTTGACGTACCTCATAGTTGTTTCATCATTTTGATTATAGTGCTCATTTTCATATTTACAAACTTTACATATTCCTGGGTAAGCCACTGTATAACCTTTTTCACCAACATCTAAATAATCCAAGTCATAATTATGCATAGCAAAAAACTGAATAAAGGTAGAAATCGGTAAGAGAAATAATTATCGGCATTGATTAACCCTTCTCAGGATGGTCAGAGAAATAGGAAACGAAAACTCCTCGTTCGAAAATATATTTTTTTAAATTAAAGTGGCCTTTTATGGTAAACCAATTATTGCAAAACCGTGGTGTAGCCTTTAGACATTATTCTGCTTGTTAATCTCTTGTTTCAACATAGTTTATGAGTAAGGTGACTTGACCAAAGAGATACGTAAAGTATTGGTAAAGTAATCTACAGCAAAACAGGATCAAATGTGTGGGCCGCCTCAATAAGGTTGAAATAATATCATTATTGGTGTAAAAATAAAACAGCAAACGAATGCTCAGTTGTACCATTACTTGTATGCAAAAAACACTTATTAGACAAAAGTTACGATGCGATTTAAGTTTTTAAAGGCATGGAGCTTCACCCATTGACATTTACAAACCACCTGTACAGCTAAGGAAAGTTGAAACAAAGACATTTAGATTTTAACTTTTAGCCTGCTTGCACATATCTCTAGAATCTAATGACATTTTAAAGAGATATTTGTAAAAATGTTTTCCTCATCTGCTTCAAAAAAGAAAAAAAAAGACTAATGTTTTCCCCTATTTTTGCAGGGTAAAAAAGAAGATACAGAGAAAAATAGTGTATGTTGATGTTTTTATCATTCATGTCGTTTGTCATTATATTCATTTTTTTCGTTCTTTTTCTAAAAAAAACTTGCTTGTTACAACAGATTATTAAAACCGTCATTTAACCACTTAGCAAAAAGCACATGCTTTCAAAACAACAACAAAAAGACTGACGATAAGAATAATGGTTTCGCTTTCTCATTTTTTTCTTCCCAGTTCCAAATTGTGTTCATTATCAAAGTCATTAGTAATTACGGGTTCCAGAGTGAGCCTGAAAAACATTTTTAGTAATATTCAAACAATCCAATTCATTTTCAAAGTACCAAATATACTGAACAAGAGAAGCAATCTGTGAAACAGAGCAAAATGGAGCAGTATAGGTTTTCAAAATCGTGTTGCTTTCCAAATTAACCTTCCCAGACCACCTGTGCAGCAAAAGAATCTTTAATATGTGAATTTTAATACGTCGCTACTTACATAAAACAGCCTTTCTTTCTCATTTTTGCAGGGTACAAAGGAAAGTACAGAGAGAACGAGTGTATGTAGATATATACGTTTTTTTACTTTTTAGTTTTGTTTGGAATTTTTCCTTTCAATATGCATGTACATGCTTTCACTACAAGTTAAGAAAAGGAAAACATTTACTGAAACAGAAACTGGAAGCAACAATTATAGCAACGTTCAATTTTTTTTTTTTTTTATTTTGATTTTCATTCTTTTGCAAAATTAATAATGATATAATATAGTACAAATTTATTTATAAGTTCACGGATGCGCTAATGAATTTTGATTAAATAAAGGACACATACAGCTTTTATCCACCACTGCGCAATCTATTTGGAACAAAAATTTGACATTTAATGACTTAGAAATAATTGTAGAAACAGTTCATCCTATTCATAGAAAAGGATTCAAAATAATACATTTTTTTGCAGGGTATAAAAACAACCTACACTGGGAGAACGAGTGTATGTAGATGTTTTATCACTTAATCTTTTATGTCGTTTATTTCTATATTTCAACGATTTAACATTTCCGTAAAGAAAACATTTAAATTATTTTCTGATTTCTGCTGGGTGCAAAAGAAGGAACAGAGGAAATGACTTTATGTAGACATTTTCATCAATTTCCAAATCATGTTATATATTAAAGGAAAGATATTTACTACAGATCAGCTAACCTGCCGCAAAGACAATAGATAAATCTAATTTCAAAACGAGAACATTTAAAGCTGACTTTTTTACCGCTTACAAAAAAAATGAACATTTTTTGCAACTTAAAAAAAAAGCGTTCATTGGCATAAATGTATTACAAACTTTACCAGTAATACGGTGAGCCGCTGAATGGCCCTTTCGACAGACTGTTAATCTGATGTGCAAAGCACTGAAAGTACTGCAAAAATGGCAATCTGCGAAGTTGTTCAGAGAAATAAAAAATCTTAAACCCTCACGAGGTGATAATATTTCATCAAATCAAAGGACCCTTTTATGATAATCCAGCTATTTAAAAAGCATGGGCTTGTCCTCTAACAATATTCTGTTCGTTATTTTCTTGTGTCAGTGTTATTTACGTGGGAAGTGATTTGAACAAAGTGATATGCAAAAGTATTGTTACAAGAATCTCTAGAAAAACATGACCAAGTGCCTAAGCAATATGAATGAAATAATAACAAAAGAAAGATGTTAAACACTAAACAATGATTGAAACTTTCATGTGTACCAAAGGCTGTTTGCAAGAACAGTCTTCAAATTAAAATTGTGGTGCAATTTTGGTATTCAACTTCATGCAGCTTTACCCATGGGTATTTCCGAACTAACAGTATAACAAGAACAGATTCAATCAAGGACAAGTAGATTTTAACGCAAAGCAACCTAGGCAGTATAAAACTGGATGTTGACATCTAATGTCTTCCTTAAAGGCAAACATTCTGAGAACATTTTATCATATGCATCAAATTGCTTCATATACCAGACGTAGGCCTACAGAAGTATTTATTTTTGTGAAGGTACTCTCAAAATTTTACTCTGCTTACTTGACTCTGCAACGGGATCATCCACATCATTGAACTGAAAGCAATTGTGTAAATAAATTGGATTGAATTGGATCCTTTCGGGAATTGTTCCGAATGTGACGCTTGAATAGTTTTAAACCCCCTCAAAACGAATAGTTTCGAGGGTAAATAAGCCTGTTTGTCGGTGTGTCCGTGTGTCCGTGTGTCCGTCCGTCCGTCCCTTTATCTGTCCTAGTGTATGTCCGTGTGTACATCTGTGTATAAAATACTAGTAATTTTGTGTGCAAACTCCTCCTACAGTTTTCCTTCAACTGCATTAAAACTTTGCACATATATTGATCATATTGAAAGATTTGCAAGACTCAATTTCCAATTAACTCTCCCTCGTTGAGGAATTATCTCCCCTTGAACTTAATCGTTTTTTTTTTTTTTTTTTTCAAAGCGCTGGCGGAGGTATTAGGTCGCATTCAGTGACAATTCTAGTTGGGCCCAGACCAAAATAGAATTAAAATTTCGACTAGTGATATTCTATATCTGCCTGGGCCAACTTAGATTTCAAGTTTGGCTAGGCAGATATAGGATCTTGTTAGACCAAATCATAATCAACATCTTTCACAATATTTGCAGTGGACACTCACTTCAACAAAACACAAAAATGCAAACTATACCATTTGAATTTTGATATTTTAACTTATCTTTCCATAAATGTAGCATTAGATAAACATATTTACATGGTAAAATCATAAGACAAAGTTGTAAGTTATGAATTACCCTTATTTTTCATTCTTCATGTAGTTAGCAATTTGGATCATATTTTGCAGGAAGTCTAGAAAAAAATTAGCGTGTATATTATTACAGTTTGGTCTTTGGTCTACATTTTCTATTTTCTTACTATTCTTTTATGATCTGAGGATTTATTATTCATTAACACTTTGATCAATTGCAAATAAATTATACAAAAAACACAGTTAAGTAAACGAGACCCTTCATGTAAACTGGAATTGTGACTGCGTAAGCTGACCAAGATTAATATTTAACTTCAACTGTTTTTTTTTCTGTGGGTTAAATGTTTATCTACTTTACTAAACAGCCACTTAAAAACTATAGACCCAGATGTACCAAGACAAGCTATGATCTCTTTTATTTCATTTCCAAGGTGGTCCCTGTATATGTAATACGTCAAAAATATATCACACATTCATACCTGTATAACTAATAAATTAGGCAATTAAAAATATTTTGGCAATTACAACTTTTATTGATTCACACAGCATTTGTGCCAGATGGGCAGTTTGATCTTTCACATTTTATCCCTTACTATTTATTGAAAAATGATTAGAGAATTTTACCGTATTTGTACTAATAATGTCCTTAACAAAGAAACAAATGAACAAATGCATAGCAGAAATACAGGGATGGGGTAGGTTTCCAATCTAGAACGCCCGGACGACAGGTCAACACAATAACCAATGACTTAGAGACAAAAATCCCTAATGCACTTATTTAAACCGGGATAGAGCCATGCATGTAGGAGTGGTCTCCCGTAACATACCCCCTCTTTAAGTCATCATCTATTGATGACTCAAAGCCTTATTAGGTAGAAAGTCGGGATTAATGGCCCACTGGCCAATCCCGGACGAGCCAAAAATTTACGAACAAATTCTGAAACAAAGAAACATATGAACAAATGCATAGCAGAAATACACGTACCGGGCAGGATTCGAACCTAGAACACCCGTACAAAAAGCCAACACCATAACCACTGAGCTAAATAGAATTCTCCCTATCGTAGTTGTTAGGAATCGTATTTAAAACGGGATAAAGCCATGCATGAGGGAGTGGTGTCCCGTAACATTATCAATAGTTCTTTTTCCCATAATACCCATTTATGAATCATTTTTTCCACCGTAATAATCATGCCAATCCTACTTAGTGAAAAGAAAAACAGGTTAACCAACTCTGAATTAGCATGAAATTGAAATATTTTCTCTTTTTCCTACAATGGTTACTTCTTAATTATTTCATTATACCCCCGCAGAACAAATGTTTTCAAAGGTATACTGGAATCAGCCTATCTGGCCGTGTGTCCGTCTGTGTACAATATACTAGTAATTTTGTGTCGCAAACTCCTTCTACAGCGTTCTTTCAATGGTGTTGAAACTTTTCACATATATTGTTCATATATTGAAGGTGTGCAAGACTCAGTTTTCAATAATCTCCTCCCTATGATTTAAGGGTAATCTCCCCTTGAACTAACATTTTTTTCTTTTTCAATAGCCTGTTTCTGCCAAAGCGCTGGTGGGGGTATTAAGTCACATTCAGTGACACTTCTAGCCATTTTCCTGGCTTTATATAATGTAGATCCACATGTTTAAAAATGAAAGTTGTTTTTATATTAAAACATTTTCCCCACTTTAACTGTGCTTCCTACAATGTTCTTCAACTAAAGTTCAAATTATTCAAACTTTATTCTTACTCTGATTTTTCCCATTTCTGGGGTTTAAATTAAATCCGGTGATTTATAGGTAGCCACAATATATTAGACAATTCCTACACATGTAGTTGTTGAACCTGAATACACTGAATATCCATGACAATTGAGCTTGTTTACTGTGGTTACACCACTAAATTCCATTACCGATAACATACACTGTTCAATTACTCATGAGCAGGGCTGTAGATGTTGATGGTCAGCCGGTAAGCCATGTTCCACGATTACTAGCTGGATATTTCAGCAGATCAGTTATTTAGGATGGTCATGGTTTTGCTAAAGTCACTGTAGATTCTATTTTAAGCTCCTCCTCTGGATGAAGAAGGTAGGGGTATTGTTTTACCGAATGTAGGATGTTTTGACCACGGACGTTTTGGCCGAGACGTTTTGGCCTATATCATTTGGCCACGGACGTTTTGGTCTGCTAAGTATATAACTAAGGACTTTGTGGGCAAATGCTAGTTTTGTCAATTTTTGCACAATAAAACATTATTTCAACCACGGTACCGGTGTGCTTCATGGGAATGTGCTTGGACAAAGCATATAAGGTCAGCACTAAAGGCATGCAGAAAAAAGCACAATTAAGAGATTAATTGATTTAATGGTGCCTTATGCCGCTTTCAACACTATTTCGGGACATACATGTATTACAGCGACGGCTTATGTATTCATGTATATATTGGTTTTACCAGTACTATGGTAGGGCTTTGAGATGTGTTGTCCAAGGACACTCCTGCGAAAGACCAAGTTCGTCCATTGAGGCTCGATCCCGGGGCCCTAAGGTTACAAGTCCTACACGTTACTACGAAGCAAGGAAGAACCCGGATTACTAGGTGATTCCGATGATATTGGTGATCTTGAAAACACGCAATTTAGAGACTGAATGGTTGAATGGTGACTTTCTCCATGATCAACAGTGTTTCAGATAGAACGGTAGAAGTTCACAAATTCATGAAACTATATCCGTGGTTTCATCAGTACTATGGTAGGGCTCTGAGGTGTCTTGCCTAAGGTCACTAACACGAAAGACCCAAGACAGTTACTGGTACATGATACATGTACATGTTTGTGAGCCATGCTCTGGCTAAAGGGGCTTGTTACATTTTCATAATGTATAATATCAAACAAGTCGTCACATAATTATAAATCCATAAAATATGTCCAGTCCAATGGCTGACTGAATCTGGAAGAAGAATGGTCCTTAAACAAGCAGAAAGACTTGTAAATAGCAAAATTTTCACTCCTGTCAGTTTGGGCGGACTTTGCAGGCTGACATGAATCGGTTCCTTTTGGCAGAAATTATTATTACTTTCGCAGATGTAATTGAAGGAAAACGTTCATGACTAAATTTTCAAATCTTGGAGATTTTATAAACAACCTTTTTTTTCATTTTTTTATTTTACTAGACCAATACTGTATTGCTGAGTTTGTTTGTATCCTGCGTTTGCACATGAATGTTATAGTGAAGTTCGTTTGCTGTTCATTATACTTGTATTATGGCATGATTTAACTGAGACATTCTCATATTTTATCAACCTTGTTAAGTATTCAAATCAGTTTCAAAAATATTGCAAGAAAATATTGATGCTGAACATCAATGGCGCCGCAAATCACTTTTTGTAACAGGGCACAATGCATTGGGCCGCGTTAAACCGTTTATGAAAATCACGTGATCGTTTAACAGCTCAGTAGGAATCACATTGTTGATCACGTGACTCATTTTGTCACGTTTAACATCCAGTATTTGCACATGTGGAGAAAATCGTCGTAAGATTTTGTCTACACAAACAAACATTTGTCGGCACTCACAAACAAACATTTGTCGGCACTGAATTACCATACATTAACGGAAGAAAAAGTCTGTTATCGGATTGTGCTAAATCTGACACTCTAACACATATGTCTGGTATCATACAATCCCTCTCTATAGATATAATAAAGACTTGAATGAAGTTCTTATTATATCTATATAGACTAGAGAGGTGGTATAATACCAGTCAAACCAGGCGCTCCAAAGATTTACGGATGTGTTGGTAACAGACGAGTTTGGTAACATAGACCTAAAGAGTAAATCAATTGGATGCTTCGGTAACAAAGCAATTATATAGTGTTTACACCCAACGCATGACTTTATTTTATTCAGACGTTCGTTATTCAAACCTTAATTTGTAATTTCCACTATGTTTTATAAATAGTTTTTTCGTTATGAACCTCATTCCATGCTGTATGTATTGGCCATGTGGATTGCATATCTATCAAGCGAAAAGGGTGGAAAGTGAAAAAAATAAAGGATTTGAACCTATCTATCAAGGGATAAATTATTGAAACATGCAAAAGTAAAAGGTCTGCACAAAACAAAGCAATACATTAGGTGTAAAGAACGTCACACAACAAAAACATAATATAAGTGTTTTGTACCGAAACATCCAATCGATTTACTGTATAAGTCTATATTACCGAACTCGTTTGTTACCGAAACATCTGTCACTTGCTCCAACATTGACCTAGTTACAGTACGCTGGTCTTAAAGAACACGACTGCGATAGGAAAACAATATTTCTACAATCCATACAACACTAGAACAAAAATATAACTGGGGTCCTAAGTACCACTCTAGGGTCAAAGAGCTTGAAAATACCTCTTGACCTTTTTCCAGCTACATTTTCCATGATTGCTTTGGGTATTCACGTTAGTTGGAAAGAAATGTTCTGCACTCACTAAGATTGATTTATTCTGATGTTAACAGTTATTTTTAGATCCTCTTGAATATTTGATAAGAAACAAGGTTTCTATAATTATTTTTTTTCTGAACTTAATCATTCATGCCATTTAAAATAAAGTTTTCTGCAAGTAAGTTTTGAAAATCGTCTCGTCAAAGTTCTGTTTGTCAAAGTCAAAGTGGTTAGGTCTTTGCTATTGATGATATTTCATTAATTTATTTGAGAAAGAAAATGTATGTTTGACCCTTTTAGTGGGAAAATTTATTCCCCTTTGACACTTTATTACCGTACAGATTTCTTTTATTTATGTTTATGTCTTTGCCAATAAGGTGCATGTTTTTTTAATAGGGAATGGAGCGATACTGGACCATCGTGGTCGTACACTTATTACTTCAGACAACCTTTTGCCCCAAATTATATATTCTAAAGGTTCCTCTGCAGGAATCATGTCAATCGAAATTATTTATACTTAAAGCATAGTCAGCTGGGCACAAATCCTAATTTCGATCTTTTCGGATTAGACGAAGTTTAAAAAAAACTTCCGGGTTCTTTTTAAGAAATAGTTCAAAACATCATCAAGAATGCATTTTATAACTGCCATTAGATTTTAAAGCGACATTGACTGTGACAGATAACTTTGACAACAGATTAAACAGTTAAACAGTTATGCTCAGCATTTAATAATTTTGTACAAATGTGACCTGAAATTTTACCTTAACATTGTCAGATGACCTTTACCTTGGTAGTTAGAATAAAGTTGTTACCGCAAAAAATGTACATATGAAATATGCAAATCCTATTACTTACCACAAAAAAGTTAAGCCAAATTATGAAGTATTTTGCAGAAATGTGACCTTGAAATTTGACTTTGACCATGTCCGGTGACCTAGTCTTTGGTACCAGATGAACCGGTGTCACACAGAATACATCTTTTTGTCATGTTAGTCTAATCGGATTTCCGAATTTTACTATACTTTTGAACACAAAGAAGACTATCATGTGTACAGTGTTTCTCAATTTCAGATAATATAAGAACCAGCCTTGACTTCTAAGGTTTGGTTTTGAACCCTTGAACTTCAGATTTAAGTTCATTTTTGTCATCTTTTGGGAGTTTTTGAGTAATATATTGAATCTAAATTGAAAAATAAATCAAATTTTCAAAACAATACTTCTTCATTCGAAACCTATGCAACTTTTTATGATCTTTGTTTGCTTACCGTTTTTCTAGACATGATATTGTATGAGGGGCTGTAATGTCCCCTCCTGTTGGGTGTTTGGAGGAGTAAAATCTCCTTTTTCATAACTGCGTTGTCCATGGCAACAAATAATTACAATATGAGGAAAATCTAAGCGTGGGCATATTTTACTTTAGTATACTTTCGGAACACCACCTTTTATTGTGTCTTACTTTTGCAGGGCACCAAAGAAGACACAGAGGAAACGCTTGTATGTAAATATTTGAATCACTTTCTGTATTGTGTCATTTGTTTTTTAGTTCACCTGAGCACAAAGTGCTTAAGGAAAGCTGTTGTAATTGTGCTGTGTCCGGCGTCCGGTGTGCGCAGTGCGGTGTGTGTCCTGCGGTATCTGTCTTGTGTCTTCAACTTTTACCTTGTATGAACTGTAGATGTCCCCTTATCAGTCCGACACTTATGATTTTAATTCAGGGTGTGTACCTTGATAATTACTCGGACGGGTTAAAAAATGGGTCATGTAGGGGTAGAAAACTATGTCACCAGGTCAAATCATAGAAAAACTTGTACATGCAATCTACAGGCTACATTTTTGGTTTGAAACTCATGGAAATTGATCAGAATCCTTTTCTTGATAATATTTCGAAAAAGTTCGAAAATGGGTCATGTTGGGTCAAAAACTAGGTCACTGGATCAAATCTTGTATACGGTCTACAGTCAATATTTTTAGGCCAATGCTCATGGAAATTGTTAAGAATGTGTTGATAATGTCTTGATTATATTTCAAACGAGTTTAAAGATTGGTCGTGTTGGGTCAAAAACTAGATCATATCTTTGAAAATCCTTGCATACACTTTAGAGGCAATATTTTCAATTCAATACCCATAATTCTGGGTCAGAATAATTGTCTTGATGATATATCTTAGGAGTTTGAAAAAGGGTCATGTTGGATGAAAACTTGGTCACTAGGTTCAATCCTTGAAAAAAAAACTGTTTATGCTCTATTTTCAGTCCAATATGCTTGTGAATTTGTCAGAAGGCATGTCATAGTGATAATTAAGACTAGTCCGAAAATAGATTATATCAGTTCATAAAACTAGCTCACAAGGTCAAATCTTAGAAAAGCACTGCGCACGCTCTAGAGGCCACATTTTTAGTTCAATACTCTTGAAAATTTGTTAAAGTGTTTGTCTTGATAATGTTTCCAGCAAGTTTGAAAATGAGTCAAAAGCTTGGTCACTAGATTCAGTCTTAGAAAAACGTTGTATACGCTCTACATACCACAGTTACAGTCCAATACTCATGAAACTTTGTCAGAATATCTTTGTGCATTACATATGAACGTTAGTCACAATGTTTGTCTTGATGATTAATAAGATAAGATGAAAACGGGTCATATTAAAGAGACAATAATACTCATTTAAGCCAGTTTTTACTCATTTTGTTTTTATTTTATCAAAATATAGTCATTCTTATATATCTATGCCAAACATCGCGCCTGACGGTTGCAAGGTTGCTTAGATTACGCCCGATAGAAAATGCATTTCGCGGACTTGCGGCCTTCAATGTAAACAGACTGGTCGTTTCCGGATTTTGAATCGAAGATTTTCGATATCCGTTAGACACTCGGGTAGATTCGTATGATGATCATGCATACTGTAACGTGACTATACTTGACCTTGGCATTGATGCGGTAAATAAAGGAAAATGGATGCTCCTATGTTGTAGCCTCTATTTTTAGACGGAGATCGAGGCCTATATGTAAGTTACACCGTATCCGACTCTAGGCGGAAACCAACGATAACTTTCCGTGAGTCACCGTCATTGTTTACAGCTTCGATCGTCAGCCAGTTTTCTTCTGGCCAATTTTCGGTTTCTCACACAAACCCCCGTGTTTCTTTTTTCATTTACACGATATATGTCAGTAATTTATCCTTGTGTACACAAAGGACAGATTTCTGTACCATTCTGTTTTTCTTTTTGAAATTTAAGAGCGTTTCTGCTCACCAACTGTAGACAGGCATCTTTAAGTAAACACTTCGTTGCCATGTTAAATCTTTTAAAAAAAATCTTGTGCACTCTAAAGAGGCCAAATTTTCTGTCAAATGCTCATAAAAGGTGCCAGAATCATTGTTTTGATTATATCTACATTTGGAAAATGGGTAGTGTTTGTAGGTCAATGAGAAAAAATCGAGAAATAGATTGTGTACAAAGCAGAGCATAGTTTTCAGCCCAATAACTATGATTTCAAGCTTGTTAGACTGTTAGTCATAATATCCCCAAAGTCATAGAAAAATGGATCATGTATGATCAAAAGGCTCATGGGAGAACCTTCGAGCTCATCATGGCTTGCATTTCATTTTTTCTTAATGATAGTTATCTTAATTAAAGGAAAAAAACGTTAAGTTGAGTAAGAAACAAAAAAGCAGCAGCTTTCCAAAAGAAAAAAAAATGTAACCATTACAGTAATGTTGACGTTCCTAATAGTGGTTTCATCATTTTGATTATAGTGCTCATTTTCATATTTACAAACTTTACATATTCCTGGGTAAGGCACTGTATAACCTTTTTCACCAACATCTAAATAATCCAAGTCATAATTATGCATAGCAAAAAACTGAATAAAGGTAGAAATCGGTACGGGAAATAATTATCGGCATTGATTAACCCTTTTCAGGATGGTCAGAGAAATAGGAAACGAAAACTCCACGTTCGAAAATATTTTTTTTTTAAATTAAAGTGGCCTTTTATGGTAAACCAATTATTGCAAAACCGTGGTGTAGCCTTTAGACATTATTCTGCTTGTTAATCTCTTGTTTCAACATGGTTTATGAGTAAGGTGACTTGACCAAAGAGATACGTCAAGTATTGGTAAAGTAATCTACAGCAAAACTGGATCAAGTGTGTGGGCCGCCTCAATAAGGTTGAAATAATATCATAATTGGTGTAAAAATAAAACAGCAAACGAATGCTCAGTTGTACCATTACTTGTATGCAAAAAACACTTATTAGACAACAGTTACGATGCGATTTAAGTTTTTAAAGGCATGGAGCTTCACCCATTGACATTTACAAACCACCTGTACAGCTAAGGAAAGTTGAAACAAAGATATTTAGATTTTAACTTTTAGCCTGCTTGCACATATCTCTAGAATCTAATGACATTTTAAAGAAATATTTGTAAAAATATTTTCCTCATCTGCTTCAAAAAAAAAGACTAATGGTTTCCCCTATTTTTGCAGGGTAAAAAAGAAGATACAGAGAAAAATAGTGTATGTTGATGTTTTTATCATTCATGTCGGTTGTCATTATATTCCTTTCTTCCGTTCTTTTTCTAAAAAACCTTGCTTGTTACAACAGATTATTAAAACCGTCATTTAACCACTTAGCAAAAAGCACATGCTTTCAAAACAACAACAACAAGACTGACGATAAGATTAATGGTTTCGCTTTCTCATTTTTTTCTTCCCAGTTCCAAATTGTGTTCATTATCAAAGTCATTAGTAATTACCAGTTCCAGAGTGAGCCTGAAAAACATTTTTAGTAATATTCAAACAATCCAATTCATTTTCAAAGTACCAAATGTACTGAACAAGAGAAGCAGTCTGTGAAACAGAGCAAAATGGAGCAATAAAGGTTTTCAAAATCGTGTTGCTTTCCAAATTAACATTCCTAGACCACCTGTACAGCAAAAGTATCTTTAATATGTGAATTTTAATACGTCGCTACTTACATAAAACAGCCTTTCTTTCTCATTTTTGCAGGGTACAAAGGAAACTACAGAGAGAACGAGTGTATGTAGATATATACCTTTGTTTACTTTTTAGTTTTGTTTGGAATTTTTCCTTTCAATATACATGTACATGTTTTCACTACAAGTTAAAAAAAAAGAAAACTTACTGAAACAGAAACTGGAAGCAACAATTATAGTAACGGTCACTTTTTTTTTCATTTTCATTCTCTTGCAAAACTAATAATGATATAATATAGTACAAATTTATTTATAAGTTCAAGGATAAGCTAATGAATTTTGATTAAATAAAGGAGACATACTGCTTTTATCTACCACTGCGCAATCTATTTAAAACAATTTTTTGACATTTAATGACTTAAAAATAATTGTGGAAACAGTTCATCCTATTCATGGAAAAGGATTCAAAATAATACATTTTTTTGCAGGGTATAAAAAACCTACATTGGGAGAACGAGTGTATGTTGATGTTTTATCACTTAATCTTTTATACCGTTTATTTCTATATTTCAACGATTTGACATTTCCGTAAAAAAAAATTTAGATTATTTTCTGATTTCTGCAGGGTGCAAAGGAAGGAACAGAGGAAATACGTTGATGTAGACATTTTCATCATTTTCCGAATCATGATATTTATTAAGGGAAAGATATTTACTACAGATCAGCTAACCTGCCACAAAGACAATAGATAAATCTAATTTCAAAACGAGAACAACATTTAAAGCCGACTTTTTTTCCGCTAACAAAAAAAGAAAAAAATGAACATTTTTGCCGCTTAAAAAAGCGTTCATTAGCATAAATGTATTACAAACTTTACCAGTAATACGGTGAGCCACTGAATGGCCCTTTCGACCGACTGTTAATCTGATATGCAAAGCACTGAAAGTACTGCAAAACTGGCAATCTGCGAAGTTGTTCAGAGAAATAAAAAATCTTAAACCTTCTCGACGTGATAATATTTTATCAAATCAAAGGACCCTTTTATGATAATCCAGCTATTTAAAAAGCATGGGCTTGTCGTCAAAAACATTCTGTTTGTTATTCTCTCGTGTCATTGTTATGTACGTGGGAAGTAATTTGAACATAGTAATATGCAAAGGTATTGGTAAAGGAATCTCTAGAAAAAACATGACCAAGTGCCTTAGCAATATGAATAAAATAATAAGAAAAGAAAGATGTAAAACACTAAACAATGATCGAAACTTTCAGGTGTACCGGCGTTCTTCATGGGAATGTGCTTGGGCAAAGCATATAAGGTCAGCACTAAGGGAATGCAGAAAAAAGCACAATTAAGAGATTAATTGATTTAATGGTGTCTTATGCCGCTTTCAACTCTATTTCGGGACATATTACAGCGACAGCTTATGTATTCATGTATATTTTGGTTGTACCAGTACTATGCTAGGGCTTTGAGATGTGTTGTCCAAGGACACTCCCGCGAAAGACCAAGTTCGTCCATTGAGGCTCGATCCCGGGGCCCTAAGGTTACAAGACCTACACTGTACTACTGAGCAAGGAAGCACCCGGATTACTAGGTGATTCCGATGATATGGGTGATCTTGAAAACACGTAATTTAGAGATTGAATGGTTGAATGGTGACTTTCTCCATGATCAACAGTGTTTCAGATAAAACGGTAGACGTTCACAAATTCATGAAACTATATCCGTGGTTTCATCAGTACTATGGCATGGCTCTGAGGTGTCTTGCCTAAGGTCACTAACACGAAAGACCCAGGGCAGCTACTGGTACATGATACATGTACATGTTTGTGAGCTATGCTCTGGCAAACGGGGCTTGTTACATTTTCATAATGTATAATATCAAACAAGTCATCACATACATGTAATTATAAATCCATAAAATATGTTCAGTCCAATGACTGACTGAATCTCCTTGTCCTTAGACAAGCAGAAAAAACTTATAAATAGCTGACATGGATCGGTTCCTTTTGGCTGATGGATTAAGCAACCATCTATTTACAGAACATGGCTCGTATTTATAAATATGGTGCTGTTTCATCAGATATCATGAAATTATTATTACTTTCGCAGATGTAATTGAAGGAAAACGTTCATGGCTAAATGTTCAAATCTTAGAGATTTTATAAACAACCTTTTTTTCATTTTTTACTTTACTAGACCAAAACTGTATTGCTAAGTTTGTGTGTGTGCAGCGTTTGCACATGAATGTTATAGTGAAGTTCGTTTGCTGTTCATTATACTTGTATTATGGCATGATTAAACCGACATTCTCATATTTTATCAACATTGTTAAGTATTCAAATCAGTTTCAAAAATATTATAACAACCAGGCTGTATTATAACACCTCTCTTGATATTTATACATGTATGTTCCAAATAATCCCATATTTTACAGTGTCTGATACAAACCTCTTTTCTAAAATATTTTAGAAAAAGGAAAAATTGCTTGTCACGAAATTACTTGTTACAATCATTTTATCTTTCCACACACTATTTTCTACAATACAAGTTAAAAATAAAATCTCATTTAACCACTTTTACATTTTCGTATGCAGGTGCTTTCTACTTAAAAAAGTCATTAATATCTCATATGTTTGAGAATTACAAGAAAAAACAATTAAAGAACAACACCAAAGATTAACCTGTCTCTGGTTAATCTTGCCATACAATAGAATAATATAAAGCTTTGATATTTTTCATGGTTAACATTTAGCTGGCGGTTTCTTCCTTGGTCGCGATCTAAAATAAAAATGTGTGAACCACAACTATGTTTTATTCTTCTAATATAATCAGAATTACCAGAGACTGTTGTTACATAATCTTGCATAGGTCAATTCTTCATGGTTTGACAGCGTTCTTACAAACAAAGTCGGTAACAAAGAAACGAATGAGCAAATGCACACAGAAATACAGGGTCAAGGAAGAATTCGAACCTAGAACGCTCGGACGAAAGGTCAATACCATAAGCACTGAGCTAAAAAAATTACTCCCTATTGCAGTTGTTAGGTATTGTATTTAAACCAGGATGAAGCCAAGAATGAAGGAGCGGTATTCCGTAACACATCCCCTTTTAAATTCAAAGCCTTATTAAGCAGAAAGTCCATTTTTGGACAACAGATGGGATTAATAGCTGAATGGCCAATTTCGGAGGAGCCCCCATCTTACGAACATGGAAGTAAGCAACAAATGCATAGCATAGCCGAAATACAACTGCACCTGGCGGGATTCGAGACCATGCGGACAACATCCTCTTTTATTGAAGTTTAAAAAGACCAACTCCATAACCACTGTGCAAAAGAGAATACTGTCAGACGCAGTTGTTTGGTTCTGTATCTAAATCGGGATGAAGCCATGCATGAAGGAGCGGTCTCCTCTAGCGTAGACGGGTAAAATTAAGTTTGAGTTGAGTCTAAGACTCGTGATATCACGTGATTCGCTTTTGGAGAAGTTAATCCGGAAATAGTACATTTACAGGCGTCAACAATAGTGATAATCGACACGTATTTTGGTAGATCCAGAAAGCAATGTGCATCTGAAAGTGTACACAAAATACTGTCAAGCGATAGGATTTTTAACTTTCAGAGGTAAATGGCCATTTCACTTACCCCAGCATCTTTGATAGTGATCAGCTGTTGTTGAGTTCTCTGCATACCTTTACAAGGATGGCTGATATGTCACTATATGAAAATTTAATGGTTATAAGTTGCCCGTTTGAATCTCTTTTTTGCATAGAAATTGTTATACCTTTATCCCTATTTATTCCTTTTTTATTCCTTTGAGTTTTTATTACTATGGCTAAAACGGAGTTGACTTCCCATTCATGATGATATTTATTCTCAATTTTTACGGAGAAGTTTGTTTCTTGCAAACATCAAACATCAAAGTTATTTTCTTTTAAAAGTGTATAGTAATTAAACCTTTTTTTCTCGTTCTTCAATCCTCGACAATTGTAGGAGGAAATATCCAGACTATCCATGTTCTCTTGAAAACGATATCTCTAGCAACAGTTTCAATATACATTTTCCCTTGTATAAAAATATAATTCACCCCATGGGCCAAATATGTCGTAAAGGTAAAACTGATTACAATCTTGTTTTCGGAAAAAAGTTCTGACTTAAGAAGAAAACAAAAAGAACCAGCTTCCAAATCATAAAAGTACGCAAAGGGATTCTATTTTAACTGTAGTAGAGTTAGATTGTAGAGGAAATAACAAAAATAATAAAATGTCTCAATAGAAATAACAGTGCTGATTTTACTGGAAATGTTGCCGAGTTTTTGACAGACGGCTCTTCTTTCTTAGCACCATATTTAACAATAGTTTTTAATAAAATATTTGAAACAGGTATTTACCCCTCTCTATGGGCAAAAGGGAATAATCGTACCCGTTCATGAAAAGGTTGAGAAAACAAATACGACAGAATGTCCCTGTATTACATTAGTAAATATATTAGGTAAATTGTTCTCACTCGCTCTTAGGAACAGACCAAATTTATGGAGTGAAAATGAAAATCTTTTTAACAACTCACAATTTGGTTTTAGAGACAAATGCAGCACAGTCGGTTGTATTTTTTTTTATTACATACCGTCATACAAAAGGTGTTTTGAACAAACGTAAATTGTATTGTGCTTTCATAGATTATGAGAAAGCATTTGATTCAATAAACAGACATACTTTATGGGACAAGCTAATAAAATTAGGAGTAAGTTGTAAAATGGTGAATATGCTCAGATCTGTGTATAGTAACGTCAAATCATGCATACGATTAACGAATGAAAATAAGTATTCCGATTTTCTAGATGTTTCGATTGGCTTTAAGCAAGGCGATCCGTTATCCACAATACTATTTTTATTTTTCATAAATGACATAAGCGGTAGCCTAGATCTTGAAAATTTATACGAGACAAATTTCGATATTTTGACGTTTTATATGTTATTATTTGCAGATGACATTGCTCTTCTTTCAACCTCTCCTGATGGTTTACAGTTACAGTTAAACAATATTAATACATATTCTGAAAGAAATGGCTTAAAAATCAACACAAACAAAAAAATGTATATTTGAGGAGAAAAATCAAATAATAATTATTCCTGGACGATAGATAACCAACAACTTGAAGTAGTAAAATGTTTCTGTTATTTGGGAGTAAATTTACATTACTCTGGCAATTTTAGATACTATGTAAAAAGTTTAGTAGAGAAAGTCATCAGAGCCTATCACAATCTTCTGATTTTATTTGATAAAATTCAAAAAGATAGACAGACCAAATTAAAACTGTTCGAAACTATTGTAACACCAATCATGCTATACGGGGCCGAAATTTGGGGAATATATGGGTACGACGAAATTGAATGGAATTATGAAATCAATCTTTTAAGACGGAATACTACATAGCTTACTATGACCACAGCACAAGAGTTTATCAGTCAGTTACATTATCCATCTGTTTACTAGTTTTATTTCAAATCCAGTGTTTTTTTGTGGACGTACACTTTTTCTTTTGATACCATCTTCTTACCATATTTATGTAATAAGCAAGCAAACTTTATCTCATAAATAACCACCTCGCTTACTTACACCAAGGTACAAAATTCCAGCATTGTGATCATTTGGAAATTAGTTTTGTTCTATCTTTTGAATTGTTCTTTTCTTTGATCAAAACTTCTTGTTTTGATTGCTGTACAGTACATGACCTTGCCATATTTACAATGTATGTATAATTATGTAAATGGCCAAAGGCAACTAGCTTTGCCATAAATTTGTCAATAAATATTTGAACTTTGATTAAAGTAACCACTAGAAAAACGATGACTTTTTTCACCCGCTAGCAAAAGTTTTCAATATTATATATTGCAAACGTTAGCAGTTTTTTGAAACTGCTAAAAAACTGCTAAAAAACTCAATTAACTGATAACAAAACAATCAAACTAATCTTCAAACCACAAATAATACTGATTAGAATTAGCAACGATTGGAGAAAATATTGGCCGAAATATCTTTGATGATTGCTTTTATTTTTTCTATGAAGATTTTACTTTTCACTAAAAATCAACAAACCTCTCAATTAGGTAGAAAGCAAACAAACGAGAAAAAAAGGGGAGCATGCATATGAGTGATTATGACTATTTTTGTCTATTTCTTTCATCTATTTAGAGCCGCCTAGGTCTGTAGATTTCAATTAAAGACTTCTTTAGGTGCTTGTAACTAAGTTTTATCTGTAATAATCTTGGAAGAAATACTTGTGAAAAAAGAAATCACCATATTTATCAATTGCTTTTAGTAATACAGCTTTTTTTTGTATTTTCTTCAGGGTACAAAAGAAGATGCGGAGAGAACGAGTGTATGTAGATTTGCAATTGTTTTAGTGTATTGTTTAATTTCATTATTGTTTTGCTTTCATTCTATCGCCATCGATATTCTTAAATACAATTCAACAAAACTCTCAGTTAAGTGGAAAACAAAAGCACTACCTTTCCAAATATAAGCACAGATCAGAATATTGATGACCATTACTATTTAAATCTTATTTAGAGCCGCTTGCAAGACAGCTCATTTATATAAATTAGAAACTTTCCGAGTTTATCCACTGAATAGTCCTTTTAAATAGCATTTTAACACAATCCAAATCATGTTTAAAGCACAAAGAATACTTATAAAAGAAAAAATATTTGAGGAAAACCTTAATCGGAAGTTTCTGTGAGGATATTACAGAGAAACAAAAATCCCCCCCCCCCGGTGAAACTATTTTCTTCAAATAAAAGGGCCCTTTATGATATAACAACTATTGCGAGAGTGTCGTTTTGTCTTAAGAAATCGTTTTTAGTTATTCTTATTTTTATTGACATTTCTAACGTTGGAAGTGATAAGAAAAATAATTGTACAGGAACCGACAGAAGAGCATGACTGATAGATTTGGCCACTGCAATATTGATTAAATGATATCTTAAAGGGTGTAAAACATCAAATGACAAACGAGTGTAAGATGTACATGTTCCTTTTACAAAACACTGGGACCAATATTTGATGATCTCAATCAATTCTACTTACCAAAACACCCTGCATTATCATTTTTGCTCTAGTCATATGTGGTCATACAATGTAGCTGTTTTTCTTGAATAATTTCTCTGGGTTAACTCAGAACCTAAATTCGTTTGATTGAACCAAAACAAATCATTATCAGCTACCCACAAAACATGTAATGTCTACTTCACTTCTGCTAGCTCTTCGTTGGTTAAGTCTATTCTAATACGCTGTCTTCAATGGTTATTTGGTCTATCAATTATTTTGAATTTGATTATGAACCTTCTTGCTTTGTTAAAGAAAACAAAAGAACTACTTGGGTGAAGGGTTTAAAATACGTCTTCTTCACCATTGACTGAGGTTATTCTAACATCTATATAAGTTGACTTTAGCACAATTTATTCTGCTCCAGAGAACTAATTTCTATGTAACTTAGCATTATACTGTGATACTATCTGTGCAAGAAATGGTGATGACGACACTCCAAAAGTAAGTCTGTTAAACTCGCAGTCATGTGGTTCATCTACTGGATTTTACCAATATAAAAACTAAGTGAATATTCTATTCAGGGGGGCAATTACGAATCTTAAATATATTTCTTTTGTGTAACATGTCATGTTTAAAAATCTGCATTTCTTCCCTACATGGTTTGATTTCACACACCTAGAACACATTCTAGCTGGGTTTTTTAGCCCTTTTTCGACAACCACTGTTTTGAAGTCTTGACAATCCCAAATTTTTATGAGAATAATTACAGATTGGGCATTTTTTATCCTGTTTTTTTATTATTATTTTTATTTCCAAAGAAAGGTTTAGCTCTACTGCTTTCATGACTTCCATTTGATATCGCATTTATGATCTCGCGTGCCCTGATAACAACTTCCGTCTCCTCTTCAACCCTTTGACTCAGATTCCTTTCAGATATTTGTCTATGGTATCTTTAAAGGATCGATTGAGGTATATTTGTCTATCATTTTTTGTAAAGCTACCCATTCTTCAAGTCATTACCTTGGTTTGCTTCTCTCAAATTGGTTACAGCAATATCAAGCAAATCTGAAAACTTTTCAAACTAATTTTCGTTTTTATCCTTAATTGGTGTAGAATTTTCCAACTCATCCAGTAATCTAATTACAACTCTGTTAGAGCAGTCAAACTTTCTAACCTAATGTTTGCTTCTACTTAGGGTCTCGATAAATGGCCAAGATTTTTAATTGAATTCAAAGCTGCTCCACTCATGTATTGCTTTAACTGTAGCTTTTGTTACTCATTCGAAGAGCCTGTCTCATCCACGCAAGACTAGAATACATTTGTCCATGCAGGAAATTTGGCCTTATTATCGTAAAATGTTGGGATGCATTTAAATTGCTGCCATAAGTTACTACCTAACAGATTTTACTATTTTCTCACTATACTCAGAGGGACCATCTGACATATTTTTCCAATAATTTCATAATTATAATCAACTAAATTTTCATACTTCTTTCCTGTTTCATCAATTTCTTTGTATAATTATTTTATTCATTTTGTCTTGGTAATATTTTATTTGTAGAGAGCCTCAAATTCATATAATGATTGCATGACTTCCACTAAAGCTTCTAATACTTCTTCTACTTTTACAAGTAAATATTTATATTTGTCTTTATTTATTTTTTCTTCTTCTAACTTCTCTTTCAATTTATTGTGGACCCTTACATAACAGGACTTTTTTTTTCATTTTCATTTCCAGTACAAAGTTCTCCTCGGCGATTCGGTCTTTTTCCTTTCTTCACTCATTGTCAGGACTTTATTTCATTCATTTGACAATAGAATATTATATATTTCTTACATTTCTTTTGTTATTTATTGAGTGCTATAGTTGAAAAGTTGGAATTAACGTTTACAACAACCTATATTTGTTTCATGAGACGTTTGACAATGAATATATTGGCTAGACTTTTAAGTATTGTCTTTGGATATTACCCTATCAATGACCAATAGTTTTGATTGGTTGGTCAAATAAGATGTTTACTTTGAAAAAGAATATTTGCGATTTAGGCATATGTTTTAAATAATCAATAATCAGTGAATGTATTTAACATAATAAGGACTTTCAAAACGTTCATATTAAATAAATTATATACCCACACAAAAGGAAAGAATTGTGCATGGCTTCTATGTAATGTATGAAACTCGTAACATCCTAGCCCCTGGTTTTGAGCCTAACTGACAGCACTGATTCTCTCAGGGAGTTGTATGTCGCATGGCACCTCAGAGTATTTTAGAAGTCAAGGCTATATTATGAATATTTAACCTTTCTGCGTGTTTCCTCATATGAAGAAGTAAGGCATAAGAAATGTCACTGCTATGAAAAATGAATCATAAGACTTTCGTAATTGAATCGTAACACTTATCTTCTTTTCATTTTAGGAAATTGAACTGGTAAGTATATGAATATATTTGCTTGTCTTTTTTTTTTTTTTTTTTTTGTAAAATTGCTTTTCAAAGGTCCAACTCTCATTGCATGGCTATGGGCCGAGCAGAATATAGACATACAGGGAGAAAAATATCGAAAGGGTCAGGTAACATCTACGGATTAAGGCAAGTGTTCTTTTTGCACCAAGTTTCTTTTAAGGAAACTTGTACGGTTGTACCGGTTAGTGGACACATGCATATTTTACTTTCTGTTTTACACATCGTAATAGTTATTTAATTTACGATACTATTTGACACTACATTTACAGGGTTGTTCTATATATTCGCCGAATTTGCGTGTAGTTCCTATTCGGAGTGTTGGATTTGAAAACAAAATAATCTAGAGAAACTTTTGTCTATTTCTGATATATGTTTGAATTTTCAGAAATGTAAATGAAACAGATTAAAATGCATGCCACTTTAAAGAAGAGCAGTAAGTGACACTTGAAGCACGCGGACGTTCACGTCACGTTGCCTAAACTTAAAAAATAAGCGCACGATTAACTTCCCCTACATAGTCACCAACTGCTGCGATGCACTTTCTATGTCTGTGTATCTACTGAGCTAAAGTTACATTAAACCAATCTTTGCTGTACTGTGCGATGATTTCCCTGGCTTTGTTTCGCAGTACTTCCGATGATTCAAAATGCTAACCTGTCAATTCATTTTTCAATTGTGAGAATAAACGGATATCCATGGGTTCCAGGTCAGGACTATAGGGAGGCTATTTGAGTAATTTAAATCCCAACAATGCAATATCAAGCTCTGTGTCAATCGCGCAGTGGGCGGAAGCATTATCATAATGCAATACCACATCCATTAAATTTAAATATGGCCGTTTTCGCCGCAGTGATTGTACCAAATAATGCCTTAGCAACCGTAATTACAAAAAGGAAACGGAAAATAAAATTGAACAGTTGCTCATTTAAGCTAGTTAAATAGTTAAACAATTATGTGTTTACTTAATTGAAAAATTATTATGATATATAATGTTTATCCTTTTATTTATTTTCAAAAAAATCTCATTTTAAAATGTATGAATTATTTTGTAAAACATGGTTTCAATGTCTTTGATTAATATTTGGCATTTACTGTACATCCTTCTTTCACTTTATGCTGAAGAAGAACTCCTTACCGATCGATGAAGAAAATGTGCATTTTTCTCTTACAACTTCTCTGAACTCTGGCCTTTGATGCTGGTAGTGTAAACGATTTCCATATGGCCGACTGATGTTTGAACCCTGGATATCATGGCCAACTTTATCATGCAAATCAAACCCGGTAACTGTTATTTAACCGCTATGTAAGCCAATTAAATTATGAGAGTTTGATCCCTTTTGGCCGTGAAATCGATCACATACGGAATTATATATTGACTGGCGATCTCTGCAAACCCTTTGCACTTATATCCCGAATTTCGCGCTTCGAGTGTAGAGGGTTTCAATTTATTGGAAAACAACTCTGCGGGATATCTGGGGTTGTAAATTACTGGGGTACCAAAATTTGTAGGATTTGTTTTCCTTTCAGGTCTTACAATTTGATCTACCTCAAATTTTACCGAAAGCACGCGTTTGAAAAATTATGATCAGCTATAGAAATGCTTTTGACCAGCATTTGCTCTTTTTCAAGCATTGTTGTCATGCCTTAATTGATACAAATTGAATAATTTGAGCCATATTTATTGTGTTGTCTACAACTGCTTTAAATATTGGGGCAGTCATACATTGCCAGTTCCTGAAGAGTTAAAAAAAAGAAAAATATCCGCAGGACACGTTTCTTATGATGAGACTAAAGCCGGGGTAGGAGCGCGATACGAACGCTCGAAATGTAACAGCACATATGTTTACTGCATCTTTGGAATTTTATCTCTGATTTTTTCATCATAATTTTGAATTCAATCTCTGATTTTTTATTATCAACAAAAATGGTATACGATAGTAAAAAATACTTCGGTTGGATATATTTCTGAATAGCCACCCACAAAGTTAAGGATATTATGAAGAGGCTTCTCTTGTTACAATGTTTTTGAAAACATTAATTTCCAACCTGTAGCATAGAGCTATTACATAGTTAGCAGACGGCATTTTATTGTAATTGTTTTGCAGAGCATCGTCACAAAGACATGTACGTACATGTATATTAGGCTGGGGAAAGTGTGGTGGTAGATCAGACCACACTGGTATCGTCTGATCTATCATAAACAAACCAACCGTATACAAATTTTACTTTTTAATCTTTATGTTCAATAGGTCAGTTCTTCGTCATTTTTTAGAAGTCAGTGGTTTTGTGAGCACACGGTAAACAGAAATTAGCCAGCACAATATTGTTGGAAAATCAAAATTATCTTCAGGGAAGTCAGAAAGCTTATTTATTGTTTTTTAATATAGCGTAGTTTTCAGGCATTTAGAAAATACATTTTTAGCCCTTTTTACACTTTTTTAAAGCCACTATCGTATTTTCTTTCTTTTTCCCTGATCGTTTGCATTGGGCCGGAGTTCTCCGATGATGACCGAGTCTCACTGTTAGATAAGACGCCTATCGGGTATCTTGATTGGTGTTACGTAATGGTATACATTGATACATTTATACGGGGAAATCCGGAAAGAATCAGTAAAAAAATCAGACTTTTTTAGGGAGAGAAACTATATAAGCTTTGATGCTTTCGTTTCAATCCTTTTCGCAATACATGTTGTTGTAAATGAATGATGTTAGTATATTGAATAAATTAAAACTAAATGTTTAAACTAAGATCAGACTTTTTCATGAGATTATTTATAAGGATTTAAAGTCAAGTTTAACAAGATTTTGTATAAGGAAGTCCAATTTGCCGCCTTCTCTTTTTAGCTCTTTACTTGCAAATGTGTGATGATTAATGCATTTTCAAAAGTATTTTATGGCGACAGCTCACATATTCAAATTTCCTCGCTATTTTCAATCTGATCACATGTATTTTCTCCCTCTCATGTGTTTTCAAAAGTCAGTAATTTAAAACCTTTTCCCATATGGAGAACTTTTTGACTTCACCGACTTTAAAAAAAAAGCAATTTCAGAAAATAAATCAAATGTAGCTAAATTGATATTCTTCCCTTTAAAAGAGTAAAAAACATTGTAGGAAAAGGAAACAATACTGGATACTGGTATATCTCCTTTTCTCACAATGTTTACAAAAGGTTTTATGCAGGACTGTTGAAATTCGGGAGTGTGCTGTACGGATCACAGCAATACTCCCAAAACGCAAATTGTTTTCTGCTGATTTCAGTCACATATTGATATTGTAACGTCAATTTTTTAAAGCCAAAAGAATTTCGACACATTAAATAAAACCGATTCGGCCCAGGATCAGACTGCTTCTTTTGTACAGTTTGTTACTGGTCTATTGACTGCATAATTATTATAATGATCCAATAGTACAACAAATTCAATCTTCTTTAGAAATAAAGACAAAAAAAAAAAAGAAATAAAAATGCAATTTAAAGAAATTTATGCTAACGAAATTGAAATTATTTTCCGAGAAAGAATTAAAAAAGACGATACTGGGAAGATAATGGTTTTTACAAATCTCTTAAAAGTTTTCACTGATGCAAATAATATACACGTACATGTATAAAAATGATAAATACAGTCATTATATATTTGGACAATGTGTAAAAACAGGATCCAGGTTTAACAAAACAATACAGACAAGGTTTTCATGTCATCAGTTCTTATCTTCCCTTTATCCGTTGCTAAATCTTTTCACCCAGTCTTAAAATCTCACTTAGCTCGATACAGCATTTTTTATACAAAAATTAACGATAGTGTCGTTTTTAAACTAAAATGGACGCAAGATGTCAATTTAACAAATGTAAACGAATACTTTGATCATAATCACAACAAAACAGAGAATACTTCAAGACGTTATAGATTTTTTTCTTGCAATTCATTTTTATGTTATTTAGCGTCAAAAACGGCGCAAGAGCAATTTTCTTAAACCTTTCTATAGAAATAAGAAGGAGAATGGGTCAGTAACTTTAAATCAAAATGGACGCAACTTCCCATTTTGCTACAGGAATTAAAATTATATTGAAGTAAAGTAGAGATATTACAGAATACTTCAAGACGTTATAGATTTTAATCATTTAAGAAGAAAAATGTGTTTTAGTCGATCAAAAAATTTTCCCTTCTGAATCCTATATGACAGGCCGTTATCGGAAATCCTTTCGGACCAGATAATCGATAAGTTCCAAGGAGAGTAACTCTTGCTCGACCTGCAGCTGAAAGTTGGGGATGAATAATGTAACCATGTTTCGTCTGTCGTTAAAATTCTATCCAAAAATGCTTCACCCTGAGCATCGTACCGTCAAATGAACTCTTTTCAACAATTCATCCGCTTCTGTGTATCATTTTAAGTTCGTCAGTTAAGACCCTGTATGTTGCCGAAGTCGATAGACCTGTCTCTTGTGCGATACATCTCACAGTAAATGGTTATCAACCATTTCTTTAACAATCGCTGAATTCAACCTTGTCGGACGATCCGGTCTTGTATGTGGAATAGGGACTTCCTGACTTTTCTTAAACGTTCATGCTATTCATAAACGAATGTTTTACAACACTTCGCAAACTTATGACATAACGTAACTTTTTTTTTTTTCTTTTTTTTTTTTTTTTTTTTAGACTTTTATTAGCCACGTCAACTGGTATGATGGGAGTCGTGGCCATCTCCCACCATACCTTACAATTCAATGTTAGTAGATTTCTAAATAATTTGTTAGTATACTCTTAAACAAAAGATGTTTCATATGCCTAACAAAAATTGTATTTTTTGTAAAGTTGTTCCATCACTTGAATGTGGCCTTATTAATAGAGAGAGAGAGAGAAAGAGAGAGAGAGAGAGAGAGAGAGAAAATCAGAAATCAGGGTAGAAAAACATGAAATAGATGTAAGTATGTGTGTGTGTGTGGGTGAGTGGATATGCGATTATGGAGTAAAGAAACTGAAATATTTCAGAAATTTTATAGAAATTCGTTAATATTTACTACCTGTACACTATACTGGCAATAGGAGACTTTGATAAACATGTTCTACAATTGTCATGTGACATTTGTCAATTTCATGTGTGTTTGTGCATTTATGAATATTCAAGGTTAAGTTTAAAGTATTTTTAAAGCCGATCATTGAGGGTATTTTTTGTTTATTCCTACAGTGATAAATATATTTCTTAAGTTCTAAAAGTAGCCTGTCTAATGGTACGTTTGATGTACGTGTGCCTAAAAGTAAAGTTCGACTATCAATTTGCAGTGTATGGTCAAAAGTACTTAAAATTGTTGCTATATTATTAATCAATGATTTGGTGTGTTCACAGTCATGAAATAAATGTAGAATAGTTTCTTCATATCGTTTACAAAATGTACATGAGTTAGTATCTATCAATTTCATTTTAAAAAGCAGAGAATTTGTTGGAATTATTCTATGTATTATTCTTGTTTGAAACCACTGTGTATAAGTGTCTTTTGTGCATTTAAACACATTTCTATGAACTTGCTTCCAATCTATATTTATGTTGTTATATAATGAGTCCCACTTAACTCTGCTCGAAGGTATTTCATCGTTGTGTGTCAAAGTGTTATAAACATGTTTATTTATGTTACTTTTAGTAAGCATATGAAAGAAATAGCAATTAATAGAAGGATTATAACATCCTTTTAAAGCATCCTTTTTAATCAAAATGTGATTTTTTGAAAGGAAAGTTTTAACTGATGTTGTAATGCTATAGAAATTTAAAAAATTCACTTTGTTTCTAGTCATTGTTTTTATGTCCAACCAATTTTTAAAACTTCCATCTACATTTAACAAGTCCTTTACATATCTTATACCACAATCGTATAATTTTTTGTTATAAATATGCTTAGAATCTACCAAAATATTGCTATTAAAAAACAGAGGCATGTTAACTACATCCAGCAATTTTGTAAAACTACATTTAGAGATAAATACCATAAAAGATTTTAAAACATCGATCCAGAAATCATTTCTTATGTTGGTAATAATTTTTTCACAGTACATCATTCCAAAATTAAATAGTTTGTGTGTGTCAATTACATTATTCATGAATTTATGACAACTTTTACCGCAAGCAACTAGTTTTCTTATCCATTTAATTTTCATACTTTTATTATAGTTATTGACATCAATCATGTTTAGACCTCCTTCTATATACTTTTTTGTGAAGACAGTTTGTTTAATTTTAGCAGCACCGTCCCATACAAATTCGTAAAGTGTATTGTTCAGTTGTTTCATAAATTCATTCGTTGGTGATGGTAAACTAATAAATAGATGTGTGAGTAAAGGTAATAAAAGACTTTTGACTACAGTTATTCTTCCAGTCGGTGTTAGTTTTCTTTTCTTCCAATAATTTATAGTGTTATTAATGCTTTTGAATTTGCTTTCAAAATTTAACTTTATCATTTTATCTAGATCGACATGGAACTCCAGTCCAAGAAGTTTAAATTTTATTTCCCCCCATGTTAATTTCCATTTCGTCTTGATAGATCTTGTACTATACTTCAAACTGCCAATCCATATAAGTTTTGTTTTGTCGAAATTAACTTTCAAGCCAGAAATATGTGAAAATTTTTCTAGTAATTCAAGAGTACTTTTAATTGATTTTTCAGAACCGTCTAAAAAGAGTGTTGTGTCATCAGCAAATTGTGATATGATATATTCTTCTTTTTTTATTTTTAGTCCTGTTATATTTCTATCGTGCTTTAATTTAATGTTAAGAATTTCGGTGCAAAGGATGAAAATATAAGCGGATATGGGATCACCTTGTCGACATCCCCTTCTGACTTTGAAATAATCTGGAAGAAAACCATTTATTTGTACGCATACCTCAGTATTGTGTAGAAATAATTTAATCCATTCTTTGAACATTACACCGAAATTAAAATATTCAAGCGTCTTTTCAATAAAATTAAATGATAGAGAATCAAAGGCCTTTTCAAAATCTATTAACATTAAAAGTCCAGGTATTCTATGTTCTTCACAATATTGCATAATGTCATAGACTAGTCTTGTGTTTTCACCTATAAACCTGTCTCTTAAGAACCCAGTTTGGTCGCTTGATATGATATGATTAAAAACGTGTTTCATCCTATTTGCAATACTCCCAGATGCAAGCTTATACAGAACATTTAAAAGAGTGATAGGTCTCCAGTTTTTTAAAAACTTTTTTGGTTTATTATCTTTTGGTATGCAAGTTATAGTTCCTAATTTAACGTTTGGTGAAAAGGATTTAGAAATAAATGCGTGATTTAATGCTCTTACAACAAAATGACCTATCTTATTCCAGAACACCTTATAAAAATTGGAAGTAAAACCATCCCCTCCTGGGCTTTTGTCATTTTTCATGTTTTTGAGTGTATGTGTTACCTCATTGTATTGTAATAGTCCTTCAAGTTCCTTCTTCTGCTTTTCGTCTAGCTTATTTGAAGTACAGTTTTTTAAGTCATCCTCTAAATTGACGTCAATCAAATTATTTGATTCATTATATAAAGTTTCATAATAATGTTTTGCTTCTTTAAGGATTTCCCTTTGGTCAAATAAGTGATTGCCATCTTCTGTTTCTATAAAGGGAATAGTTTTTGATGCAATATTTTGTTTTTCCAAATTACAGAAATATTTCGTCACTTTTTCTCCACTGTCAACCCAGTTTGCTCTAGACCTAATAAAAGAGCCATGTAATTTTTCTTTTCGTAAGTTTTCTAACTCTGATTGTAATGAAGATAACCTATCTTTATTCATTTCATTTAAATTTGTTTCTAAAAAAGAAATTTCGTTTTCAATATGTTTTTCTCTCTGGTTTTTTGCTTTTGTTTTATAACTAGAAAATGAGATTGTTTCCCCCCGTATTTCCATTAACAAAGTTTCCATAAAAAGTTGATCATCTATTATGAATTGTAACTCTGAGCGATCAATATTGATAATATTTTCTCTATTATAAACTGGTAAAGAGTATTGCAGGATAACATTATTTATTTTTTTATTAATGAGATTAACATATTCTATGTCATTTAATATTGAATTATTAAATTTCCAGTATCCTTTCCCATGTTTTTGATTAGAAAACTGTAGTTCAAGTACAATTATAGAGTGATCCGATCTATAGCTTATGTCTATATCACAATTTCTGAGTAAAGGAATTAAACTTTTTGTCGTTAAAAAGAAATCCAATCTTCCTCTCTGTAAAGATGAAAAGCGTTTCCAGGTATACTTCCGAGTCTCCCCATGCAAATGTCTAAATGGGTCCATAAGTTCTCTTTCATTGATTGTCTTAATTAAAAGTTTTCTCGAATTGATGTTATGATTCGAATCTTTGTAGTTTTCATAGTCAATTGAGCTATCAAGAACAAGATTAAAGTCACCACATACAATGATATTATCCATTTTTCCAAAAGAATCAATATGACTAAAAGCATTTATAAAAAATCCAGGGTTATCAGTATTTGGTGCATATATATTTGCGAGTATAATTTGTTTGTCGCTGTAGGATATATTGAGAGCAATAAACTGTCCATTAGTATCTTTTCTGCATGCCAAAACTTTGAGATCTGTACCTTTTTTTATCAAAACAGCTACTCCTTTTGAATTTGAACTACCATGACTAAAGAAACAATTTCCTTCCCATTCTTGATAAATTTTATTTTCAATTTCTTCAAAAAAGTGAGTCTCTTGTAAACATAAAATGTCAACGTTCTTTTCTTTAAAGAGTGTGAATATATCAAATCGTTTTTTAGTATTGTTCAGTCCACGACAATTGTAGGAACAAATTTTCAAACTACCTATATTCGGTCATCAAAAGCATCAGAGTTATTAATATATCATCATTTTTAATTTCTCCATTGTAACCAGTATAGTTTACCGTTAAATGCATTGTATGGGTGAATGCTATGTTCGGGTGTTCTGAGTAATGTTTGAGTAGAAAGGATAAAAAAACTGAAAGAGAATTTGTGTACATTGTGCGAGAGTGGATATTTCTGTATACACGTTTTTTTTTTAACACAATACATTATTAGCGGATCTCAATCGTAAATTTGAAACCTAAAAACCGGGCCGCCACCAAAAATTGGGTTTGACCTTCGGTCTGTAACTAATTCAGGGAAGCGGTAGGAGTAAACATGTATGCCAAACACAGTGTCCTCAAAAGATGTCAAAATAGTTCTGCATAGCGAATCAAGGGGAACAAAAAACATTGAATGGAACTTACATGTACATAAAACAAAAACGTAAAAAAAAAAGCCGAGGTCAACCTGCATGTAGATACTACTGGTCGACCACGGCACACGTTGTCCGTAAAAAAAAAGTAATTCTGCATAGAAAAATAATGGAAACAATGAACAATGAATGGAAATTGTATGTACATAAGACAAAGTACGGAGAAAATGAGCCGGGGTCAGCCTGTCCGTATGTATCGGTCGACCACGCCACACCTTGTCCACAAGAAAATGTCAAAATAGTTACATGGCAGAGTGAAAAAAAACAATGAACAGTGAATGAAACTATTATGTACTTAAAACAAAAACGGAGATATAGAATAGAGATCGGAATGCACCCCTATGCAGGCCAATCATATCACACATTGCTCAATAAGAAAAAGTAAGTATAGCTCTGTATGGTAGAGTAAGACTTGCAATGAAGGAAGCCTAAATATCCATAGAATGAACATGGTGCGACAGAATTAGACTGCAAGTATACGAAGGCCGATCTTTTACAATCATAACAAAGTAGTTCAACATAGCAGAATAAGGATTACAATAAACAGCTTAATAACATTCAAATGTATATAACACGAAAACGAAAGAAGTCAACAGAGGTCAAACTACACCGACATGCAGGCCGATCATAGGTTATATTTTCCGAAAAAAAAAATATATCTCTAAATGGCTGAGTGAAGGTGACAGTAATTTGAATTCATATACATTATCAAAGACAGTGATTCAAAGTCAAACTACATGAATATGCAGGCCATGATGCACATTGTCTATAAATAAATTCTTCATAGCAGAATGAATAGTACAGTAACGGTAAATGGAACTCAAATGCACGTAAATTATAATCGGTCAAATTGAGCCAAGATCAGACAGCACTTACATACTGGCCGATCATGGGCCACACTGTCAGATGAAAAGTGTTAAAATTTAAGTCAATCTTTATGTCAAAATATAATTTCAAAAAAAAAAATTGGGTGAATTTCAAGTAGGCCTAAAACGGTAGAATGTCAAAAAGGATCAGACCCCATAGATAAACTGAGCCGAACACGGCATATCCCGTCTCCCAGATATTTTTAAATGAATCTGTACGCTAAAAAAACATGGGTGTAATTGACCGTGAATGGGACTTACTTGCATATAAAAACATAAACTGAAGAAAATGAAAGCAAGAACATGAACACAAGTCGGCCCACACGTACATGCAGCCCGATCCATAGCTCACACTGTCCGCAAAAGCATGTAAAAAGGATATGTGTAGAATGGTAATGAGTATAACACACAGTTAATTCTTTACCAAACGACAAAATTTTAGACTGGTCGAATGTGAAAGGACCAGCAGACGACAGATTAAATGTAACTGTACAAGTGATTTTTGTTTTAGATAAAGAAGAAAAACATTGTGGGAAAAGGAGAAATACGCTGGTTATCAGCATTTTCTCCCTCCCCCACAATGCCCCCAATAGGCCTCTTATACAGGGGTGTTAACCCTTTCCGAAACAATCCCTGGTTTTTACGGGCCCGGAATAGTAGTTTAGTTTAAACATATTTTATTCATGAACTGAATGGGGTCGGGCCACAAGTTCTTACAACTTAGATTCGGCCCTTCCCCTACAATCAAATTAACAATAGTTGAAAGATAATGGAAACAAAGCACATAAAGAAATAGTGTAAATAACTAAAAAAAGAAGGGAAAAAAAAGAAAAGAAAATGTACACAAAAAGCAAAGACAGAAATAAGGAGAAATTGATAAAGAAAGAGGGAAAATGAACAAATAGAAAAAAAAAAAAGTAAGATAGCAATAGAACTAATAAGTAAAGAAAAAGGAAGAATTTGAAACTAGATGAGATGCTCTGTGATGAATGCCTGCCATTTTAGTAAAAGGCTGTATGTATTTTAATTGAACATGTTATGGTTACTCAAAACGGCCCGACTGTTTAATATATAAATGAACTGATTCAAATAATAGGCAGTTTTCATCATCATTCAAGTTTTCATCGCCAAATAACAGCTTCTTTATGTTTAGAGGATGAAGAGCCCTTGTTGACTGAAAAAGCGTGATTCTGATATCAGAATACCTTCGACATAGGAAAAAATAGTGTTCTGCATTCTCAACGCCATTTCTGCAGTCGCAGATCGGATTTAATATCAAGTGATTCCTAAAAAGATCATTATTTAAATTACTGCAGTTATTTCTTATTCTAGCATGAATGACAGATAATCGTCTATTTCCAATAAGGTAGATACTAGGTATTCTGTCTGGTTTTGACAAGCTACGTAATTTTAACTTAAAGGAACCAAATGTGGTGCAATTTCTAATTTCTTGCTCTAGATTATTCCAAAGGGAAATTGATGAAGGAATACAGGACTTTTGAAACAATCGTGTTCTTGCATGTACATTTTCATAATTTTGACTGTTTCTTAGTTGGTATTGAGACCTATCGCCAACCACTGGAGGTATAAGATCATCTATATATTCAGGAACAAAATTATAAGATACTTTATACATGAAACATAGTTTTGCATTTTTCCTTCTAGAAGATAATGTTTCCCAACCACATTCTTTATACAGATTTTCAAGAGATACTGATCTTGTAAGACCTGTTACGATACGCGCTGCTTCATTTTGAAGCTTTTCTATTGAATCAGAACACATAACTGAACAACCATCCCATACTATCGAGGAGTACTCTAGAATCGGTCTGACATAAGATAAATAAATTTGATTTAGTGCTGCCCGTGTAAGAGTAAATTGGAGTCTTCGCATGATCTGTAATATTTTGGATGCTGCTTTTAAATTGTTGTTTATATGGTCCTTCCATTGACCTGTACTACTCAAAGTTAATCCTAAGTGTTTATGTTCATCTACTATCTTTATCTTAGTATTACCGAAAAATAGTGATGGTCTATCAAAGTCTTTCCTAGTAGAAAAAATGACTGCTTCAGTTTTATCTGGATTAAAATCAACCAACCATTGTTTGGCCCACTGTGACACTATTCTCAGATCATGATTTACAATACTCTCTATATCGCTTAATGAAGTTGCAGAGTAATACAAGGAACTATCATCGGCATATAGTCGAGTTAGGCTTAATAAGGAATCTGTGATGTCGTTTACATAAATAAGGAATAAGAGAGGCCCTAAAACAGATCCCTGGGGTACGCCAGCCCTTAACGGAGAGAGGCTCGACTCTGATGATTGAATCACTACTTTCTGTTTTCTATTATCAAGATAACTTTTAAACCATCTAAGTAGTCCGTCACCTAAACCATGTTCTTCTAGTTTGAATAAGAGACCACTGTGCCACACCCTATCAAATGCCTTTGATATATCACAGAAAACAATACAGGAGAACTGACCATGATCCACTGCTTGACAAATATGGTGATATATATCTATAAGCTGGTAGGTTGTTGAGTGTTTTGGTAAAAAACCAGATTGATATTTATATAACAGTCCATTTATCATCAAGAAGTTATACATGTGTTTAAAGATAATTCGCTCAAGAATCTTTCCACAACTGCTAAGAAGAGAAACTGGCCTATAATTAGACGGAAAAGACTTATCACCTTTTTTATATAGCGGTGTAACGGTCGCTCTCTTCCATAAGTCGGGAAAAGCTCCTTCAGAAATAGAACGATTAAATAAAACATGAAGTGGTTCACTAATGGCATGTATACACCCTTTGAGCATTCTATGACTAATATTGTCAGGACCACTGGCTTTGTTAATTTCAATCGATTGGATGATATCTTCAATTTCTGATTTAGTGACCTCATCGATTACTAATTTGTTAGCCGTCTTTAGCTGAATGCCTGGAAGTACAATATTGGTATCATCTACCTTCGATATCGACGTGAAGTAATTGTTTAAACAGTCTGCCTTTTCTTGTGTAGAAGTATACCAAATTGTCTCCCCATTCGATAAAGTTTCGCATAATGGTGGAAAACAAGAAACGGATTTATCCTTTTTAAGAAAATGTTTGATAATTTTCCAAAAACCTCTTTTATCGTTGCAATTGAGGGCCAGCAAGTTTATTTCTAAATTATTAAAGAATCTTTCTTTCGCATGTTTTTTCATATTGTTTACAGTATTCCGAAGATTTTTATATTTTGACCAATCGGTAATTTTTCCTGAAGATTTTGCAGTACTTTTCATTCTGTCTCTTTTACGTGATATCCGTCTTATTGCATTATCATACCATGGTTGATCATCAGGCCGAACACAAACTGTTTTGTGGGGAATACATTCATTGACCATACCAATAAAGATCCTAGTAAAAGTAGCACAAGATTCATCTATCGAACCATTAAGCAAAACATTCCAATTGTAGTCTAATATTTTTTGATTAAGTAGTTCATAATTAGCTCTACTGTATAGCCAAATGGTTCTTTCAAAGCACGGTTGTGTCTGGTAAGGAAAAGGGATTGATATATACGTAGCGCAGTGGTCACTTATTGCTTGTGGCAGTAGATATGTGCCACAGTCTGAATACTCCAGGTCACTTGGAATCAAAATTGGGTCGAGTAATGAATTTCCTCTGGTTGGCACATTTATTACGTTCATCATAGAATTTACTATAATAATATCTTTTAAATTATGAAATGCGTTATTTAACAAGTCTTCATTTAAATCACCCATTATAATTACATTTTTAGATATCTGAAATGCTGCTTCAAGGTTGATATTTAAATTTCTAAAAAAGACCGTGTCAGCTGTTTTAGGGCTATAAAAAAAACCGATCAGATATACTTCTGACTTTACAGCAATTTTAACCCAAATAGATTCGTTACAGTACCTTTCAAGACCAGCAACTCTAGAATGTACAAGATCTTTATTTAGATATACAAGAATACCTCCACCATGGTTCGTTCGATCTTTTCTGTAAGGTTCGTCAAATGAGTCTGATAAATATAAATTTTCTTGTGTAAAGGACTCATTAAGATGAGTTTCAGTGAAGCAAAGAACATTAAAATCTAAAAACTCATCTCTAATAAAGTTCAACTTATTCCTAATACTTCTTATGTTGCAATGCAACAATGACAGTAGAGATGTTTTTATCTGATACAATAGGTCCAGGCTTAAGCTCAACATCCCCAGCTTGTAAAATAAGTAGCCAAATAATCATATTAAATAGAATTAATTGTAAATTTGCTTTCACTGACTGTAGTCCATTCAGTAAACTGGATTTAATATAGGCAACAAAATTCATAATCAGTCGTGAAAGTAGATTAAAGATGTTTAATTTGATGTGTCGCATGACCCTTTTATAACAAGTATGAAATCTATTATTGAATAGCCCTATGGATGCCCTCCACACAGTTACATCATTAACCATTAGGGGACAGAGTGTTATTTGCATATGAAACATCCATTAGGGCTTGAACATACTTTTTACAAGCATACATCACAGAGACATCATCAAGAGTAAAAAGATGTAGTAAACATAGAGAACAAGAAATATACATGTATGTACAGTGATATAGTGACAGATACATTAGCTCTTGTTGGAGGTTATGGGATTTAAGGTTACTTATTTTCATAGTACCAATATAATCAATTACGTCTTTATTCAATATATGGAGAGATGGAAGCATATAAATGAAAGAAAATTCTGGGAGTGATAGTCAGCATTAATGTTACTGACTACTCATAAGTCAAGTATTGTCTGTGATGTTAAGAATCAGCCCGCACAGTTGTGCAGCCCGATTACCACCAACACAGACAAATAATAAGGAAAAAAAAAAGGACTGCTTCATTCAATAAGCAAAGCATTTTTGAAAGCGTTAGGTAGCAGCATGTACAGTTTCAAAATACATGTATTATAAAACACAAAAATGTAGTAACTTACAAGTCTATTCATAGTATGTATACTTGTAGACTAATCTTAAAGAAGAGACGTAGTAAATGTAACTGTTGAGTATAAACCCATCAGACATTTAACTCTTTTACCACACGAAAATGATGTAAACTCATCCAAATTGTAAGTATTTTTAGTTGACAATTATACATGTCTCAGATAATCGCACTACCAGTGATAACGATGATCAGCCAGCACAAGCGCGCAGCCCGATCAATGCTAGTACAGAGAGCACAGACAAGTGCCTAAGCGGTTCTGTAAAAAAAAAAAAGAACCGCCCAGGGAGATAATTTAATAACAATGATACCTGCGACCGAAATGCTATCTGAGATCAAAGATTGGCCAGCACGAACGTGCAGCCCGATCTGTACCAACACATGCAACAATAACAGCCACTTCGTAAGTTCTTTTAGTAAAATTGAATAGTAGCCCTTCGAAAAACACTGTGGGACAAGGAGAAAATGCTGGCAACCAGCATTCTCTCCCTTTCCCACAATGCCCTCTACCCTATCATAGGGCAGAGATCATCCCCTCAGCAAGAGTTGAATTGTCGACTGCAAATGCTTTCAATTTGGTGCAGTACTAAAGTGTGTCGTTTGGGAAAGGGCCAAAAGTCGTTATTGTGTCGTAAGGAGTTAATGGAGCCTAATTGTACTTCATAATTGGAGCCTAATTGTACTTCATAACGTAACTTAACGTCGTCAGCTGACTTCATTTTTTTTCCGAAGTCATAACTCCAAATATCTGCTGAAATGTAAAGACCCGACGGAACGTTGTCAAATTCACAGGAAATGACGCCGAATAACATCAGTAACGTCAGTCGCTTTCGCGCCAAATTTTCATACGGCTAGCTCTCATATTTTTATACATTTTCTAAAAAAATAAAATGTCAAAATTTTTACTAGCTTCAGGTAGCTCTATCCTGGTTGCTAAAGAAACTAAATTCATTGATATACAAAGGAAGATGGCATGTCAAAATTTGTCATTTACTTGACATTCTATTAGGGTAAATATCTGAAAATGTGGTATGAACTGAATGTAAAACAAAGATTTTCGGCAACAATTCCGCGAATTTATGGAACAGCCTTCGCATATCAAATATTCAGTTTAAGTGCTTATACAACGAGACATTTTATACAATCCTGGACACGACCATAAGAATTGAAGATATTTAGTTGATACCGGTAGAAAGGTTCAATAAAAAGTTCACCAGCCAATTAAATTCTAATGAACATCATTGCTATGTTTAAATGGTGAGAAACGATGAGAAATTAGTTTTTTTTTTACACCTCATATATTGTCCTTGCTATGCTCGGGAAATACCATCTAGCTGGATCTAGGTATGTTAGAGTGAAGCTGATCCTATCTTAGCCTGTCTTGCACTTGACTTTCATGTTAACTTACGCTACAGATATAAGAAATAGCAGTTCCTTGGACCTGCAACCTCTTATCACTATCGAATCCATTTAAACTGAAATCAATCACTGTCTAGTCAACCCTCTTTTTCAACTAAAGTAACTTTTGTGCAAAATATGTATTTGTGATGTATAAGATGTTCAGTTTTGTTAAATGTATTGTAAATCATAACCATAACTGTGTATTTTTTTTATCTTTACCACTTTAGATTTATTCACGGGTAAGTATATATTTTTCTACGAAATCTGGTCTTCATAAGCCCAATGCCTAGGTGATTTTGCTATTTGTCTTATAAAATTTAGACAACATGGAACAAAGTCATCAAAAGAAGAATCAAGAAGATTCAATACATAATAATAATTATTCTTTTTTTCCCGGTTTCTTCTTACGAAATAGCTTTTTTTTTTTCAATTAAGAATAGATCATATCTTCGTACCCAAGAAAGACAGAACCCTAAATATAACATTCCCTATTGACAAATTTTCAGCACAAATACGTCTGAAAATCAGGTTGAGAAATTCAGATAGGAAAAGGTGTATTTCAAATGTTTACAAACAGAACCTTTGTGATTGTAAAACAATTTTAGATTTGTCTTAAATCTATAGGTATCCCGGTTGATACATGTATGTCTCATCCCTGTCATACTATTTGTCCAAAAGTGATCTAGAATGGATGAAATAATCTCCATTCTCAACATACTATCGAGTCTGACGGCACTTGTTGCTACAGCTAATTTTTATCCTGGAATTATCACTTGTGAGATACGAGATAACCAAAGCATTTATTATGCTTTTCGTATAGTATTTACTACATGCGAGTATGAGACGACATGCTAACCTATTTGCTTGTATTAGGAAAATGTTACAAAGCTTTCTCCAAACCTACTCGAATTGTCCTGGCTTTAAACTTCGATCCACCTGTAATCAATTCAAAAATGTCATCATCCTCTGCATATATGATTCATGAGATGTTCATGATTGAAACCTAACAACAACGTGTCTTCTTTCCATTGTAAGAAAGTTAGACTGAAAGTATATGAAACCATTAATTTTGTACAATAGTTTATATTCTTGTAAAGTCAAAATATCACAGATATAGTTCTTTCAGAATATAGACATGCAGAGCATAAAACATGTCAAAGGTTGTGGGTAGGTTAAACTGGTGCTTCAAGTGTTCTTTTTGCGCCCGGCTTCTTTTAAGGAAAGGTTGGATGGTGTCACAAGACGGTCGAGGGTTGGTTTGGACACTAACCTCAATGAATGCAACAAGAGTCAGGATTTCCATTTTCTTTTTTTTTAACATTTAATCATCCCAAATACATACATAAAATAGTTACTCCACCTATCACAGTAGCACCAATGTCTAGTTCCTTTTTTTGTATTAAAGAAGTCAATTTACAACTTAACTCTTAAATACTGTACCAAAGGTTTAGTTCTTTTTGTGTAATAAATACAGACCCCAAAAATAATTCAGCTGTTATGCCCTGGTGGGCTACTCATATCCATCTACCAGAGAATATGGTCGCGCCGTTCACCTGTAGACCCAACCTCTCTCCCACAAGTGTACATGTATTCCGGCCTCTGCGACCCCCGATCTTTCGTTTACTCCCGCAATGTTACCAAACTCCCTCCACGTAGTATCCACACCACCAGCGAAACAGAACCCTATCTCTGTCTTGTATTTATTTTCATTTACATCAAACACTCCAACCATGTGATAGCCAGGCTACAGTAACAATGTAGCAACCTGCTAACAATTAAGTCAAATTAAGTTAACAGTTCATTTTACATGGCTCCTTTTCCAATAATGTTCCATTAATGAAATATAACAACCATACCAAGATCCTATCACAAAAGGAATACATCTGAATTAAATGAATACATATAAAACAATCAAATGATTATAATTATAAATTCAATTTAACTCCCCTCACAATGTTTTCTGAAAAGTGCTTAGAATAACATAATCTCTCAGTTCAATGTACGTATTTACCAATGACTCGAAATACCTTTCGTCACAATGTTTCCCTTTTGTCACAATGTTTCTACTTGTAAACTGCTAAATGCTATACACTAAGCCATAGTACCAATACAATTATAATTCAGTACAACAACATCTACAAATACAATAAAACAAAGACTCGCCCCAGAAAAATATCCTTCCCGCCCACACAATCAAACAATCAAACCAGCGAAGTTAGCACTCCACCCTTCAAAAAAATGTCTGTCCAAAGAAGCTTGTTCTCCCTTTACTTTATACCCAAAAACCTAGCTTAATCCCATGATGTACACAAGCCACGTGCACCATGAGACAAGAATATTTTTTTTTTTATTTGCCACACCATTGAATACAATTTATAACAAGTACTAACCATGGTGACCATTAAACCCTTCACACAAATAACACACACCCAAAACTCTTCACTCTCATACAACATTTAAACTTTTAAACCTCATGTAGTGTACGCAATCACTCTACCTAACCCTTCGCATACACACGCATAACCCGTTACTCTAAAACTCCATTTAGAACTTAAACTTTCTAAGCTTAATAAACTTAATCTGACAGATGGGTAAACCAGTAAATATAGAAATGTATATTAAAACCAAATATTGATAACCATTCTAATTGTTTTATTGTTTGCTGAAGTATCAATTTTGTTTTTTTCAAATATGTTAAACCTTAAAATGCATTTAGAAACTTAGGCTGCAGATAATTTGAATCAATAGTGGAATACGCAGAACATGTAGTCAGCATTTCAAAACTCTGTTATATAGAAGAACGTAATTTAAATAAGGTCTAACTTTCACAGTTTCAGAAATTGCAAATCGTTCTTATTTTAAATAAACATAACAGAGATTTAACTTCCCATCATTACTTGATTTTCTGATTCATATTTATCATTCTGTACCTCTGATTTAAAACAAAAAACAAGAGGACCATGATTGTCCTATATCGCTCACCTGAGTACTAAGTAGTAAAGGTCTACAATGAAGATATATACCAAATATCAAAGTTTAAGGCCAACTAATTTTGACAGGGTATGTCACTGCAAAAAGCGTTTTCTTCTTTTCCGAAAATGCTTTCACAACCCTTCTTATTTAGGGTCATTGAAGGTCATGGTAAGGGAATGAAACAACTTGGAAGGACATGCATTAATTTCTGGGTCAAAATAATGGTCGAATTACAGATTAAACATCATTCGCTCATTGGTAAGACACGAATGAGACTTGTCTCAGTAACTTTTGATTAAATGTCAAAGGATGTTGGCTGAGACAGTCATCAAGCCAGCGCAAACTGGGAACCCTAGACTAAACAGCTCACAACATTACTGACTGATCTATCGGGGCTCAACAAGTCCAGTATGTGAAAGGTAACCCCTCTTTCTGTGAGACATCGTACAGAAGAAAATTGTATCAAAAGACTATCCTAAGGAAAATATGTCTGAAGTTTCGAAAATGCCAAGGACTTTAGTATATATCCGTCGAGGTGGATGGATGGGCAAACTGACTGTAACTGGTCCATAATAAAATTATACATTTAGTCCCCTGTTTTGAGAACACGTCGTTTCATGAAATAAAATCACATAACTATTGTCTGTCGCTTAACAAGATGAAGTTTAATTACATTTTGTCCTGTAGTGAAAGAGATATTGGTCCATAGCGGAAATTTACATCAAGCCCCCTTTTTTCAATGACATGACATTTAATGAATTTAATTACATTTTGTCCTGTAGTGAAAGAGATATTGGTCCATAGTGAAAATTTACACCAAGCCCCCTTTTTCAATGACATGACATTTAATGAAAAGGGTAAAATATTGTTATTGCTAGACTATCATAAGGGACACACGTACGAAGTTTCCAACTACTTTCAGAACAGAGTAATTTCAAAGTTTTCCTTCTTTGTTCCCATGTTCAAACTTGTGACCATCAGGGCGGGGCCAGTTTGTACCCCAGGATCATCGCATGAACAAACTTGGTAGAGGTCCACTAGAAGATGCTACATATGAAATTTCAAAGCTCTACGACTTCCAGTTTCAGATATTTGTTTTTAAAGTTTCCTTCTTTGTTCGTATGTTTCGAACTTGTGACCCCCGGGGGCATCACATGAACAAACTTGGTAGAGGTCAAAAAGCAAATGCTACATACAAAATATCAAAGCTCTACTCCTTCTTGTTTTAGAGAAGAAGAATTTTAAAGTTTTCCTTCTTTGTTCCTGTGTTTCAAACATGTGACCCTCGGGGTGGGGCCAATTTTGACCCCAGAGGCATCATATGAAGAATCTTGATAGAGGTCTACTAGGAGCTGCTACGTACCAAATATCAAAGCTCTGCACCTTCTAGTTTCAGAAAAGAAGAATTTTAAAGTTTTCCTTTTTTGTTCCTGTTTCAAAATTGTGACCCCCGGGGCGGTTTTGACCCCAGGAGTATCAATGAAGTTTGGGGCGACTTGCTTTATGGCAGATCAGGGATATAAGATCTCTGGGCAGATATGTACCTTAACTTGATAAGTGGTTAGTACTACTGATAAAACATATCACAAGTATATTTGAAAAAAATTCACTCACCATTAGAAATAGACCATGAACATGTTTTGCTTTGTTTTTTAATCATATATGTTTAAATAATTGATAAACAACTCTGAGTTTTGATGACCCCATGAACATAAACTTTAAAAAAAACTGTAATAGGAGAAAATGACAGTAACCAGCCTTTATTCCTTTTTTCACATTGTTTTATACCATATCAAAGGCATTTTTCACCACTTGTGCCAAGTGAAAATTGTCAACTACAAATGATTTCAATCTGGGCAAGTATACATTCATGTCATGGACAGTAAAACGAGAAATTAATGTAGTTGATATTTCTACCTTTAACGTTCGTGTGACTTACTTTTTAGACGTGTACAAATTACTTAAAAAAAAAAACACTGCCAATGATTTTCTTCTGGACGTTGGTCTCAGTGTATCATTTGATAAGGGTTGACGGCTTTCAACTAAACTAGAGCATTTTATACAGTTATTGACGCCACCATGACAGTTAAACTTATGAAGTTCAATACCTTTTCAATTGTTCGAGATGAGTTAGGTTTATTAGCGTAAAGTAGATAATATCTAAGCCTGTCTAATGTTGTTTGTCTAATTATAACATATTTTTTTTATCTCTTTCCATTTCAGCCAAAAGAAGATGTATGTACATATTTTCATTATCAATATTACTTTTAAGGTGAAATGAAAATGTGCCCATTCAATAAACTCTTTCTAAATTTCAATTGTTAGGTATAATGCATCTTTTTGAGCTACAAACATGTGATGTATAAGTATTTCACTATTGATATATGAATTTAAATTATAATATTTTTTTTTACTACCGTCTATGTCAGTGCCTGTTAAACTATAATAGACGACGATTACGAAATATCGCTTTAATACAACGAGGCATTTGATACAATTATTGACGCCACCATGACAGTTAAACTTATGAAGTTCAATACCTTTTCAATTGTTCGAGATGAGTTAGATCTAGGTTTATTAGCGTTAAGTTGATCATGTCTTGGCCTGTCTAATGTTGTTTGTCTAATTATAACAATTTTTTATCTCTTTCCATTTCAGTCATGTGTAACGGTATGTACATGATTTCATTATCAATATTACTTTTTAGCTGAAATGAATATGTGCCCATTCAATAAACTCTTTCTAAAGTTCAGTTATTAGGTATAATGCATCGCTTTGAGCAACAAACATGTGATGTATAAGTATTTCACTATTGATATATGAATTTAAATTTTGATATTTTTTTCTACCTTCTATGTCAGTGCCTGTTAAACTATAATAGACGACGATTACGAAATATACCTTTTATACAAAGAGGCATTTTATACAGTTATTGACGCCACCATGACAGTTAAACTTATGAAGTTCGATACCTTTTCAATAGACGATTCGCAATTAGATTTGATATAAGCGATATTTCCATTTTATTGTAAGCGGTGCACCAGAAATATCACGTGACACCGGACAAACAAAGCATTATTTAAATAATAAATGCCGTATGTCCCGTTCGCAATTCCTTTAAATTTGGACAAGTTCATAACTAAAATGAAAATGGAATGGCAAGAAATCTAGAGGAAATCAATTCTAACACAATTCAGACATATTTCGTGATATTGCTTTTGAAAAAAATAATCATAAACAGACAAAATATGCATTTAATGTGATCGTATTGAAATAAAGAGCATGTAGAGACTAAGAACGAACTTACCCTCTGAAACCAGTTTAAAATTCATAATCCTATCCACTAATGATCACTAAAGGGGTAAAGTGATATGAAACAAAAGATAAGAAGAGTCAATTTAATGTGACACGTGTGTGTTAATCTGTAAGAAGCAAGTACATTACAGCTGTTCTAAAGGTCACCCACCCTACAGTGCGATACCGAGATCAAAGGAACACCGAGTTAATCCTTCACCCATTTTTTTAGTAAGATTTCATTAGATTTTTTTAACCCTTTACCAAACAATCCCTGGTTTTTACGACCCTGAGATAGAAGCAGTTTGAAAACATTGTTGGAAATGAAGAAAATGCTGGTAACCAGCATTTTCTCCTTTCCCCATAATGTTTTCTACCCTGCTGGAAACAAATTTCAATTTTGATTTCTTTTTTTTTTTTTTTTTTTTTTTTGTCTTTCAATTTGGAACAGTCTAAAAATTTTGTTGTTCGGTAAAGGGTTAAATACTCAAAATGAAGCTTGAATAAATATTTTGTGAAGAAGTTATGGATGGTCTGAAATTTGATCTGAACCCATGTTTCTTTTGTTCCATATCTGTAACATGAATTTATTCTTCAATAGGTACATACCTAAAAGTACAACAAGGATGTTTGATAATAGTGCTTTAATATCAGTAAATGGACTGTCCCTGGACAGCTATGTAACCTTTTTGCCAAAGTATTTCGAGCGACCCGGAAAAAAAGGGGGCAGACGTGCTGATTTGTCTCATTGTCTGTTACTTGTCTCAGTTCCTCAGCCATAACACCCCATCCCGCTAACAAAAAAGGGGGTACGGACAAACCCCCCCTAGGACAAAACCCCCCTGGACAAAACCCCCACACCCTTAAGTGAAAAGTGGACAAAACCCCCCTGGTTGTAAAAAATAATTTTTATAATAAATAATTTTTTTTTTCTTTATGACCAGAAATGTGTTTTTAAAAAAAAAATTTTGTTTTTCTTTATGACCAAAAATGTGTTTAAAAAAAATTTTGTTTTTCTTTATGACCAAAAATGTGTTTTTTGAAATTTTTTTTTTTCTTAATACATTAATATGAAATGTTAATGTTTTTTTTTTTCTTTATGACCAGAAATGTGTTAGCAGTGTTTTCTACCCTTCACAAAACAATTTCAAATTTTCAGTCACTTTTATTTTGTCGTCTGAAAATGATTTCAATATGCACAAACCCTAAAATTTTGTCGTTCGGTATGAGTTAAGTGTTCGTCAATTAAGATGAGCGTGTGCGTGAAATTTCCAACAATTTAACATGTGCATGAAGCCAATATGCTGAGCAGACTGGACACCCTACACTGTGCATTTAGAATATTTTATGATCATCTCAAAAGACTTTGAGTCACTACCTATCTACAGAGCGCATAGTGATGACTTTGGTCAGACAGCGGATGCCCAGGCTGATCTGAGTCTTCACTTTTACGCATATGTATAACAATTGGAAACGCCACGCATAGGCTCTAATACATTATATGGTTACATGGTATTTTACTACTGAAATTCATGGTGTTGTTTGATGAGCTTCATTTGCGTATTATAAAATTTTTGAATTAGACCAATTTGGTGTGTTTTCTTTTCCACGTCACTAGCTGTGCATATTGTTGACCCCTTTTTGGAAAGTGGTATGAGAAAAGGAAAAAAATGCTTGTGATAAGCAGCAATTTCTTCTTTTCCCACACTGATTTCTAACCAACACTATGTACTTTTTCAAATCTCACCCACCCAAATACCAAGTTAAAAGTTCAGTTTTCCTATTGCAAGTACACTGAAATTTTATTCCATTTTGTCTAAACCTGTTTAAGAAATAAAGTAAAAAGGCAAAAAATATGGAAAGCATGAAAAAATATGAGCTGTTTATATGCTTTTTATATATGATGGGGGTTTTGTCCTAGGGGGGTTTATCCTAAGGGGGTTTTGTCCTAGGGGGGTTTTGTCCAGGGGGGTTTTGTCCTAGGGGGGATTTGTCCTATGGGGGTTTTGTCCTACACTCAAAAAAAGTAACCGATATGTAGTTCAGAAACATCTGTGAAAACTAAATTTTTAAAGTGTGAGAGAAAATATTTAAGGAAAAAAGGAAGGGCTTGCAACAAGCATTTTCTCCTGTTTCAACAATAGTTTTTTTTTTACTTTTTCAAAGACAAATACAACCATTTGACCCACGTTTATTCTATCGTCTCCATATGCTAAGTATCTGGAAGAGTCCAAAGTGTTGTCGTCGGGTGAAAACATTCACGGTAACCATTTAAAACCTATATCCCAAGCTTTTTATGACCCTTAAAAATATAGGTTTTAAAAATGTTGTTGAAAAGGGATAAAGTTCTAGTAACCAACCTTTTCTCCATTTCCTTTCCTATCCTTCCTGCAGAAAATTTCATTTTTAATACACATTCAAATTGTTATCTGCAAAGGCTTACAATTTGGGTAAGTCTCAAATTTCTGTTTCGTAAAGTGTCAATGAAAATTTCAGTGTTGTAAAAAATGGGGGGGGGGCGATAACATCAATATAACTGCATTAGACTTTTCCTATTCTTATGTGTGATTATTCAACCAATGTTTGCCGAATTCCGTAGCTAAGTTTGTAACGTACAGGCTTGAAGTCCAGGAATCTGTGATTTGATTAATTTAAACTAGTAATTTGATAATATCCCCCCCCCAAAAAAAAAGAATCTTTCCAGTATCTGTTAAAAGACAGAGACAGTCTACAATCAATGATCAATTGTTAAACTATAATAGACGACGATTACGAAATAAAGAGCATGTAGAGACTAAGAACGAACTTACCCTCTGAAACCAGTTTAAAATTCATAATCCTATCCACTAATGATCACTAAAGGGGTAAAGTGATATGAAACAAAAGATAAGAAGAGTCAATTTAATGTGACACGTGTGTGTTAATCTGTAAGAAGCAAGTACATTACAGCTGTTCTAAAGGTCACCCACCCTACAGTGCGATACCGAGATCAAAGGAACACCGAGTTAACCCTTCACCCATTTTTTTAGTAAGATTTCATTAGATTTTTTTAACCCTTTACCAAACAATCCCTGGTTTTTACGACCCTGAGATAGAAGCAGTTTGAAAACATTGTTGGAAATGAAGAAAATGCTGGTAACCAGCATTTTCTCCTTTCCCCACAATGTTTTCTACCCTGCTGGAAACAAATTTCAATTTTGATTTTTTTTTTTTTTTTTTTTTTTTTTTTGTCTTTCAATTTGGAACAGTCTAAAAATTTTGTTGTTCGGTAAAGGGTTAAATACTCAACATGAAGCTTGAATAAATATTTTGTGAAGAAGTTATGGATGGTCTGAAATTTGATTTGAACCCATGTTTCTTTTGTTCCATATCTGTAACATGAATTTATTCTTCAATAGGTACATACCTAAAAGTGCAACAAGGATGTTTGATAATAGTGCTTTAATATCAGTAAATGGACTGTCCCTGGACAGCTATGTAACCTTTTTGCCAAAGTATTTCGAGCGACCCGGAAATAAAGGGGGCAGACGTGCTGATTTGTCTCATTGTCTGTTACTTGTCTCAGTTCCTCAACCATGACACCCCATCCCGCTAACAAAAAAGTAACCGATATGTAGTTCAGAAACATCTGTGAAAACTAAATTTTTAAAGTGTGAGAGAAAATATTTAAGGAAAAAAGGAAGGGCTTGCAACAAGCATTTTCTCCTGTTTCAACAATAGTTTTTTTTGTTTTTTCTTTTCCAAAGACAATTACAACCATTTGACCCACGTTTATTCTATCGTCTCCATATGCTAAGTATCTGGAAGAGTCCAAAGTGTTGTCGTCGGGTGAAAACAATCACGGTAACCATTTAAAACCCATATCCCAAGCTTTTTATGACCCTTAAAAATATAGGTTTTAAAAATGTTGTTGAAAAGGGATAAAGTTCTAGTAACCAACCTTTTCTCCATTTCCTTTGCTATTAGTGTTTATTCTAGAGCGGAATAGCAGGGCGCGCCGCCCTGCCCCTTTTTCACTCCGCCCTTTTGCCCTCGAACACCCGCCCTGTTGCCCTTATCATATGCATACAAAACTTGTCTGTGTATTGTTCTGGTTTCAGAGAAATAGAAACTAGCCTACATGGGCAAAAAACTCGCCTTCAGTGTCTCAGCTACGTCTCGTCAAGCTGGCATAGTCACAAAAGTTCGCCATAAATTTCCGACGATCTGACTATGTTCATGAAATACAGCCAATCTAAGACTAAGGGTGACACTAATTATCCTTTATCAACTTCGTCAGTTAAGACAGGACAGCAGGGTGTTATGATCCTTATCTATCACTAACTTGCTAAGCCATCCCTTTATCCCTCGAAACCCTGACTATTTTCCCCCAACTGGTACTTTAGCGTCTGCTAATTTCTTTGAATGACGTCACACAATCAGTGATATTTCTCAATACATGAGTAGTTTTAAAATAAAGCAGAATTACCTCTTCTTACAACTGAAGATTATCATTTAGTATATTTTTTTAATAAATTGCAGGTATGGATGGTGAATTAGAGTTGCCAACAGTCTTGAAAATACTCGATGTTTGCTATTCAAGCATCGGCATTTTTTTGAAAGCAAAATCTGCATTGCAGTGTTCTATTTTTAGCAGTCTATTTATAGAATGGCTATGCAGTAGTACACTACACCATCAGAAGGCCTACACTTTAGTTATTCTTTCTATGTAATAATTAAGTCTTTTGATGTTTTTTAATCAAAATTATTGTTATTTCTTAAAACAGCTGAGGAGAAGTTTTCTTTTATAATTACTCTGGACATTTTTTGTTATCTGATGAGATGTTAGGTAGTGGGCCTGCAATAGAAAACAGCTATTTCCACAATATTATTATCATCCTACAAAATTTGCTACTATTAAAATGAGTATTATTGTACTACTTTAACCGAGCCTTTTTTTCCTCCTTATAATTATCATTTACAAATCTAAAACCACTGCATTCTCATTAGAAAGCAGATTAATAATTACCTCCCTTTTCTGAAAAATAACAAAAGTATCAACAATTGTTTATAGACATCAAAGGAATTTCTGATCGATTAAAAATGTGCAAAAGTATTATATCTGTATAAATCTGTATTTATCAACTATCTAGAACTTTTATTCCATGCTGCACTAGAAGTGCTACAGGTCTACTACCTTAAAGCTAAGTGTGACTGTACATCATGGGATCATAAATTACATGGCAATCAAAACCTGTATAGTCAGATTGTGTTGCTTTGAGTCTATGAGTTGATAAGAATCTTTTCTAATTCTTTTTTTTAATATGTAATTTATATCCAAAGTAATACTTAGAACTTATTTTGAAAAGAGTAAAGGACACTGTTTTGTGTTTGTCTGATATGAGAAGTCATTCATCAAGGCACTGTTCCTCCCTGCCCCTTTTTCCTGCCTCCCTGCCCCTTTTTCCTGCCTCCCTGCCCTTTTGCCTTGTCTAGAATAATCACTAGCTATCCTTCCTACAGAAAATTTCATTTTTAATACGCATTCAAATTGTTATCTGCAAAGGCTTACAATTTGGGTAAGTCTCAAATTTCTGTTTCGTAAAGTGTCAATGAAAATTTCAGTGTTGTAAAAAATGGGGGGGGGGGCGATAACATCAATATAACTGCATTAGACTTTTCCTATTTTTATGTGTGATTATTCAACCAATGTTTGCCGAATTCCGTAGCTAAGTTTGTAACGTACAGGCTTGAAGTCCAGGAATCTGTGATTTGATTAATTTAAACTAGTAATTTGATAATACCCCCCCCCCCCAAAAAAAAGAATCTTTCCAGTATCTGTTAAAAGACAGAGACAGTCTAAAATCAAGAAACTGGGACATTATACATTTTGAATTTACAGCGAAAGTCTTGACTTAAACATAATTAACATTTTTAAAAATCTTTATAGTTGCATTTTTCTCATTATTACTGTTTGAACTACCGTATAAGTTGACTATCGAAATAACAAAGTTTAATTCAAATTTCAAACCTTCCATTTCCTCTAGGAAAAAAAAAGGATATTAGAGATTCATTTTCAGGAAGCGAATATGTGCTATACTTGTTTTCATTGCAAAGCTAGTAAAGGGTTAGCTGGGTGTTCGTTTGATCTCGGTACTTTACCGTCAAAGTGGGTGATCTATATGAAAAGATGTGATGTTCTTTTTAGGCACTGACTAACACATAAGTGTCACAATTAAGTGTTTATCCCATTTAGTCTTAGGTTGATCACTTGAAAAGATTTGGAATTGTTAAAATCTGTTACGGAGGGTCAATCTCGAGGAAAAATCTCTCCGTATCGGACAGTGAAGATCTAGGATCAGACTGCACGTTCTTCGTAATCTGATCTGAATCTATATTGTCTGCAAAAGGTCATCGAATCACGCTTGGCAGCCTAAGGGTTAATGCAGTCTGCCTACAAAAAGTTCTGTCAACAGACCCGGCAGGAGACAACGCTTATGATACTGCTTTATTGTCTGAAGTCTTCCGAAAAAATGATAAAACAAGTTCTTTTTTGTGTGCGTCTTCGAAAAAGATAATTGATAAAACTACCGGCACGGCCGTTTTAGGTTTTTTGTCTTTTTTATCGCGCTTAGGGTGTATTCCATGACCCTTTCACTATTCGTGTATGTACAAGATTAGGAAAGATTGTCCGGTGGGAAGGGAAGTAACTCGTGGTGACACGTCAGTAACGGTAATTGGCAGATGGTCTATTGTTCGAGATGACTTAGATCTAGGTTTATTTGCGTAAAGTCAATAATGTCTAAGCCTGTCTAATGTTGTTTGTCTAATTATAACATAAATTTTTATCTCTTTCCATTTCAGCCAAGTGTAGCGGTATGTACATGATTTCATTATCAATATTACTTTTTACCCGAAATGAATATGTGCCCATTCAATAAACTCTTTCTAAATTTCAATTATTGGGTATAATGCATCTCTTTGAGCTACAAACATGTGATGTATTAGTATTTCATTATTGATATATGAATTTAAATCATGATTTTTTTTTCTACCGTCTATGCAAGTGCCTGTTAAACTATAATAGACGACGATTACGAAATATCGCTTTAATACAACGAGGCATTTGATACAATTATTCACGCCACCATGACAGTTAAACTTATGAAGTTCCATACCTTTTCAATTGTTCGAGATGAGTTAAATCTAGGTTTATAAGCGTTAAGTCGATAATATCTAAGCCTGTCTATTGTTGTTTGTCTAATTATAACATGAATTTTTATATCTTTCCATTTCAGCCAGGTGTAGCGGTATGTACATGATTTGATTATCAATATTACTTTTTAGCTAAAATGAATATGTGCCCATTCAATAAACTCTTTCTAAATTTCAATTATTAGGGTATAATGCATCTTTTTGAGCTACAAACATGTGATGTATAAGTATTTCACTACTGATATATGAATTTAAATTATGATATTTTTTTACTACCGTCTATGTCAGTGCCTGTTAAACTATAATAGACGACGATTACGAAATATCGCTTTAATACAACGAGGCATTTGATACAATTATTCACGCCACCATGACAGTTAAAGTTATGAAGTTCCATACCTTTTCAATTGTTCGAGATGAGTTAAATCTAGGTTTATTAGAGTTAAGTTGATCATATGTTGGCCTGTCTAATGTTGTTTGTCTAATTATAACATAATTTTTTATCTCTTTCCATTTCAGCCAGCTGAAAAGGTATGTACATAATTTCATTATCAATATTACTTTTTAGCTGAAATGAATATGTGCCCATTCAATAAACTTTCTAAATTTCAATTATTGGGTATAATGCATCTCTTTGAGCTACAAACATGTGATGTATAAGTATTTCACTATTGATATATGAATTTGAATTATGATTTTTTTTTACTACCGTCTATGTCAGTGCCTGTTAAACTATAATAGACGACGATTACGAAATATCGCTTTAATACAACGAGGCATTTGATACAATTATTCACGCCACCATGACTGTTAATCTTATGAAGTTCAATACCTTTTCAATCGTTCGAGATGAGTTAGATCTAGGTTTATTAGCGTTAAGTCGATAATATCTTAGCCTGTCTAATGTTGTTTTTCTAATTATAACAATTTTTTATCTCTTTCCGTTTCAGTCAATTGTAAAGGTATGTACATGATTTCATTATCAATATTACTTTTTAGCTGAAATGAATATGTGCCCATTCAATAAACTCTTTCTAAATTTGTGTTATTAGGTATAATGCATTTTTTTGAGCTACAAACATGTGGTGTATTAGTATTTCATTATTGATATATGAATTTAGATTATGATTTTTTTTCTACCGTCTATGTCAGTGCCTGTTAAACTATAATAGACGACGATTAAGAAATAACGCTTTTATACAAAGAGGCATTTTATACAGTTATTGACGCCACCATGATAGTTAAACTTATGAAGTTCAATACCTTTTCAATTGTTCGAGATGAGTTAAATCTAGGTTTATTAGCGTTAAGTCGATAATATCTAAGCCTGTCTAATATTGTTTTTCTAATTATAACATAAATTTTTATCTCTTTCCATTTCATATAAAGACATGGGTATGTACATGATTTCATTATCAATATTACTTTTTAGCTGAAATGAATATGTGCCTATTCAATAAACTTTCTAAATTTCAATTATTGGGTGTAATGCATCTCTTTGAGCTACAAACATGTGATGTATAAGTATTTCACTATTGATATATGAATTTGAATTATGATTTTTTTTACTACCGTCTATGTCAGTGCCTGTTAAACTATAATAGACGACGATTACAAAATATCGCTTTAATACAACGAGGCATTTGATACAATTATTGACGCCACCATGACTGTTAATCTTATGAAGTTCAATACCTTTTCAATTGTTGGAGATGAGTTAGATCTAGGTTTATTGGCGTTAAGTCGATAATATCTTAGCCTGTCTAATGTTGTTTTTCTAATTATAACAATTTTTTATCTCTTTCCGTTTCAGTCAATTGTAAAGGTATGTACATGACTTCATTATCAATATTACTTTTTAGCTTAAATGAATATGTGCCCATTCAATAAACTCTTTCTGAAGTTCAGTTATTAGGTATAATGCATCTCTTTGAGCTACAAACATGTGATGTATAAGTATTTGACTATTGATATATGAATTTGAATTATGATTTTTTTTACTACCGTCTATGTCAGTGCCTGTTAAACTATAATAGACGACGATTACGAAATATCGCTTTAATACAACGAGGCAATTGATACAATTATTGACGCCACCATGACTGTTAATCTTATGAATTTCAATACCTTTTCAATTGATCGAGATGAGTTAAATCTAGGTTTATTAGCGTTAAGTTGATCATATCTAAGCCTGTCTATTGTTGTTTATTTAATTATAAATATTTTTTTATCTCTTTCCATTTCAGAGGGAGGCAATGGTATGTACATGATTTCATTATCAATATTACTTTTTACCCGAAATGAATATGTGCCCATTCAATAAACTTTCTAAATTTCAATTATTGGGTATAATGCATGTCTTTGAGCTACAAACATGTGATGTATAAGTATTTCACTATTGATATATGAATTTGAATTATGATTTTTTTTACTACCGTCTATGTCAGTGCCTGTTAAACTATAAAAGACGACGATTACGAAATAAAGAGCATGTAGAGACTAAGAACGAACTTACCCTCTGAAACCAGTTTAAAATTCATAATCCAATCCACTAATGATCACTAAAGGGGTAAAGTGATATGAAACAAAAGATAAGAAGAGTCAATTTAATGTGACACGTGTGTGTTAATCTGTAAGAAGCAAGTACATTACAGCTGTTCTAAAGGTCACCCACCCTACAGTGCGATACCGAAATCAAAGGAACACCGAGTTAACCCTTCACCCATTTTTTTAGTAAGATTTCATTAGATTTTTTTAACCCTTTACCAAACAATCCCTGGTTTTTACGACCCTGAGATAGAAGCATTTTGAAAACATTGTTGGAAATGAAGAAAATGCTGGTAACCAGCATTTTCTCCTTTCCCCACAATGTTTTCTACCCTGCTGGAAACAAATTTCAATTTTTTTTTTTTTTTTTTTTTTTTTTTTTTTTTGTCTTTCAATTTGGAACAGTCTAAAAATTTTGTTGTTCGGTAAAGGGTTAAATACTCAAAATGAAGCTTGAATAAATATTTTGTGAAGAAGTTATGGATGGTCTGAAATTTGATCTGAACCCATGTTTCTTTTGTTCCATATCTGTAACATGAATTTATTCTTCAATAGGTACATACCTAAAAGTGCAACAAGGATGTTTGATAATAGTGCTTTAATATCAGTAAATGGACTGTCCCTGGACAGCTATGTAACCTTTTTGCCAAAGTATTTCGAGCGACCCGGAAAAAAAGGGGGCAGACGTGCTGATTTGTCTCATTGTCTGTTACTTGTCTCAGTTCCTCAACCATAACACCCCATCCCGCTAACAAAAAAGTAACCGATATGTAGTTCAGAAACATCTGTGAAAACTAATTTTTTAAAGTGTGAGAGAAAATATTTAAGGAAAAAAGGAAGGGCTTGCAACAAGCATTTTCTCCTGTTTCAACAATAGATTTTTTTTTACTTTTTCAAAGACAATTACAACCATTTGACCCACGTTTATTCTATCGTCTCCATATGCTAAGTATCTGGAAGAGTCCAAAGTGTTGTCGTCGGGTGAAAACATTCACCGTAACCATTTAAAACCCATATCCCAAGCTTTTTATGACCCTTAAAAATATAGGTTTTAAAAATGTTGTTGAAAAGGGATAAAGTTCTAGTAACCAACCTTTTCTCCATTTCCTTTGCTATCCTTCCTACAGAAAATTTCATTTTTAATACACATTCAAATTGTTATCTGCAAAGGCTTACAATTTGGGTAAGTCTCAAATTTCTGTTTCGTAAAGTGTCAATGAAAATTTCAGTGTTGTAAAAAATGGGGGGGGGGGGGGGGCGATAACATCAATATAACTGCATTAGACTTTTCCTATTCTTATGTGTGATTATTCAAGTAATGTTTGCCGAATTCCGTAGCTAAGTTTGTAACGTACAGGCTTGAAGTCCAGGAATCTGTGATTTGATTAATTTAAACTAGTAATTTGATAATATTCCCCCCCCCCCAAAAAAAGAATCTTTCCAGTATCTGTTAAAAGACAGAGACAGTCTAAAATCAAGAAACTGGGACATTATACATTTTGAATTTACAGCGAAAGTCCTGACTTAGACATAATTAACATTTTTAAAAATCTTTATAGTTGCATTTTTCTCATTATTACTGTTTGAACTACCGTATAAGTTGACTATCGAAATAACAAAGTTTAATTCAAATTTCAAACCTTCCATTCCCTCTAGGAAAAAAAAAGGATATTAGAGATTCATTTTCAGGAAGCGAATATGTGCTATACTTGTTTTCATTGCAAAGCTAGTAAAGGGTTAGCTGGGTGTTCGTTTGATCTCGGTACTTTACCGTCAAAGTGGGTGAACTTTATGAAAAGATGTGATGTTTTTTTTTAGGCACCGACTAACACATAAGTGTCACAATTAAGTGTTTATCCCATTTAGTCTTAGGTTGATCACTTGAAAAGATTTGGAATTGTTAAAATCTGTTACGGAGGGTCAATCTCGAGGAAAAATCTCTCCGTATCGGATAGTGAAGATCTAGGATCAGACTGCACGTTCTTCGTAATCTGATCTGAATCTATATTGTTTGCAAAAGGTCATCGAATCACGCTTGGCAGCCTAAGGGTTAATGCAGTCTGCCTACAAAAAGTTCTGTCAACAGACCCGGCAGGAGACAACGCTTATGAAACTGCTTTATTGTCTGAAGTCTTCCGAAAAAATGATAAAACAAGTTCTTTTTTGTGTGCGTCTTCGCAAAAGATAATTGATAAAACTACCGGCACGGCCGTTTTAGGTTTTTTGTCTTTTTTATCGCGTTTAGGGTGTATTCCATTACCCTTTCACTATTCGTTTATATACAAGATTGGGAAAGATTGTCCGGTGGGAAGGGAAGTAACTCGTGGTGACACGTCAGTAACGGTAATTGGCAGATGGTCTATTGTTCGAGATGACTTAGATCTAGGTTTATTTGCGTAAAGTCGATAATATCTAAGCCTGTCTAATGTTGTTTGTCTAATTATAACATAAATTTTTATCTCTTTCCATTTCAGCGAAATGTAGCGGTATGTACATGATTTCATTATCAATATTACTTTTTAGCTGGAATGAATATGTGCCCATTCAATAAACTCTTTCTAAATTTCAATTATTGGGTATAATGCATCTCTTTGAGCTACAAACATGTGATGTATTAGTATTTCATTATTGATATATGAATTTAAATCGTGATTTTGTTTTTCTACCGTCTATGTCAGTGCCTGTTAAACTATAAGAGACGACGATTACGAAATATCGCTTTAATACAACGAGGCATTTGATACAATTATTCACGCCACCATGACAGTTAAACTTATGAAGTTCCATACCTTTTCAATTGTTCGAGATGAGTTAAATCTAGGTTTATTAGCGTTAAGTCGATAATATCTAAGCCTGTCTATTGTTGTTTGTCTAATTATAACATAAATTATTATCTCTTTCCATTTCAGACAGATGAAGAGGTATGTACATAATTTCATTATCAATATTACTTTTTGGCTGAAATGAATATGTGCCCATTCAATAAACTCTTTCTAAATTTCAATTATTGGGTATAATGCATCTTTTTGAGCTACAAACATGTGACGTATAAGTATTTCACTATTGATATATGAATTTACATTATGATATTTTTTTCCTACCGTCTATGTCAGTGCCTGTTAAACTATAATAGACGACGATTACGAAATATCGCTTTAATACAACGAGGCATTTGATACAATTATTCACGCCACCATGACAGTTGAACTTATGAAGTTCAATACCTTTTCAATTGTTCGAGATGAGTTAGATCTAAGTTTATTAGCGTTAAGTCGATAATATCTTAGCCTGTCTAATGTTGTTTGTCTAATTATAACATAAATTTTTATCTCTTTCCATTTCAGCGAAATGTAGCGGTATGTACATGATTTCATTATCAATATTACTTTTTAGCTGGAATGAATATGTGCCCATTCAATAAACTCTTTCTAAATTTCAATTATTGGGTATAATGCATCTCTTTGAGCTACAAACATGTGATGTATTAGTATTTCATTATTGATATATGAATTTAAATCGTGATTTTGTTTTTCTACCGTCTATGTCAGTGCCTGTTAAACTATAAGAGACGACGATTACGAAATATCGCTTTAATACAACGAGGCATTTGATACAATTATTCACGCCACCATGACAGTTAAACTTATGAAGTTCCATACCTTTTCAATTGTTCGAGATGAGTTAAATCTAGGTTTATTAGCGTTAAGTCGATAATATCTAACCCTGTCTATTGTTGTTTGTCTTATTATAACATAAATTATTATCTCTTTCCATTTCAGACAGATGAAGAGGTATGTACATAATTTCATTATCAATATTACTTTTTCGCTGAAATGAATATGTGCCCATTCAATAAACTCTTTCTAAATTTCAATTATTGGGTATAATGCATCTTTTTGAGCTACAAACATGTGACGTATAAGTATTTCACTATTGATATATGAATTTACATTATGATATTTTTTTCCTACCGTCTATGTCAGTGCCTGTTAAACTATAATAGACGACGATTACGAAATATCGCTTTAATACAACGAGGCATTTGATACAATTATTCACGCCACCATGACAGTTGAACTTATGAAGTTCAATACCTTTTCAATTGTTCGAGATGAGTTAGATCTAAGTTTATTAGCGTTAAGTCGATAATATCTTAGCCTGTCTAATGTTGTTTGTCTAATTATAACATAAATTTTTATCTCTTTCCATTTCAGACAGATGAAGAGGTATGTACATAATTTCATTATCAATATTACTTTTTAGCTGAAATGAATATGTGCCCATTCAAAAAACTCTTTCTAAATTTCAGTTATTAGGTATAATGCATTTTTTTGAGCCACAAACTTGTGGTGTATTAGTATTTCATTATTGATATATGAATTTAAATTAAGATTTTTTTTCTACCGTCTATGTCAGTGCCTGTTAAACTATAATAGACGACGATTACGAAATAACGCTTTTATACAAAGAGGCATTTTATACAGTTATTGACGCCACCATGATAGTTAAACTTATGAAGTAAATACCTTTTCAATTGTTCGAGATGAGTTAAATCTAGGTTTATTAGCGTTAAGTCGATAATATCTAAGCCTGTCTAATGTTGTTTGTCTAATTATAACATAAATTTTTATCTCTTTCCATTTCATATGAAGACATGGGTATGTACATGATTTCATTACCAATATTACTTTTTAGCTGAAATGAATATGTGCCCATTCAATAAACATTCTAAATTTCAATTATTGGATATAATGCATGTCTTTCAGCTACAAGCATGTGATGTATAAGTATTTCACTATTGATATATGAATTTGAATTATGATTTTTTTTACTACCGTCTATGTCAGTGCCTGTTAAACTATAATAGACGACGATTATGAAATATCGCTTTAATACAACGAGGCATTTTATACAATTATTGACGCCACCATGACTGTTAATCTTATGAAGTTCAATACTTTTTCAATTGTTCGAGATGAATTAAATCTAGGTTTATTAGCGTTAAGTCGATAATATCTTAGCCTGTCTAATGTTGTTTTTCTGATTATAACAATTTTTTATCTCTTTACGTTTCAGTCAATTGTAAGGATATGTACATGATTTCATTATCAATATATGTCAGTGCCTGTTAAACTATAATAGACGACGATTACGAAATATCGCTTTTATACAACGAGGCATTTGATACAATTATTCACGCCACCATGACTGTTAATCTTATGAAGTTCAATACCTTTTCAATTGTTCGAGATGAATTAAATCTAGGTTTATTAGCGTTAAGTCGATAATATCTTAGCCTGTCTAATGTTGTTTGTCTAATTATAACATAAATTTTTATCTCTTTCCATTTCAGACAGATGAAGAGGTATGTACATAATTTCATTATCAATATTACTTTTTGGCTGAAATGAATATGTGCCCATTCAATAAACTCTTTCTAAATTTCAGTTATTAGGTATGATGCATTTTTTTGAGCTACAAACTTGTGGTGTATTAGTATTTCATTATTGATATATGAATTTAAGTTTTCATTTTTTTTTTCTACCGTCTATGTCAGTGCCTGTTAAACTATAATAGACGACGATTACGAAATAACGCTTTTATACAAAGAGGCATTTTATACAGTTATTGACGCCACCATGATAGTTAAACTTATGAAGTTCAATACCTTTTCAATTGTTCGAGATGAGTAAAATCTAGGTTTATTAGCGTTAAGTCGATAATATTTAAGCCTGTCTAATGTTGTTTGTCTAATTATAACATAAATTTTTATCTCTTTCCATTTCATATAAAGACATGGGTATGTACATGATTTCATTATCAATATTACTTTTTAGCTGAAATGAATATGTGCCCATTCAATAAACTTTCTAAATTTCAATTATTGGGTGTAATGCATCTCTTTGAGCTACAAACATGTGATGTATAAGTATTTCACTACTGATATATGAATTTGAATTATGATTTTTTTTACTACCGTCTATGTCAGTGCCTGTTAAACTATAATAGACGACGATTACGAAATATCGCTTAAATACAACGAGGCATTTGATACAATTATTGACGCCACCATGACTGTTAATCTTATGAATTTCAATACCTTTTCAATTGATCGAGATGAGTTAAATCTAAGTTTATTAGCGTTAAGTTGATCATGCCTTGGCCTGTCTAATGTTGTTTTTCTAATTATAACAATTTTTTATCTCTTTCCATTTCAGGGATATGCAGAGGTATGTACATGATTTCATTATCAATATTACTTTTGAGCTGAAATGAATATGTGCCCATTCAATAAACTCTTTCTAAAGTTCAGTTATTAGGTATAATGCATCGCTTTGAGCAACAAACATGTGATGTATAAGTATTTCACTATTGATATATGAATTTGAATTTTGATTTTTTTTTTCTACCTTCTATGTCAGTGCCTGTTAAACTATAATAGACGACGATTATGAAATAACGCTTTTATACAAAGAGGCATTTTATACAGTTATTGACGCCACCATGATAGTTAAACTTATGAAGTTCAATACCTTTTCAATTGTTCGAGATGAATTAAATCTAGGTTTATTAGCGTTAAGTCGATAATATCTTAGCCTGTCTAATGTTGTTTGTCTAATTATAACATAAATTTTTATCTCTTTCCATTTCAGACAGCTAAAGAGGTATGTACATAATTTCATTATCAATATTACTTTTTGGCTGAAATGAATATGTACCCATTCAATAAACTCTTTCTAAATTTCAGTTATTAGGTATAATGCATTTTTTTGAGCTACAAACATGTAGTGTATTAGTATTTCATTATTGATATATGAATTTAGATTATGATTTTTTTTACTACCGTCTATGTCAGTGCCTGTTAAACTATAATAGACGACGATTACGAAATATCGCTTTAATACAACGAGGCATTTGATACAATTATTGACGCCACCATGACTGTTAATCTTATGAAGTTCAATACCTTTTCAATTGTTCGAGATGAATTAAATCTAGGTTTATTAGCGTTAAGTCGATAATATCTTAGCCTGTCTAATGTTGTTTGTCTAATTATAACATAAATTTTTATCTCTTTCCATTTCAGACAGATGAAGAGGTATGTACATAATTTCATTATCAATATTACTTTTTGGCTGAAATGAATATGTGCCCATTCAATAAACTATTTCTAAATTTCAGTTATTAGGTATGATGCATTTTTTTGAGCTACAAACTTGTGGTGTATTAGTATTTCATTATTGATATATGAATTTAAGTTTTAATTTTTTTTTCTACCGTCTATGTCAATGCCTGTTAAACTATAATAGACGACGATTACGAAATAACGCTTTTATACAAAGAGGCATTTTATACAGTTATTGACGCCACCATGATAGTTAAACTTATGAAGTTCAATACCTTTTCAATTGTTCGAGATGAGTTAAATCTAGGTTTATTAGCGTTAAGTCGATAATATCTAAGCCTGTCTAATGTTGTTTGTCTAATTATAACATAAATTTTTATCTCTTTCCATTTCATATGAAGACATGGGTATGAACATGATTTCATTATCAATATTACTTTTTAGCTGAAATGAATATGTGCCCATTCAATAAACTTTCTAAATTTCAATTATTGGGTGTAATGCATCTCTTTGAGCTACAAACATGTGATGTATAAGTATTTCACTATTGATATATGAATTTGAATTATGATTTTTTTTACTACCGTCTATGTCAGTGCCTGTTAAACTATAATAGACGACGATTACGAAATATCGCTTTAATACAACGAGGCATTTGATACAATTATTGACGCCACCATGACTGTTAATCTTATGAATTTCAATACCTTTTCAATTGATCGAGATGAGTTAAATCTAGGTTTATTAGCGTTAAGTTGATCATGCCTTGGCCTGTCTAATGTTGTTTTTCTAATTATAACAATTTTTTATCTCTTTCCATTTCAGGGATATGCAATGGTATGTACATGATATCATTATCAATATTACTTTTTAGCTGAAATGAATATGTGCCCATTCAATAAACTCTTTCTAAAGTTCAGTTATTAGGTATAATGCATCGCTTTGAGCAACAAACATGTGATGTATAAGTATTTCACTATTGATATATGAATTTGAATTTTGATTTTTTTTTCTACCTTCTATGTCAGTGCCTGTTAAACTATAATAGACGACGATTATGAAATAACGCTTTTATACAAAGAGGCATTTTATACAGTTATTGACGCCACCATGACAGTTAAACTTATGAAGTTCAATACCTTTTCAATTGTTCGAGATGAGTTAGATCTAAGTTTATTAGCGTTAAGTCGATAATATCTTAGCCTGTCTAATGTTGTTTGTCTAATTATAACATAAATTTTTATCTCTTTCCATTTCAGACAGCTAAAGAGGTATGTACATAATTTCATTATCAATATTACTTTTTGGCTGAAATGAATATGTACCCATTCAATAAACTCTTTCTAAGTTTCAGTTATTAGGTATAATGCATTTTTTTGAGCTACAAACATGTGGTGTATTAGTATTTCATTATTGATATATGAATTTAGATTATGATTTTTTTTACTACCGTCTATGTCAGTGCCTGTTAAACTATAATAGACGACGATTACGAAATATCGCTTTAATACAACGAGGCATTTGATACAATTATTGACGCCACCATGACTGTTAATCTTATGAATTTCAATACCTTTTCAATTGATCGAGATGAGTTAAATCTAGGTTTATTAGCGTTAAGTTGATCATGCCTTGGCCTGTCTAATGTTGTTTTTCTAATTATAACAATTTTTTATCTCTTTCCATTTCAGGGATATGCAATGGTATGTACACGATTTCATTATCAATATTACTTTTTAGCTGAAATGAATATGTGCCCATTCAATAAACTCTTTCTAAAGTTCAGTTATTAGGTATAATGCATCGCTTTGAGCAACAAACATGTGATGTATAAGTATTTCACTATTGATATATGAATTTGAATTTTGATTTTTTTTTCTACCTTCTATGTCAGTGCCTGTTAAACTATAATAGACGACGATTACGAAATAACGCTTTTATACAAAGAGGCATTTTATACAGTTATTGACGCCACCATGACAGTTAATCTTATGAAGTTCGATACCTTTTCAATAGACGATTTGCCAATTAGATTTGATATAAGCGATATTTCCATTTTATTGTAAGCGGCGCACCAGAAATATCACGTGACACCGGACAAACAAAGCATTATTTAAATAATAAATGCCGTATGTCCCGTTCGCAATTCCTTTAAATTTGGACAAGTTCATAACTAAAAAGAAAATGGAATGGCAAGAAATCTATAGGAAATCAATTCTAACACAATTCAGATATATTTCGTGATATTGCTTTTGAAAAAAATAATCATAAACAGACAAAATATGCATTTAATGAGATCGTATTGAAATAAAGAGCATGTAGAGACTAAGAACGAACTTACCCTCTGAAACCAGTTTAAAATTCATAATCCTATCCACTAATGATCACTAAAGGGGTAAAGTGATATGAAACAAAAGATAAGAAGAGTCAATTTAATGTGACACGTGTGTGTTAATCTGTAAGAAGCAAGTACATTACAGCTGTTCTAAAGGTCACCCACCCTACAGTGCGATACCGAGATCAAAGGAACACCGAGTTAACCCCTCACCCATTTTTTTAGTAAGATTTCATTAGATTTTTTTAACCCTTTACCAAACAATCCCTGGTTTTTACGACCCTGAGATAGAAGCATTTTGAAAACATTGTTGGAAATGAAGAAAATGCTGGTAACCAGCATTTTCTCCTTTCCCCACAATGTTTTCTACCCTGCTGGAAACAAATTTCAATTTTTTTTTTTTTTTTTTTTTTTTTTTTTTTTTTTTTTGTCTTTCAATTTGGAAGTCTAAAAATTTTGTTGTTCGGTAAAGGGTTAAATACTCAACATGAAGCTTGAATAAATATTTTGTGAAGAAGTTATGGATGGTCTGAAATTTGATCTGAACCCATGTTTCTTTTGTTCCATATCTGTAACATGAATTTATTCTTCAATAGGTACATACCTAAAAGTGCAACAAGGATGTTTGATAATAGTGCTTTAATATCAGTGAATGGACTGTCCCTGGACAGCTATGTAACCTTTTTGCCAAAGTATTTCGAGCGACCCGGAAAAAAAGGGGGCTGATTTGTCTCATTGTCTGTTACTTGTCTCAGTTCCTCAACCATAACACCCCATCCCGCTAACAAAAAAGTAATCGATATGTAGTTCAGAAACATCTGTGAAAACTAATTTTTTAAAGTGTGAGAGAAAATATTTAAGGAAAAAAGGAAGGGCTTGCAACAAGCATTTTCTCCTGTTTCAACAATAGATTTTTTTTACTTTTTCAAAGACAATTACAACCATTTGACCCACGTTTATTCTATCGTCTCCATATGCTAAGTATCTGGAAGAGTCCAAAGTGTTGTCGTCGGGTGAAAACATTCACGGTAACCATTTAAAACCCATATCCCAAGCTTTTTATGACCCTTAAAGATATAGGTTTTAAAAATGTTGTTGAAAAGGGATAAAGTTCTAGTAACCAACCTTTTCTCCATTTCCTTTGCTATCCTTCCTACAGAAAATTTCATTTTTAATACACATTCAAATTGTTATCTGCAAAGGCTTACAATTTGGGTAAGTCTCAAATTTCTGTTTCGTAAAGTGTCAATGAAAATTTCAGTGTTGTAAAAAATGGGGGGGGGGGCGATAACATCAATATAACTGCATTAGACTTTTCCTATTCTTATGTGTGATTATTCAAGTAATGTTTGCCGAATTCCGTAGCTAAGTTTGTAACGTACAGGCTTGAAGTCCAGGAATCTGTGATTTGATTAATTTAAACTAGTAATTTGATAATATTCCCCCCCCCCAAAAAAAAAAGAATCTTTCCAGTATCTGTTAAAAGACAGAGACAGTCTACAATCAAGAAACTGGGACATTATACATTTTGAATTTACAGCGAAAGTCCTGACTTAGACATAATTAACATTTTTAAAAATCTTTATAGTTGCATTTTTCTCATTATTACTGTTTGAACTACCGTATAAGTTGACTATCGAAATAACAAAGTTTAATTCAAATTTCAAACCTTCCATTCCCTCTAGGAAAAAAAAAGGATATTAGAGATTCATTTTCAGGAAGCGAATATGTGCTATACTTGTTTTCATTGCAAAGCTAGTAAAGGGTTAGCTGGGTGTTCGTTTGATCTCGGTACTTTACCGTCAAAGTGGGTGATCTATATGAAAAGATGTGATGTTCTTTTTAGGCACCGACTAACACATAAGTGTCACAATTAAGTGTTTATCCCATTTAGTCTTAGGTTGATCACTTGAAAAGATTTGGAATTGTTAAAATCTGTTACGGAGGGTCAATCTCGAGGAAAAATCTCTCCGTATCGGATAGTGAAGATCTAGGATCAGACTGCACGTTCTTCGTAATCTGATCTGAATCTATATTGTTTGCAAAAGGTCATCGAATCACGCTTAGTTAAACTTATGAAGTTCAATACCTTTTCAATTGTTCGAGATGAGTTAAATCTAGGTTTATTAGCGTTAAGTCGATAATATCTAAGCCTGTCTAATGTTGTTTGTCTGATTATAACATAAATTTTTATCTCTTTCCATTCCATATGAAGACATGGGTATGTACATGATTTCATTACCAATATTACTTTTTGGCTGAAATGAATATGTGCCCATTCAATAAACTTTCTAAATTTCAATTATTGGGTATAATGCATCTCTTTGAGCTACAAGCATGTGATGTATAAATATTTCACTATTGATATATGAATTTGAATTATGATTTTTTTTACTACCGTCTATGTCAGTGCCTGTTAAACTATAATAGACGACGATTACGGAATATCGCTTTAATACAACGAGGCATTTGATACAATTATTGACGCCACCATGACTGTTAATCTTATGAAGTTCAATACCTTTTCAATTGTTCGAGATGAATTAAATCTAGGTTTATCAGCGTTAAGTCGATAATATCTTAGCCTGTCTAATGTTGTTTTTCTAATTATAACAATTTTTTATCTCTTTCCGTTTCAGTCAATTGTAAGGATATGTACATGATTTCATTATCAATATATGTCAGTGCCTGTTAAACTATAATAGACGACGATTACGAAATATCGCTTTAATACAACGAGGCATTTGATAGAATTATTGACGCCACCATGACTGTTAATCTTATGAAGTTCAATACCTTTTCAATTGTTCGAGATGAATTAAATCTAGGTTTATTAGCGTTAAGTCGATAATATCTTAGCCTGTCTAATGTTGTTTGTCTAATTATAACATAAATTTTTATCTCTTTCCATTTCAGACAGATGAAGAGGTATGTACATAATTTCATTATCAATATTACTTTTTAGCTGAAATGAATATGTGCCCTTTCAATAAACTCTTTCTAAATTTCAATTATTGCGTATAATGCATTTTTTTGAGCTACAAACGTGTGATGTATAAGTATTTCACTATTGATATATGAATTTAAATTATGAATTTTTTTACTACCGTCTATGTCAGTGCCTGTTAACTACAATAGACGACGATTACGAAATATCGCTTTAATACAACGAGGCATTTTATACAGTTATTGACGCCACCATGACAGTTAAACTTATGAAGTTCAATACCTTTTAAATTGTTCGAGATGAGTTAAATCTAGGTTTATTAGCGTTAAGTTGATAATATCTTAGCTGTCTAATGTTGTTTGTCTAATGTTATGTACATACCCAGTTATTCCTAGCTTTGTACATGTGTGTATTTATTTTGAATGGTTTTCCCCTGTGCCTATTTTTAGAACTGGATTATCTGTTGTGGAATATTGTTCTGGAAGTTTCCGGGCCTTTTTACAATCTGATTACTAGAAATTATTCAACTTATTTAAACATGAATTTTCTGGAAGTTTCTCTGTTATTATAAAAGGAAAAGCTCTTTACATCTCAGCGTTCACTAGTTAATACATGATTGCCAGACTATTTAAGTGGGGATTATTTTGTGTTTGTGTCATATAATTAGTGCTTGGATTACATTCAGTTTGGATTAGGATCAGACTAGACTAAAGTGGAGATTATTTCGTGTGCTTGGAATACATTCAGTTAGGATCAGGATCAGACTGGAATTAAGACTGGAATAATTTGTCTTTTGTATTCAGCGTCTAAGGTATAGTTTTGTACTATTGTAATATTGTCACGGATCATATTATTGTTAATAAATTCTGTTAATTGTTCTCGTTTGTTGCTGGCTTCTACTTTCTAGTTACGCCTGGCTCGTAACAGAAATTGGGGGCTCGTCCGGGATTGGAAAATAAGACTAACGCATTCGTTTTCCTTTTGGGATTAACCATCGATCTGAATATAAGACATAGACGTTTGCTTTTCACAATTTGAATAAAGATCTTATACATCCTGTTAGTCAAAATTTCTTACAGACAGTCTAGTTTTCACTTATTGAAATATTTCCCCTACATTTTTACTAATCAGTAATTATAATACAATTTTGTACTTGAATCCAGCAACAAACAAACATGTCTTTTGACTTCGATAAATTTACGGCTGAACCGTCTGTGGAGTTATTGAATTTAGGTAAAAAGACGGATTTGCTTAATCTTGCTAAACACTATTAAATTGTCTGAAAAAAAATCTTCAATGTGTAAACATGAAATTAAGAACATTTTGGTACAATATTTTGTTGATGATGAGATTTTTAATGAAAATGCTCTTTCACTGACAGTTGACGTTCAGTCAGTTTCAAGTTCGAAAGAACTTGAATTAAAATTTCAGATCAGACAATTAGAAATTCAGGAAAGAGAGAAGGAAAGAGAAAGGGAAAGAGAAAGGGAGAGAGAAGAAAGAGAAAGGGAAGAGAGAGAGAAGGAGAGAGAATGAGGGAAATGGAAATGCAAGAAAGAGGAAATCAGCCAAAGCAAAAGATTGAATACATTTTCGATATTACAAAACATATTAGGCTTGTTCCTCCATTTCAAGAAAAAGAAGTTGATAAATACTTCCTACATTTTGAAAAAGAGCCAAAAGAGCACTGGACTTTACTTCTGCAAAGTGTTTTGATAGGCAAAGCTCGTGAAATTTATACACAACTAGGTGTTGAACAAAGTCATCATTATGAGACTGTTAAAGAACTTATTCTCAAAGATTATGAGCTGGTCCAAGAAGCATATAGACAAAAATTTAGAAATTGTAAAAAAGGTTCTAAACAGACTCATGTTGAATTTGCTAGAAACAAAGAACAGTTATTTAATAGATGGTACTGTTCTAAGAAATAGACCAAAATTATGATAAACTAAGACAACTTATGTTAGTTGAAGAATTCAAACGTTGTATTCAATCTGATGTTAAGACATTCTTAGACGAAAAACAAGTTGAAACTTTAGAAGAAGCAGCTCGTCTAGCTGATGATTACCACCTTACACATAAAGTTTCTTTCATTGCTAAACCAAAACCTACTTCCTCACATCCCCAAAATAAATTTATGTCTGGTAATTCATCTGGCATGCCAAATCAATCCAATACACCCAAACCCAATTCTACTAGTGAAACCAAAAGTCAGTATCCCTTATCTCGACCCACTTGTAACTATTGTAAGAAACCTGGTCACCTTGTTTCTGAATGTTTGAAATTAAAAAGGAAGTTAGGAAGTGATGAAGCCAAACCAAAAGGGCTCACCACTCTTAGACCAAAGCCATAGTCTTCTATTAAAACCAATACAATTGGCATAGTCACAAAACCAAAGTCTGATTCTTCTATGGAGATTTTTGAACCATTTATGTTGAATGGTTTTGTATCACTTTCAGGTGATAATTGCCCACCTACACCTATTAAAATTTTAAGAGACACAGGAGCTTCTCAATCTCTTATTTTAGCAAGTATACTGCCTTTTTCGTAGAAGACTTCTTCCGGTACTAGTGTCCTTATTCAGGGTGTAGACTGTGGAACTGTTAATATCCATCTCCATTACGTTAATTTGTCAATAGATTTGGTTACTGGGCCTGTGGTTATTGGTATTAAACCTTTTCTTACCATTTAAAGGTGTCCATTTACTGCTAGGCAATGACTTAGCTGGAGATAAGGTTGTGGTTAATCCACTTGTAACTGACACACCAAATATAGGTCAAACAGATGACCCTATCGAGCAGGAAATTCCTGACTTGTATCCGTCTTGTGCAGTTACCCGAGCTATGGCTAAAAAGGCCATTTTGAAAAACTCAAACTCTGACATTGACTTGACGGATACTTTTATCGGTCAATATTTTAATAATGAGATTAAAAAGTCTCTTGATCCCAGTTTGTCTGATACTCAGACAGACTCGTCAATGTCTTGTCATTCACCACCACGGCCTATTGACCAAGGTCACGACACGCTGTCAAAGTCACAGCTTATCCAGGAACAACAAACTGATCCTGAGATTTCAAAATTAATTTTTAGGGCTTTACCTGAAGATGAAATTTCACAGGTCCCAATGTGTTACTATATAAAGAATGGGATTCTTATGAGAAAATGGCGACTATTTGATGTCCCAGCTGGTGATGAATGGGTTTTTTACCACCAAATTGTGGTTCCAAAGTCATATCGTCATGAAATACTAAGTATAGCCCATGAAAGTCCTATGTCAGGTCACCTAGGTATAAACAAGACCTATCACAAAATTATTAATCATTTTTATTGGCCTGGTCTCAAATCAGATGTCTCTAAATATTGTAAAACTTGCCATACTTGTCAAATGGTTGGTAAACCCAACAAAACCATTCCCAAAGCTCTATTACAACCTATTCCTGCTTTTGATGAACCTTTCAGTAGGATACTTATAGATGGTGTTGGTCCTTTACCTCGAACCAAGTCAGGAAATGAGTATCTCTTAACAATTATGTGCACTTCTACACGTTTTCCTGAAGCTATTCCTTTAAGGAACATCAAAACAAAGTCAATAGTCAAAGCTCTTATAAAAGTTTTCACATTTGTTGGTCTTCCAAAATCAGTTCAGTCTGATCAAGGGTCAAATTTTATGTCTGGTATATTCCAACAGGTTATGCATGAATTAGGGATCAAGCAATACACGTCATCCGCTTATCACCCTGAAAGTCAAGGTGCTTTAGAAAGATTTCACCAGACATTAAAAAATATGATAAGGTCATATTGCTTTGACACTGAAAAAGATTGGGATGAGGGCATCCATTTGTTACAATTTGCAGTCAGAGAATCTGTACAAGAATCCCTTGGTCGCAGTCCTTTTGAATTAGTTTTTGGCCATTCTGTTCGTGGACCTTTAAAACCTTTGAAAGAGAAATTTCTTTTAAATGATGAAACACCTTTGAATTTACTACAGTATGTTTCTGACTTCAGAAATGGACTGTCTAGGGCATGTGAGGTTGCTAGGTCTAATCTTAAAACGGCTCAGGGCAAAATGAAAGCAAGATATGACAACCATGTTATTGATAGAAAATTTAAACCAGGTGACAAAGTCCTTGCTCTTTTGCCTATACCTGGCAGACCTCTACAGGCAAGACATTTTCGACCCTACACTATTGACAAGAAAACAAGTGATTTAAACTATATAATTAATACTCCAGGAAGGCGTAAAAACAAACAAATGTGTCATGTAAATATGTTAAAGGAATACTTTGACAGAGATAGCTCTATTTCAAAACCAATTACAGTTGTAAACACTGTCCCACAAGAATCAAGTGTATTTGAAATTGAAGTAAATTCTGACTTTATTGATAAATCTGATCCTGGTCCATCTAAACTTGAGAATTCTGATATTTTGAGAAACCTTAACACAAACTTTCTCACTTGGAACCATCACAACAGGAAGAGCTAAAACAGTTGATACATGAATATGAACATTTATTTCCTGATATCCCCACAAGAACTGATAAAATCTATCATGATGTCATTGTGGAAGATTCTAAACCAATAAAGCAACATCCATATAGAATGAATCCTTTGAAACAGAAATACCTCCAAGATGAAGTAAAAATTTCTCAGGTATTGCTGAACCTTTAACAAATTTATTTAAGAAAAGTACAAAGTTTAAATGGAATGACAAATGTCAAGATGCATCTATCGTCTAAAAGCCATACTAAAGAGCGCACCAGTTCTCTTGGCACCTGATTTTGACAAATGTTTCAAATTAGCTGTTGATGCAAGTGATGTTGGTATTGATGCTGTTCTTTTACAAGAAGATAATAATGGTATTAATCATCCAGTTTGTAACTTTTCTAAGAAGTTTAACAAACATCAGAAAAATTACTCTACCATAGAAAAAGAGTGTCTTGCTTTCATTCTGGCAACCCAGCAGTTCGAAGTTTATTTAACCTCTTCAACTTCACCAATTGTTGTATTCAGTGATCATAACCCTTTAAGTTTTCTACACAAACTTAAGAATAAGAATCAAAGATTACTGAGGTGGAGTTTATTGCTTCAAGATTTTAATCTTGACATAAGACACATAAAAGGGAAAGATAACATTATACCAGATGCTCTTTCAAGAGTTTGAAATTCCAATAGTCATTTTCCCTAAATCTAGTTCAAACTGTATTTTCAAATTGTACTTTCATTCCTTGACTATTTTCATTAGTCTGAAATAATTAATATTTGAGTTTGTCATTTCCTCTGTAATACTTCAGTTAAAGTGTCATATACATGTATATAAATAATATTGCAAAAAAGAAAGATTTATTTCATAAACCTTTCTTTTTCTTTTCAAGGGGGGAAGTGTTATGTACATGCCCAGTTATTCCTAGCTTTGTACATGTGTGTATTTATTTTGAATGGTTTTCCCCTGTGCCTATTTTTAGAACTGGATTATCTTTTGTGGAATATTGTTCTGGAAGTTTCCGGGCCTTTTTACAATCTGATTACTAGAAATTATGCAACTAATTTTAACATGAATTTTCTGGAAGTTTCTGTTATTATAAAAGGAAAAGCTCTTTACATCTCAGCGTTCACTAGTTAATACATGATTGCCAGACTATTTAAGTGGGGATTATTTTGTGTTTGTGTCATATAATTAGTGCTTGGATTACATTCAGTTTGGATTAGGATCAGAGTAGACTAAAGTGGGGATTATTTCGTGTGCTTGGATTACATTCAGTTAGGATCAGGATCAGACTGGAATTAAGACTGGAATAATTTGTCTTTTGTATTCAACGTCTAATGGCCGTGTCACACAGCCGTTGACGTATAAATTTCGCACGATTTACGCATAAAAATTGAAAAATCTGGATTATTACGCGGCGATAATAGAAAACTTAGTGGTTATACGTGAAATTTGGACAGATGAATTACGCAAGAACGACGCAGAAACTACGTGTAGCTTACGCATGAAACACGAATAAACCGCGCAAAGAACACGCATATCAACGGAAAAGCCAATTTTCTAGATAATGAAACACGCATAAACACGAAAGAAATTCGTATGATTTACGCATGCTCCGCTTACAGATCGCGTATGTTTTACGCATGAATCGCGCATGTTCCGCGCATGCTCCGCGTCTGCAACTTGTGTATAAATTTGCCACCTCCGCTGCACTTCTTCACACACCACCGATCGCCATTTCTCATCTCCACTATCAATAAGTCCTAGATCCAAAGTTGGAATCTTCTCCCACGCCTTCTTCTCCTCCTGTGGTTCAGGATCTGCTGGAGCTGGACCAGTTGGTTGTTATGCTGCTAAAGGAGAAAGGCAAGAACTTCTCTGCGTCGGGGATTCATGGTCTTCTCTCTTGGATGGCATACGACAGAGATGTGAACTCATGGACGGCATGATGGAGACTGAGGCAGCGGTCCGAGATCGACTGGTTTATATACCCTGTCCCCATACGCGTTTCTTGCGTGAAGCATGCGTGATTCCAGCGTAAATCTAGCGTATTTCATCCGTTTTTATCAGAGATCCATGCGTAATGTGTGTAGTTTCTTAGCGGTATACGCGAAATATAAGTGATACATCTGCGATACATGAGTGTTATATCCGTGAAAGGTTCGTTAAACATACGCGGACATACGTGGAATGGTCGTGAAAATTGCCAACTTTGCGTATGTATCGCGCACATGCGCGTATGAATTACGCACGAATTACGTAAGAACTACGTAAAAACTACGTAAATTACGCATAGATCGCGTAAATCCAAACAGTCGAAAAATTTTGTGCAGCTCAAAACCGTTTTCGCGTATGTCCACGTATGCTCACCCTGGACTCCACTCGCTGCGCACAGAGACGAATGAAATGCGCATGAAAAACGTATGAATTACGTATATCGCGCATGTATTGCGTATCTCCGCGTATGCCTCAAATTTTATACGTAGTTTATGCGTAATTTATGCGTAAGTGCTGTGTGACACGGCCTTAAGGTATTGTTTTGTACTATTGTAATATTGTCACGGATTATTTGATATTATTGTTAATAAATTCTGTTAATTGTTCTCGTTTGTTGCTGGCTTCTACTTTCTAGTTACGCCTGGCTCGTAACACTAATTATAACAATTTTTTATCTCTTTCCATTTCAGATAAATGCAATTGTATGTACATGATTTCATTATCAGTATTACTTTTTAGCTGAAATGAATATGTGCCCATTCAATAAACTCTTTCTAAAGTTCAGTTATTAGGTATAATGCATCCCTTTGAGCTACAAACATGTGATGTATAAGTATTTCATTATTGATATATGAATTTAAATTATGATTTTTTTTTCTACCGTCTTTGTCAGTGCCTGTTAAACTACATGTATAATAGACGACGATTACGAAATAACGCTTTTATACAAAGAGGCATTTTATACAGTTATTGACGCCACCATGACAGTTAAACTTATGAAGTTCAATACCTGTTCAATTGTTCGAGATGATTTAGATCTAGGTTTATTAGCGTTAAGTTGATCATGTCTTTGGCCTGTCTAATGTTGTTTGCATCAAACACTTTTATTAACTTACGCTAAAGCGTTATGAAATAACAAATTTCTTTGCACATAAAAGTCCTTTTCCTTATCAAACCAATGAATATAGTCAATATTCTTCCTCAAATATAGTGTATTTTTTACTTCGTTTATAATTTTGAAAATTAAGTTATTTGGTTTTGATATAATTTCTTAAATTATATCATTTCTTTACCACTTTATATATTTTCGCATATATATATCTTTTGCCCTCTTTGAAAACATGTTATTATCTTCCAATGCCAAGATGATTTTGCTCTGTATCTATAAGATTCAGACATTACGGAGCAACAGTCTTTAAAAGGGCCAAGTAAATGCATTACATAATGACAATTGTTCTTCTTACTCAGTTTCTTCTACGGAATAGCTGCATTTTTGTTCAGGTCAAGATAGGGCACATCTCTCTACCTAAGAAAGGCAGTACCCATAAATCCAACTTTCCCTACTTACAAATTTTCAGTGTAGATACCTCTGCAAGTAAGGTTGCAGAATTCAGAAATGGGTGTCTTGCATAAAAAAGTTTTTTATAGATGCCATTGTGATCTTGATGTATGATTTTATGCGCCCTTTATTTTTTAATTATTACATATTTTTTAATCTCATTCCATTTTATTCTTTACAGGTGGTAAGTATATAATTTCCTTATCAATATCATTACTTTTTTGCTGAAATCAATATGTGCCCATTCCATAAACCTTTTCTAAATTCTTTTATTAGCTATAATACATCTCTTTGAGCTACAAACATGTGATGTATATGTATTTCATTATTGATATATGAATTTAAATTATCTTTTTTTTTTTTTCTACCGTCTATGTCAGAGCCTGTTAAACTATAATAGACGACGATTACGTAATTACGCTCTGATACAACAAGGGATTTTATACAGTTATTGATGCTACCATGAGAGTTAAACTTATGAAGTTCAAAATATGTTCAATAGCTCCAGATAACTTTTAAAAGCTAATAGGTCACCAGTGCTTTTTTCAGTTCTCATTTATTTATCTTGATATGCTCCGTAAAGATACCAATGACAAAATTAATACTATTTCTTGAATTAGATATGGGTATATATACCTTGGAGTTGCTCATGTCTTGGCCTGTCTAATGTTGTTTGCTTCAAACTTTTATGTTAACTTACTCTTTATGAAATAAAAATTTTCTCTATCAAAACAAGTGAACTGAAATCAATCAGTGTCAAGTCAAACTTTTTCCTTAAATACAGTATTTTTTTGTACTTCATTTATAAAAAAATGTATAAAATGTTTAGTTTTGATATTGTACTGTAAATTTTAACAAAATCTTTTCTTTACCAATCTATATATTTTCACATGCATATCTCTTTCGCCTTTCTTTGAAAACAATTTGTTTTATTCCAATGCCAAAATGATTTTGCTCTTTATTTACAAGACTTAGACAATACGGAACAACAGTCTTTAAAAAGGCTAAGTAAATGCATTAGATAATCAAAGTTGTTCTTTCTTCCTCTGTTTCTTCTACGGAATAGGTGCATTTTTGTTATGTTTCAGATAGGACATATCTCTCTACCCAAGAAAGGCAGTATCCGTAAAGCCAATTTTCCCTACTTACAAATTTTCAGGATAGATACCTCTGCAAGTTGCAGAATTCAGAAATGGGTGTAATGCATCTGTGTCCGAACAGATAAAAAAAGGTTTTTATAGTTGCCATTGTGATCTTGATGTATGATTTATGAAAGGTTTTCAATTATTGAATAATTTTTCATCTTTTTCCATTTTAGTTATCTCCAGTGGTAAGTACATAATTTCATTGACAATATCATTAATTTTTAGCTGAAATGAATATGTGCCCCTTCAATAAACTCCTTCTAAAATAAATCATTAGGTATAATACATCTCCTTGAGCTACAAACATGTGGTGTATAAGTATTTCTCTATTGATATATGAATTTAAACTATAATATTTTATTTATTACCGTCTATGTTAGTACGTAATTATGCTCTAACACAACGAGGCATTTTATACAGTTATTGACGCCACCATTAGTTAAACGTATGAAGTTCAATACCTGTTCAATAGCTCCAGATAAAGTTTAACAGCTAATAAGGCATCTAAGTCTAAATGTAATAATTCTTTTGAACATCGTTTCTATGTATATATGGTACACCAAGAAATTCGAGTGTTATAAGGATGCTTTACGGAAACAAATTATTTAGAAAAAAGCGATGGGTCACCAGTGCTTTATTACTTGTCATGTATTAATCTTGATATGCTCCGTAAAGATACAAATGACAAATACTATTCCATGAGTTAGATCAAGGTTTATTAGCGTGAAGTTGATCATGTCTTGGCCTATCTAAAGTAATATATATATAATATATGTAATACCCGATCTGGGCCAAAACCTGTTGCAACCAGTGCTATGGTACAAAATGTGTTGCAACGAGTGCTATGATGCAAAATCTGTTGCAACCATCGTCATGGGGGCAAACCTGTTTTAGCCAGTATCATGGGGGAAACCTGTTTTAATCCTGTCATGGTGCTGGGGGATTTCCCCAAGTTAAAGTTTTTGGGGTTGCCAGTAAAAAATCGTTAAACTAGTTTAAAAGTCAACTTCAACCCCGTTTTCCATACCTTCTCATAAAAGAAGGTATAGATGAGGTAAGGTGAGTCGTACTAGCATCATGATATAAACTATTGTTTGTTCTTCCTTGTCGAAAACGAAAGAAGAAGTACTATTATTTAGTACATCCCTACGGCTTTAGCACAACCAAAGTCAAATAGATGGTAGTAATATTATAATATCCATAAATATTTTTATCCTGTTTTTTCAAAAATATTCAATGTGTACATTAATTATATTAAGATACTTATGTTTTGTTCTTTTAAACAACAGTCTTAAAACATTATGTTTTTAATATGTAGAAAAAATGTGCTTTTTTGTGTGTTAGTAAGTGTGGTATGAACTTAAGGGCTTTAAGACCTCGCCAGTGGTTACCAGTGTTAGTAATTGTGGTATGAACTTACATGCTGTTCGACCTCCCCATTGGTTACCAGTGTTAATAATAACAAAATCTTACAAAATTAAAATACAACAAGGAAGTAAGACTGCTCTATTATTATTTAAAAAAGTATCTTATACAATTACCATATACATTTTAATTTCTTAGAAAAAAAAAGTAAAGGAGATTTTAATAGTATAATATACTACCATTATCCTCAAAAGTAGTCTAAAATGATATTAAATCTGTATGCATTGCGAAATACTATGTATTACACAAAGTTGTGAAATACTACATTTCGTGGTTAAAACTGAGCTCAAGCGGTCTGGGAAAACTGTGGCCATGCCGTTTTCACTCATTTTTTTTAACAACCGAAGCGGGCAAGAAACCGCCACTAATAATTTTTCCCGGCGAGCACATACAGCAACCCCTGAGTCCATGCCTTAAACCCGAATTACCATAACCGAACGAAAACTCATAATTGCCGTTGACTATCAGACCATTTTCTTCAGCAAACACGGTTATAATAGGTTTAGGATCGAAAAGTCTCGGCTCTATTACTTTATTAGCGTCAACATCAGCATTAGTTGCCAAGTTTTGTGGATCCTTTTGGTTCCGCGATGTCTTTTAAAAAGTTGCCATTTATATCAATAACTTTAACTTTAACCCTTCCACTTTACTTAGGATTTTCCCCCCCCCCCCTTTTTTTTTAATAACTTTTCTATCCTATACAACTCCTGACTAGTTTTTTTGTAGCTCAGGCTCATAAAAAGTACCTTGTATTACTTCTCCATTAAGATCTTCTATTTAATATGTTATAGGCAATGTATGTTTTACCTCAGAAACTGTAAAAACCTCTTCAGTCCATCTTGTGAAATATCCCTTTTCAAAGGTCTCTTTATTTCTAGTTATCCTTACTTTATCTCCAACGGAAATTTAGGTTTTATATCTTTTATTTCGAGATGATCGGGATAAAGATTTCTCCAAACTTTTGTTTTTTTATTCTTTTTTACTCGCATTTACTGGTGTCATCTTAAGGGATAAATGTCTCGTGTTATTGTATTATTTAACGAGATCTGGTAACACGTTAATGTAAACGTTTGTAGAGTTATTAGAAAAAATACTTCCACATTTTTTCTTTCATTGTTCTAATCCATCTTTCAGCCACGCTAGATTTTTCTTCATTCTCAGTAGAATACAACTCAATCAAGTCTTTAACTTCTTTGTTATAAAACTCTTTTCCCTTATCCACCCACATCTTTTCTGGTTTCCTTTCCTTAAAAATGTTCTATAATGCTATAGCGACAGATTGTCCTGTCTTGTCTTTTAATGGTACCACCGACCGTATTTGGAAAACATATCAATAACAGCGGGAAGATATTTTGCACCACGATTAAATTTAGAAAATGCTTGCATGTCTACTAAATCTGCAGCCCATATCCTATCAATAACGTTTACTTCAAGTCTCCTTTTTTTAAAATTTTCTTTACATGGGTTTGTGTAATTCTTCCAATAAATTTATCATGCTGATTTTTTTTCACTCCCTACAACAGCCACTGTTTTAACCCCCATTCCAAATTTCATCTTTGTTCCAATGAGCTTGCTAACAATGAACTTATCAGTTTTTCCCTAGCCGTTGGATTGAAAATACCTTCTATCTCTGTTAAAATATTTTTATCACACACTTCGTTTCTAACTTTAGTAGTAAGATTTTTTAAATAGGAAAAATCATGATGGCAAGCAGCTTTATCAACACGGTTTTTTGGTTTACTCCATTTGTTTGGTGTTAAATCTGGGCTAAGTCTTTTCTTTCAATTTAGTGCCGGGACCATTATAATTATGTCCAGGTAGATGCATTTCGAAAGGTAGATTATTTAAGACTTTATTTCACTGATCCACCTTGTTTTACTCCCTGTGTCTTAACAAACTGAGTCTTAGTTATTCCCCACACCACACGTTTTCCACGTTTCATATTTCTTCCATTTTTACTAATAACATTTTCTATGTTAGTTGTATCAGTAACTTTTTAACATTCAACGCAATCTTTTTTTATATAGAAAAATAAATAAAAGTTAAATAAAATGGATGTAATTGATTTATCGTGGACCGACGTAGTATCAAAGAGATTTAATCACCTTCTTTTACCAAAGACTATTAGAAGGTTAATTATAGGTAAATGGTAAAACCACACTTTTACTTAACTTTCTGCTCAGACCGGGTTGGCTTGACTACAACGAGTTGTGTGTTTTTGGTAAAAGTCTTTTTTTAACCTTAAATATTGCATACTTTTGAAGAAAGACTTCCAAAAGAGGGTATTTTAAGGTTGTTTGACATGCGAGATGAAATACATGATTTAAATATTTCTCAAACAGTTTTGGTTGAAGAATGGGTAAATGTTTCTCCAACCGTTTTGGAGTGAAGAATAGGTAAAGACGATTGAAAATAAATCGGATATAAAGTGTAAGTTCATATATCATACGCAAAAGCTTCAACCTGCTGTTAAAGCTGGGTGTCCAGTAAGTATTCGTTTAAGTCATGAGGATTTACAAGGCAATGATATGATGAAGTTCCATACCTTTTCAATTGTTCGAGATGAGTTAGATCTAGGTTTATTAGCGTAAAGTCGATAATATCTTAGCCTGTCTAATGTTGTTTGTCTAATTATAACAATTTTTTATATCTTTCCATTTCAGATACATAAAAGGGTATGTACATGGTTTCATTATCAATATTACTTTTTAGCTGAAATGAATATGTGCCCATTCAATAAACTCTTTCTAAATTTCAATTATTGGGTATAATGCATCTCTTTGAGCTACAAACATGTGATGTATAAGTATTTTACTATTGATATATGAATTTAAATTATGATTTTTTTTTCTACCGTCTATGTCAGTGCCTGTTACAGTATAATAGAGGACGATTACGAAATAACGCTTTAATACAAAGAGGCATTTTATACAGTTATTGACGCCACCATGACAGTTAAACATATGAAGTTCAATACCTTTTCAATTGTTCGAGATGAGTTAGATCTAGGTTTATTAGCGTAAAGTCGATAATATCTAAGCCTGTCTAGTGTTGTTTGTCTAATTATAACAAAGTTTTATCTCTTTCAGTTTCAGCTATATGGAGAGGTATGTAAATGATTTCATTATCAATATTACTTTGTTGATCATGTCTTTGGCCTGTCTAATGTTGTTTGCATCAAACACTTTTGTTAACTTATGCTACAGCTTTATGAAATAACAAATTTCTTTGCACATAAAAGTCCTTTTCCTTATCAAACCAGTGAATATAGTCAATACTCTTCCTCAAATATATTGTATTTTTTACTTCGTTTATAATTTTGAAAATTAAGTTATTTGGTTTTGATATAATTTCTTAAATTATATCATTTCTTTACCACTTTATATATTTTCGCATGTATATATCTTTTGCCCTCTTTGAAAACATGTTATTATCTTCCAATGCCAAGATGATTTTGCTCTGTATCTATAAGATTCAGACATTACGGAGCAACAGTCTTTAAAAGGGACAAGTAAATGCATTACATGATGACAATTGTTCTTCTTACTCAGTTTCTTCTACGGAATAGCTGCATTTTTGTTCAGGTCAAGATAGGGCACATCTCTCTACCTAAGAAAGGCAGTACCCATAAATCCAACTTTCCCTACTTGCAAATTTTCAGCGTAGATACCTCTGCAAGTAAGGTTGCAGAATTCAGAAATGGTTGTCTTGCATAAAAAAGTTTTTTATAGATGCCATTGTGATCTTGATGTATGATTTTATGCGGCCTTTATTTTTTAATTATTACATATTTTTTAATCTCCTTCCATTTTATTCTTTACAAGTGGTAAGAATATAATTTCATTATCAATATCATTACTTTTTTGCCGAAATCAATATGTGCCCATTCCATAAACTTTTTCTAAATTCTTTTATTAGCTATAATACATCTCTTTGAGCTACAAACATGTGATGTATATGTATTTCATTATTGATATATGAATTTAAATTATAATAATTATTTTTCTACCGTCTATGTCAGAGCCTGTTAAACTATAATAGACGACGATTACGTAATTACGCTCTGATACAACAAGGCATTTTATACAATTATTGATGCTACCATGAGAGTTAAACTTATGAAGTTCAAAATATGTTCAATGGCTCCAGATAACTTTTAAAAGCTAATAGGTCACCAGTGCTTTTTTCAGTTCTCATTTATTTATCTTGATATGCTCCGTAAAGATACCAATGACAAAATTAATACTATTTCTTGAATTAGATATGGGTATATATAACTTGGAGTTGCTCATGTCTTGGCCTGTCTAATGTTGTTTGCTTCAATTTTTTATGTTAACTTACTCTTTATGAAATAACAAATTTCTCTATCAAAACAAGTGAACTGAAATCAATCAGTGTCAAGTCAAACTTTTTCCTTAAATACAGTATTTTTTTGTACTTCATTTATAAAAAATGTATAAAATGTTTAGTTTTGATATTGTACTGTAAATTTTAACAAAATCTTTTCTTTACCAATCTATACATTTTCACACGCATATCTCTTTCGCCTTTCTTTGAAAACAATTTGTTTTATTCCAATGCCAAAATGATTTTGCTCTTTATTTACAAGACTTAGACAATACGGAACAACAGTCTTTAAAAGGGCTAAGTAAATGCATTAGATAATCAAAGTTGTTCTTTCTTCCTCTGTTTCTTCTACGGAATAGGTGCATTTTTGTTTAGTTTCAGATAGGACATATCTCTCTATCCAAGAAAGGCAGTATCCGTAAAGCCAACTTTCCCTACTTACAAATTTTCAGGATAGATACCTCTGCAAGTTGCAGAATTCAGAAATGGGTGTAATGCATCTGTGTCCGAACAGATAAAAAAAGGTTTTTATAGTTGCCATTGTGATCTTGATGTATGATTTATGAAAGGTTTTTAATTATTGCATAAATTTTCATCTTTTTCCATTTTAGTTATCTCCAGTGGTAAGTACATAATTTCATTGACAATATCATTAATTTTTAGCTGAAATGAATATGTGCCCCTTCAATAAACTCCTTCTAAAATAGATTATTAGGGATAATACATCTCCTTGAGCTACAAACATGTGGTGTATAAGTATTTCTCTATTGATATATGAATGTAAACTATAATATTTTTTTATTACCGTCTATGTTAGTGCATGTTAAACTAAAATAGACGACGAGTACGTAATTATGCTCTAGCACAACGAGGCATTTTATACAGTTTTTGACGCCACCATTAGTTAAACGTATGAAGTTCAATACCTGTTCAATAGCTCCAGATAAAGTTTAACAGCTAATAAGGCATCTAAGTCTAAATGTAATTCTTTTGAACATCGTTTCTATGTATATATGGTACACCAAGAAATTCGTGTGTTATAAGGATGCTTTACGGAAACAAATTATTTAGAAAAAAGCGATGGGTCACCAGTGCTTTATTACTTGTCATGTATTAATCTTGATATGCTCCGTAAAGATACAAATGACAAATACTATTCCATGAGTTAGATCAAGGTTTATTAGCGTGAAGTTGATCATGTCTTGGCCTATCTAAAGTAATATATATATAATATATGTAATACCCGATCTGGGCCAAAACCTGTTGCAACCAGTGCTATGGTACAAAATGTGTTGCAACCAGTGTATGATGCAAAATCTGTTGCAACCAGCGTCATGGGGGCAAACCTGTTTTAGCTAGTATCATGGGGGAAACCTGTTTTAACACTGTCATAGTGCTGGGGGATTTCCCCAAGTTAAAGTTTTTGGGGTTGCCAGTAAAAAATCGTTAAACTAGTTTAAAAATCACCTTCAACCCCGTTTCCATACCTTCTCATAAAAGAAGGTATAGATGAGGTAAGGTGAGTCGTACTAGCATCATGACATAAACTATTTTTTGTACTTCCTTGTCGAAAACGAAAGAAGAAGTACTATTATTTAGTACATCCCTACGGCTTTAGCACAACCAAAGTCAAAAAGATGGTAGTAATATTATAATATCCATAAATATTTTTTATCCTGTTTTTTCAAAAAAATTCAATGTGTACATTTATTATATTAGGATACTTATGTTTTGTTCTTTTAAACAACAGTCTTATAACACTATGTTTTTAATGTGTAGAAAAAGTGTACTTTTTTTGTGTGTTAGTAAGTGTGGTATGAACTTAAGGACTTTAAGACCTCGCCAGTGGTTACCAGTGTTAGTAATTGTGGTATGAACTTACATGCTGTTCGACCTCCCCATTGGTTACCAGTGTCAATAATAACAAAATCTTACAAAATTAAAATACAACAAGGAAGTAAGACTGCTCTATTATTATTAAAAAAAGTATCTTATACAATTACCATATACATTTTAATTTCTTAGAAAAAAAAAGTAAAGGAAATTTTAATAGTATAATATACTACCATTATCCTCAAAAGTAGTCTAAAATGATATTAAATCTGTATGCATTGCGAAATACTATGTATTACACAAAGTTGTGAAATACTACATTTCGTGGTTAAAACTGAGCTCAAGCGGTCTGGGAAAACTGTGGCCATGCCGTTTTCACTCATTTTTTTTAACAACCGAAGCGGGCAAGAAACCGCCACTAATAATTTTTCCCGGCGAGCACATACAGCAACCCCTGAGTCCATGCCTTAAACCCGAATTACCATAACCGAACGAAAACTCATAATTGCCGTTGACTATCAGACCATTTTCTTCAGCAAACACGGTTATAATAGGTTTAGGATCGAAAAGTCTCGGCTCTATTACTTTATTAGCGTCAACATCAGCATTAGTTGCCAAGTTTTGTGGATCCTTTTGGTTCCGCGATGTCTTTTAAAAAGTTGCCATTTATATCAATAACTTTAACTTTAACTTTAACCCTTCCACTTTACTTAGGATTTCCCCCCCCCCTTTTTTTTTAATAACTTTTCTATCCTATACAACTCCTGACTAGTTTTTTTGTAGCTCAGGCTCATAAAAAGTACCTTGTATTACTTCTCCATTAAGATCTTCTATTTAATATGTTATAGGCAATGTATGTTTTACCTCAGAAACTGTAAAAACCTCTTCAGTCCATCTTGTGAAATATCCCTTTTCAAAGGTCTCTTTATTTCTAGTTATCCTTACTTTATCTCCAACGGAAATTTAGGTTTTATATCTTTTATTTCGAGATGATCGGGATAAAGATTTCTCCAAACTTTTGTTTTTTTATTCTTTTTTACTCGCATTTACTGGTGTCATCTTAAGGGATAAATGTCTCGTGTTATTGTATTATTTAACGAGATCTGGTAACACGTTAATGTAAACGTTTGTAGAGTTATTAGAAAAAATACTTCCACATTTTTTCTTTCATTGTTCTAATCCATCTTTCAGCCACGCTAGATTTTTCTTCATTCTCAGTAGAATACAACTCAATCAAGTCTTTAACTTCTTTGTTATAAAACTCTTTTCCCTTATCCACCCACATCTTTTCTGGTTTCCTTTCCTTAAAAATGTTCTATAATGCTATAGCGACAGATTGTCCTGTCTTGTCTTTTAATGGTACCACCGACCGTATTTGGAAAACATATCAATAACAGCGGGAAGATATTTTGCACCACGATTAAATTTAGAAAATGCTTGCATGTCTACTAAATCTGCAGCCCATATCCTATCAATAACGTTTACTTCAAGTCTCCTTTTTTTAAAATTTTCTTTACATGGGTTTGTGTAATTCTTCCAATAAATTTATCATGCTGATTTTTTTTCACTCCCTACAACAGCCACTGTTTTAACCCCCTTACCAAATTTCATCTTTGTTGCAATGAGCTTGCTAACAATGAACTTATCAGTTTTTCCCTAGCCGTTGGATTGAAAATACCTTCTATCTTTGTTAAAATATTTTTATCACACACTTCGTTTCTAACTTTAGTAGTAAGATTTTTTAAATAGGAAAAAACATGATGGCAAGCAGCTTTATCAACACGGGTTTTTGGTTTACTCCATTTGTTTGGTGTTAAATCTGGGCTAAGTCTTTTCTTTCAATTTAGTGCCGGGACCATTATAATTATGTCCAGGTAGATGCATTTCGAAAGGTAGATTATTTAAGACTTTATTTCACTGATCCACCTTGTTTTACTCCCTGTGTCTTAACAAACTGAGTCTTAGTTATTCCCCACACCACACGTTTTCCACGTTTCATATTTCTTCCATTTTTACTAATAACATTTTCTATGTTAGTTGTATCAGTAACTTTTTAACATTCAACGCAATCCTTTTTTTATATAGAAAAATAAATAAAAGTTAAATAAAATGGATGTAATTGATTTATCGTGGACCGACGTAGTATCAAAGAGATTTAATCACCTTCTTTTACCAAAGACTATTAGAAGGTTAATTATAGGTAAATGGTAAAACCACACTTTTACTTAACTTTCTGCTCAGACCGGGTTGGCTTGACTACAACGAGTTGTGTGTTTTTGGTAAAAGTCTTTTTTTAACCTTAAATATTGCATACTTTTGAAGAAAGACTTCCAAAAGAGGGTATTTTAAGGTTGTTTGACATGCGAGATGAAATACATGATTTAAATATTTCTCAAACAGTTTTGGTTGAAGAATGGGTAAATGTTTCTCCAACCGTTTTGGTTGAAGAATAGGTAAAGACGATTGAAAATAAATCGGATATAAAGTGTAAGTTCATATATCATACGCAAAAGCTTCAACCTGCTGTTAAAGCTGGGTGTCCAGTAAGTATTCGTTTAAGTCATGAGGATTTACAAGGCAATGATATGATGAAGTTCCATACCTTTTCAATTGTTCGAGATGAGTTAGATCTAGGTTTATTAGCGTAAAGTCGATAATATCTTAGCCTGTCTAATGTTGTTTGTCTAATTATAACAATTTTTTATATCTTTCCATTTCAGATACATAAAAGGGTATGTACATGGTTTCATTATCAATATTACTTTTTAGCTGAAATGAATATGTGCCCATTCAATAAACTCTTTCTAAATTTCAATTATTGGGTATAATGCATCTCTTTGAGCTACAAACATGTGATGTATAAGTATTTCACTATTGATATATGAATTTAAATTATGATTTTTTTTTCTACCGTCTATGTCAGTGCCTGTTACAGTATAATAGAGGACGATTACGAAATAACGCTTTAATACAAAGAGGCATTTTATACAGTTATTGACGCCACCATGACAGTTAAACATATGAAGTTCAATACCTTTTCAATTGTTCGAGATGAGTTAGATCTAGGTTTATTAGCGTAAAGTCGATAATATCTAAGCCTGTCTAGTGTTGTTTGTCTAATTATAACAAAGTTTTATCTCTTTCAATTTCAGCTATATGGAGAGGTATGTAAATGATTTCATTATCAATATTACTTTGTTGATCATGTCTTTGGCCTGTCTAATGTTGTTTGCATCAAACACTTTTGTTAACTTATGCTACAGCTTTATGAAATAACAAATTTCTTTGCACATAAAAGTCCTTTTCCTTATCAAACCAGTGAATATAGTCAATACTCTTCCTCAAATATATTGTATTTTTTACTTCGTTTATAATTTTGAAAATTAAGTTATTTGGTTTTGATATAATTTCTTAAATTATATCATTTCTTTACCACTTTATATATTTTCGCATGTATATATCTTTTGCCCTCTTTGAAAACATGTTATTATCTTCCAATGCCAAGATGATTTTGCTCTGTATCTATAAGATTCAGACATTACGGAGCAACAGTCTTTAAAAGGGACAAGTAAATGCATTACATGATGACAATTGTTCTTCTTACTCAGTTTCTTCTACGGAATAGCTGCATTTTTGTTCAGGTCAAGATAGGGCACATCTCTCTACCTAAGAAAGGCAGTACCCATAAATCCAACTTTCCCTACTTGCAAATTTTCAGCGTAGATACCTCTGCAAGTAAGGTTGCAGAATTCAGAAATGGTTGTCTTGCATAAAAAAGTTTTTTATAGATGCCATTGTGATCTTGATGTATGATTTTATGCGGCCTTTATTTTTTAATTATTACATATTTTTTTAATCTCCTTCCATTTTATTCTTTACAAGTGGTAAGTATATAATTTCATTATCAGTATCATTACTTTTTTGCTGAAATCAATATGTGCCCATTCCATAAACTTTTTCTAAATTCTTTTATTAGCTATAATACATCTCTTTGAGCTACAAACATGTGATGTATATGTATTTCATTATTGATATATGAATTTAAATTATAATAATTATTTTTCTACCGTCTATGTCAGAGCCTGTTAAACTATAATAGACGACGATTACGTAATTACGCTCTGATACAACAAGGCATTTTATACAGTTATTGATGCTACCATGAGAGTTAAACTTATGAAGTTCAAAATATGTTCAATGGCTCCAGATAACTTTTAAAAGCTAATAGGTCACCAGTGCTTTTTTCAGTTCTCATTTATTTATCTTGATATGCTCCGTAAAGATACCAATGACAAAATTAATACTATTTCTTGAATTAGATATGGGTATATATACCTTGGAGTTGCTCATGTCTTGGCCTGTCTAATGTTGTTTGCTTCAATTTTTTATGTTAACTTACTCTTTATGAAATAACAAATTTCTCTATCAAAACAAGTGAACTGAAATCAATCAGTGTCAAGTCAAACTTTTTCCTTAAATACAGTATTTTTTTGTACTTCATTTATAAAAAATGTATAAAATGTTTAGTTTTGATATTGTACTGTAAATTTTAACAAAATCTTTTCTTTACCAATCTATATATTTTCACATGCATATCTCTTTCGCCTTTCTTTGAAAACAATTTGTTTTATTCCAATGCCAAAATGATTTTGCTCTTTATTTACAAGACTTAGACAATACGGAACAACAGTCTTTAAAAGGGCTAAGTAAATGCATTAGATAATCAAAGTTGTTCTTTCTTCCTCTGTTTCTTCTACGGAATAGGTGCATTTTTGTTTAGTTTCAGATAGGACATATCTCTCTACCCAAGAAAGGCAGTATCCGTAAAGCCGACTTTCCCTACTTACAAATTTTCAGGATAGATACCTCTGCAAGTTGCAGAATTCAGAAATGGGTGTAATGCATCTGTGTCCGAACAGATAAAAAAAGGTTTTTATAGTTGCCATTGTGATCTTGATGTATGATTTATGAAAGGTTTTCAATTATTGCATAATTTTTCATCGTTTACCATTTTAGTCATCTCCAGTGGTAAGTACATAATTTCATTGACAATATCATTAATTTTTAGCTGAAATGAATATGTGCCCCTTCAATAAACTCCTTCTAAAATAAATCATAAGTATAATACATCTCCTTGAGCTACAAACATGTGGTGTATAAGTATTTCTCTATTGATATATGAATTTAAACTACAATATTTATTTTATTACCGTCTATGTTAGTGCATGTTAAACTAAAATAGACGACGAGTACGTAATTATGCTCTAACACAACGAGGCATTTTATACAGTTTTTGACGCCACCATTAGTTAAACGTATGAAGTTCAATACCTGTTCAATAGCTCCAGATAAAGTTTAACAGCTAATAAGGCATCTAAGTCTAAATGTAATTCTTTTGAACATCGTTTCTATGTATATATGGTACACCAAGAAATTCGTGTGTTAGAAGGATGCTTTACGGAAACAAATTATTTAGAAAAAAGCGATGGGTCACCAGTGCTTTATTACTTGTCATGTATTAATCTTGATATGCTCCGTAAAGATACAAATGACAAATACTATTCCATGAGTTAGATCAAGGTTTATTAGCGTGAAGTTGATCATGTCTTGGCCTATCTAAAGTAATATATATATAATATATGTAATACCCGATCTGGGCCAAAACCTGTTGCAACCACTGCTATGGTACAAAATGTGTTGCAACCAGTGCTATGATGCAAAATCTATTGCAAACAGCGTCATGGGGGCAAACCTGTTTTAGCCAGTATCATGGGGGAAACCTGTTTTAACCCTGTCATGGTGCTGGTGGATTTCCCCACGTTAAATTTTTTTGGGTTGCCAGTATGAAATCGTTAAATTAGTTTAAAAATCATCTTAAACCCCGTTTTCCATACCTTCTAATAAAAGAAGGTATAGATGAGGTAAGGTGAATCGTACTAGCATCATGATATTAACTATTTTTTGTACTTCCTTGTCGAAAACGAAAGAAGAAGTACTATTATTTAGTACATCCCTACGGCTTTAGCACAACCAAAGTCAAAAAGATGGTAGTAATATTATAATATCCATAAATATTTTTTATTCTGTTTTTTCAAAAAAATTCAATGTGTACATTTATTATATTAGGATACTTATGTTTTGTTCTTTTAAACAACAGTCTTACAACATTATGTTTTTAATGTGTAGAAAAAGTGTACTTTTTTTGTGTGTTAGTAAGTGTGGTATGAACTTAAGGACTTTAAGACCTCGCCAGTGGTTACCAGTGTTAGTAATTGTGGTATGAACTTACATGCTGTTCGACCTCCCCATTGGTTACCAGTGTTAGTAATAACAAAATCTTACAGATCTGGTAACACGTTAATGTAAACGTTTGTAGAGTTATTAGAAAAAATACTTCCACATTTTTTCTTTCATTGTCTTCATTCTCAGTAGAATACAACTCAATCAAGCCTTAAACTTCTTTGTTATAAAACTCTTTTCCTTTATCCACCCACATCTTTTCTGATTTTCTTTCCTTAAAAATGTTCTATAATGCTATAGCGACAGATTGTCCTGTCTTTTAATGGTACCACCGACAGTATTTGGAAAAGATATCAATAACAGCGGAAAAATATTTTGCACCACGATTAAATTTAGAAAATGCTTGCATGTCTACCAAATCTGCAGCCCATATCCTATCAATAACGTTTACTTCAAGTATCTTTTTTTTTTAATTTTCTTTACACGGGTTTGTCTAATTCTTCCAATAAATTTATCATGCTGATTTTTTTTCACTCCCTACACTAGCCATTGTTTTAACCCCCATTCCAAATTTCATCTTTGTTCCAATGAGCTTGCTAACAATGAACTTATCAGTTTTTCCCTAGCCGTTGGATTGAAAATACCTTCTAGCTCTGTTAAAATATTTTTATCGCACACTTCGTTTCTAACTTTAGTGGTAAGATTTTTTTAAATAGGAAAAATCATGATGGCAAGCAGCTTTATCATCACGGTTTTTTGGTTTACTCCATTTGTTTGGTGTTAAATCTCGGTTATTCTTAGTTATTCCACACACCACACGTTTTCCACGTTTCATATTTCTTCCATTTTTACTAATAACATTTTCTATGTTAGTTGTATCAGTAACTTTTTAACATTTAACGCAATCTTTTTTTTATATAAAAAAATAAATAAAAGTTAAATAAAATGGATGTAATTGATTTATCGTGGATCGACGTAGTATCAAAGAGATTTAATCACCTTCTTTTACCAAAGACTATTAGAAGGTTAATTATAGGTAAATGGTAAAACCACACTTTTACTTAACTTTCTGCTCAGACCGGGTTGGCTTGACTACAACGAGTTGTGTGTTTTTGGTAAAAGTCTTTTTTTAACCTTAAATATTGCATATTTTTTGAAGAAAGACTTCCAAAAGAGGATTTTTTAAGGTTGTTTAGGTTAGCATTAACCGATTTACAAGCAAAAAAAAAAAAAAAAAAAATGACTATAGCCTACGAGAATGGTAAAGGAATAACGATTAGAATGAGTGCAAGTTAACTTAAACATAATATGTAGATAGAAGTTGGCTTTCTCGGAATGTTGGCTGGGTTGGCTACGAGAGCTTTGCCAATGATTGCAAAAAACGTTTTACCAGCGTTTGGTCTTGGTGCTCTTTCTGGATTAGCCTCATTAGGAGTACAAAAGCAATGGGGTCAGGTCTTCACCTTAAGAAAAGGAGGATGTGATTGTCAGATAGAAACAGGTGGAAAAGGGCTTAATTTAGGACCAGCTAAAGGTAAATGTTTAGAGTCTGTTGGTGATGGTTTGTATATAAAACAAGGTGCAACGTTTTACGAAGGAAAAGGACTTCTTTTAGGGCCTAATAGTCCATTTCCTAATATACCTATTTTAGGGGCTATTTTGTAATGTTATGAATAATAATATTTAAATATTTGTAACAAAAAAATGAGAGTTCATAAATTTGGTGTAAAAGCTAAAGCTACTCTACCAAAAACAATTTATTGTAAGCCATTGCAAGACTTAAAATATCCATCTAAAAATGTAAATAAGGTAATCTGAGAAATCTTTTGTCAAGAAAAGATTACACTAAAACATAATGAAGTAAAACAAGTACTATTAGGGTTTTGGTTTATTATGACTAAAGGAGTTGTTTTAACCACGTTAGCATACTCTGTGAAATTTAAGCGATGTAGTTTACAAAAGGAGGCTATCCTTTAGGAAACCGTCGATATTATAATTACCATTACAAACAATTCTAGCAAAATGTAACAATTGACGAAAACGAGCTTTTTTGCCTTGTTTAATAGTAGATTTGTTTTAAAAATAATAATAAAAAAAGGAGATGAAAGAGAATATTTATCCAAAATTACCCACTGCTCCTCCAATTGATGAGGGACAGGGATATCGACTGCAGAAAATAAATGAAACCCAAGAATATTTAGAAAAAGAAAAAAACAAAAAGAGAAGCTTTAAGTAAAAAATATTTTAGAGCCGCAAAAATAGTAGATAATATAGATAGTGTTTTAGATGTAGTTACAATGGCTTCAGGAGCTGGAGGAATAGGTTTGCTATCAACAGTAGTCGTGGTTCCCGTAGTGAAAGCATTAGAAGGAGTAGCAGCCTTTACTTTTAAGTTGAATTGTAGAGTATAGTGTAAAGAAGTCTACTGCAACAGCTGAAAAACACGAAAAAATCAGAACAATAGCAGATACAAAGTTGAACACAATATCTACACATATATCAAAAGCTTTGAGTGATAATAAAATTAGTGATGATGAATTTCAAGTAATCATGGCTGTCTAGTGCAAGTAGCCCCCAGTCACCAGAGCCATGTTTCTCGACGGATCATGATTTCGGGAACTATTTTTGAAAAGGGTCACCTACGGAATATCTCTGTGAAATTATTTAAAAATTTGACCAGCCCTTTTAGAGAAGAAGAGATTTTAAGATTTTTTTTTCTTTTCTGTAGGGTGCACGTAGCTCCAATCACCAGAGCCATGTTTCTCGACAGATCAAAATTTCATGAACAATTTTTTAATTGAAAAGGATCATCCAAAAAATATATCTGATAATTATTATTTTAAAATCTGTCCAGCCAATCCAGAGAAGAAGTTTTAAGAATGTCCTCATATCCTTATATAAAGCAAGTAGCCCCATCACCGGAGCCATGTTTCATCAAAATTTCACGAACATTATTTGAAGAGGGTCACCCATGGAAAATTTCAGTGAAATTATTTCGAAATCTGGCTAGCGGTTTCAAAGGAGGATTAAAAAAATCATAGAACATTCCATTTGGTTGCCATAGCAACCAGAATTTTTGTGGGAATGTTAAGTGACTGGCACGTGACTAATGACGCTTAAATTCCATTACATAACAAACATGTAATTATTTTTCATAATATCTCCTTCGGACGCTATGGTTGAAGCTTCGTCGGTATATTTCCAGTATGTAAATGAGCGAGTTGTTCATGTAGCAATAGAACGTGTTTCCCGTCGATGTCGACCTTGGCCGTAGTAAATCTCTAATTTCTCGTGTTGTCGGATGGTTTTCGACTACTGGCGTTTTATGAATGACGATTATAAGGCTTTGGGAGTATAAGGATGATATTTTTGTATTTTTGTAAAATTTTCATCTTAAATTCTGAAGGGCCATCTTTAAGAGCAGAAGATGTTGAAAGAAGTTGTTGACGACGGACGACGCTCGACATACGACGGACGAAGCACTGCGGACACAGGGTGAGCCTAAAGGCTCCCCTTGAGCTAAAAATCAATGTTGAAATAATGCAGAAAACACTGGAAGGAGGGCTCTGTACAAAAGTATACGCTACTAATTTCTAAGTGGTAAAGACTAATTCGATGTAATGCGCAGCACTCCTGTATTGCCAGACTACCAACTCTATGTCAAGGGTACACCCCGTCTACTGGGTACCAGTAACCGTTACAGTAACAGTCTATAAATCAAAGCCTTGAAAACGCTGAAGTGGTATTTGTCAAGGAAATTCATGTGTTGAATTAATAGTTTGAAAGAGACAGAGACATATTGTTCAGATATTGGCTTAAAAATCAACCCACCAAGCAAATGAATACCTTTTCAGTTAAAGGGAGAGTATTCATGACAAAGTTTGGTTTATTTTTGTATAAGTGGTCACCTTTTGATCATGAGGAAGAAGCAGGAGTAACGCCCCTTGACAGTAGGATGCATGGCAAATAGAGAGAAAAATCCTGTTGATATATCGAAGAAAATTAAGTTTGTTCCTGAAAACTATAATTATGAAATATCTTTAGCCTTTTACATTCAATTTCCGACGTTACAATCAATAGACGGTAAGAGATATTTCCATTTTATTGTAAGTGGCGCAACAGCAGTATCACGTGACACCGGACAATCAAAGCATTATTTCAGTAACAAATGCCGTATGTCCCGTTCGCAAATCCTTTAAATTTGGACAAATTCATAACTGAAAAGAAAATGACATAGCAAGAAATCTATGGAAATCAATTCTAACACAATTCAAACATATTTCATGATATTGCCTTTGAAAAAGAAAATCACAAACAGACAAATATGCATTTTATAAAATCGTATTTAAATAAAGAGCATGTAGAGACTAAGAACGGACTTAGCCTCTGAAACCTGTATAAAATTCATAATCCTGACCATTAATGATAACCAAAGGGGTAAATTAATATGAAACAAAAGATAAGAAGAGTCAATTTAATGTGACACGTGTGTACTAATCTGTAAGAAGCTGTTCTAAAGGTCACCCACTCTGCAGTGCGATACCGAGATCAAAGAAACACCGATTTAACCCTTCACCCATTTTTTTTTTTTTTTTTTTTTTTTTTTGTAAGACTTCATTAGATACATATTTTTTATACTCAAAATGAAGCTTAAAAGAAGGTATGGAAGGTCTGAATTTTGATCTGAAGCCACGTTTCTTTTGTTCATGATCGATAACATAAGTTATTCGTCAATAGGTACATGCCTGAAAGTGCAACAGGGATATTTGATAATAGTACTTTAAAATCACTGAATGGACTGTCCCTGTCTTTCTGAAGACACTAAACAGCTAATCAACCTTTTACCAAAGTATTTCGAGCGACCCGTGTGAAAAGGGGGCAGACGTGCTGATTTGTCCCACTGTCTGTTATTTGTCTCACTTTCTCAACCTTAACACATTTCCCCACCCCTCCCCCCAACACACACACACACACACACACACTTTCAAAAAACGAAAACTGAAAGTAATCAATATGTAGTTCATAAACATTTGTGAAAAAAACGAATTTTCAAAGTGTGAGCGAAAATATTTGAGGAAAAAAGGAAGGGCTTGCAACATGCATTTTCTCCTGTTTAAAACAATAGTTTTTTTTTTTGACTTTTTAAAAGACAATTACAACCATTTGATCCACGTTTATTCAATCGTCTCCGTATGCTAAGTATCTGGACGAGTCCAAAGTGTTGTCATCGGGTGAAAACATTCGCAGTTACTATTTAAAACCCTATGCCACATAACCCAAGTTTTTTACGACCCTTAGAAATATAGTTTTTTCAAAAATGTTGTTGAAAAGGGTTAAAATTCTAGTAACCAACATTTTCTCCTTTTCCCTTGCTATCCTTCCTAAAGAAAATTTCATTTTTAACCCACATTCAAATTGTTATCTGCAAAGACTTCCAATTTGGGCAAGTCTCAAATTTTTGTTTCGTAAAGAGTTGGTGAAAGATTCAGTGTTATAAAAAATGGGGTGTGGGGGGATAACATCAATATACATGTACATGCAATAGACCTTTCCTAATTTTATGTCTGATTATTCAACCAATATTTGCGTAATTCTGTAGCTAAGTTTGTAACGTACATGCTCGAGGTCCAGGAATCTGTGGTTTGATTTATTTAAACTATTAATGTAATAATTTTTCCAGAAAATCGTTCCAGTATCTGTTAAAAGACAGAGACAGTCTACTATCAAAAAACTGGGACTTCAAACATTTTGAATTTTTAGCAAAAACCTTAACTTTGAAATAACATTTTTAAAAATCTGTGTACTTGCATGTTTGCCATGTTCCTGTTTGAACTACTTTATAAGTTGACTATCGTAATAACAAAGTTCAATTAAAATTTCAAACCTCCCATTCCCTCTAGTAGAAAAGATGTTACACATTCATTTTCAGGAAGCGAATACGTGCTATACTTATTTTCATTGAAAAGCTAGTCAAGGGTTAGCTGGGTGTACATTTGATCATTTGTGTCAAAGTGGGTGATCTATTTGAAAACCTGTTGTGTTCTTTTTAGGCACTGACTAGTTAACACACACGTGTCATAATAAGCGTTTATCCCGTTTAGTCCTATTTTTTTTTTTTTCTTTAATGCATTATGTAACCTGGGTTAATAGGTCCCACTTTAAACGGTATATTTGCACTAATTTCTTTAGGAATGGAGGGGGTTATTTGTTTAATTTAGGTTAAACCTTATCTTACTAAAAATATTAAATGCCATTTTTAAAGCCGATAGTAAAACCTCAAAAGTTATTTCAAAGTATTATCTCGAGGAAAAATATCTCCGTATCGGATAGTGTAGATCTGGGATCAGACTGCACGTTCTTCCTGGTGTGATCTGAAACTATATTGTCTGCAACAGGTCATTGAGTCGCACTTGGTAGCCAAAGGGTTAATGCAGTCTGCATAAAAAAAGCTCTATCAACACGCCCGGCAGGAGACAGCGCTTATGATACCGCTTTACTCTCTGAAGTCTACCGAAAAATTGATAAAACAACAGTTCTTTTTTGTGTGTGTCTTCGAAAAAGATAATTGATGAAACTAACGGCACGGCCGTTTTAGGTTGTTTATGTATCACGTTAGTGTGTAATCCATTTAAAAAAAATGACACTTTCACTATTCGGGTATATACAGGATTGGGAAAAATTGTAGGGTGGAAAGGGAAGTAAATCGTGGTGATGCGTCTGTAACGGTATTTGTCAAATGGTCTATTACCTCGATCTATAAATATTCATGAGCAATCAAATGGAGTAGCGTGCAATCATAGGACCAACAAGCCATGGAACGAATTGGTTTTGGAACGAAAAAGCCCAAGGTCACTTGGCAAATTTGTATCATTTCGCGAGAAGCTAGTTTCAATCAAAAATAAGTATCTTAACAATCAATAGCCTCGCCCAATGTATTTTAATAAGCCATTTCAAATTACATATTTGAGTGACACTGTTAAAGTCATTTGCCTGAGAAAAAATGAGTTTAACTGGGTTTATTTCCTTCGGTTTTGCACAAAATGGTTGAACTAAAACTCTACAAAGTTTGGGAACGCTGTCTCGGTATAGACACGGAATAGATTTTAAAGAGTTTGGGTATGCTATGACAAAATGGATACGCTGGCATACTTAGAAATATGTATCATATAGAAGATCTGCAAATCATTGTTTAAATTGAAATGTCGTCCTAGATAGCTGCAAATTATGAAGAAAATGGCAATATTCATTTATTTAAATTGAACTACTTTATGCCAAATTTTATATTCTTGCGCTAAAGCCCGGGACCTTTCGGAGGTTGATTAATTTATCAGTGTCATTGACGACCGACTTTTTTTTAAAAGGGCTGAGATATTATACTTGAAATTACATTTTTCAGCCCGTCTGGCTTTTTTTGCGATAAAAGAGCATATAATCATTGCTTTGTCTGTTTGCATGTGGTTAGGACAGAGAATGTAGTAATGATATTCCAAAGCGTTTGAAGCATTTTCAAGCTACAAATATCCGGGATATTCCGGCAAAATTTAAGCGGGAACTACTTGAACTCAATCTCTTTCTACTGCTGTATACCTAAACGCGATGGAGTATTAGATTCACGGTACAAAATAAGATACATGGTTATCAAAATTCAATCTTGAACTCATTGTGGTATTGTCTTCGACAAATACCACAACAAAAACCAAATAAAAGTCTTCTGGTACTTTGAATACAATATTGGCTCCCTTTACCACAATGTGTACAAAGCTGTGTCCATAATCATAATTTCCAAAAAATTGAAATGATATAACTAATACTTGACGCCGCAGGAACCTTTACCAAAGACAGAGCCCTACACCCTTTATCTAAGTCTAAGGCAAACGCTCCTACAACACTTTCCTACGGATACTCCTAGATTGGGGAGAACTGACCAAACGCCAGAGCTGTCAATCATAAACCAATCAGCCAATCAGCGGTCGGCATTTTCTCATACAGACCGGAAGCCGTCTCACCGTTATCAAAACCTAGATATTCTATATTTGAAGTATATAAAAATATGTAGTAGATATGATTTGAAAAATCTGATTAATTAACCAAACACCAGACGATAGATCGCTCCTCCTACTGATGCCACGTGGTACGCGAATCAGGAATTCAGGACAGACAACCTAGACACCTGGGCTTAGCTTGGAGATTTATGAAACTTACCGGCAGATTTTTCTACCGTAAAACTATTTTCCTAGATAACATAAGCATGAGACCAGTTTAAGAAAAGACACTTACTTCTTTTGTATTAGGTTTACCGAAGTTATGAAATGTGAAAATTGAAAAAGAGGCTGGTTTATCTATAAGTCAATTGAAAAACGCAGTTTTATAACTGACATATGATCATGTATTTACATTAAATTTGTACTCCTTTAACATGTCCTAAAATCATTGATTTGTGAACACAATGCATCTGTTACAACGACAAAATATCTACTTCCAATGCAGATTGTCTAGGTTTTGATAACGGCGAGACCGCTTCCGCGCTGATGGGAAATGCTGATTAGTTTTTGATTGGGCGGAGCCGGCGTTTGATTTTCATCTTAGATCCACGTTTTGAAGACACCAGTTATACCAGGTAAAACTACCGATTTAAAAAAGAAAAGAGAAAGGATACCGTTTGTAAACATGTTTTATATTGTCATAAATTTTCCAGAATTATGATCTTACTTATACAAATACCCATTTCTTTACTAAAAGAAATAGATACATGCTCGTAGATCATGTTTTAGAGTTCCCATTGGATTTTATCCAGTTTATTTATTATTTTCTTTTATATTATTTTTTTATTTGAGTGGACGCTTTATGCTATTTAAGTAAATTTGTTCCCAAATCAAGTTAATTTGCTATGTAGAATGCTCTTTATATCTGTTTGATGGAAAAAAATGCGTCAATATATTTATTTTTAGCGAAAATAATGTTCCTTTTTCTTTAGTCGTCTTGGAAAGTAAAAACTAAACAACTCCCCCCCCCCCCCCACCGCCTTCGCTTTTAAAATAAAATGCTATGTAGACACATTTTAGACTTTTGTTTAAATTGAAGACAATGTCCATCTTCCTGCATTTGTAAAACAGTTAAAATGTTGTTCTCATTGGTGTCTGTATTTTAACCTTTCTATCAATGTAAACTTAAAGCATGTGTAAGACAATATGCCACTCTGTGTAAAACTATATCTGCCCCCTCTGTTTACAATTTTGTATTTAATCTCCCTTAAACTATTATTTATCTCTCGAAAATGAAACCAATCAATCTGCCTTCCTTAAAGAACAAGATATGTTGCATATGTTTTACGCAAAAAGTATAGCAAGGGTTTATGCGGTATTTCTTAGATATCATAATTTGGATTATACATGTTCAACGTGTAAGACAACTTAGTATCTTTTTTCTATTACACTTATATAATAGTCTCTAGAGCCGAATGCATAGATATGTTTTCTCATGTTTTTATTCGTTTTATTCTTCTCTTCAGGGTTTTCTCTCGAACTGGAAAAAAATTGAACCTATTATTTGTTTTTTGTATAGACATTCCCATGTCTAGTCAAACTTCGGAAAATCATTTTACACTGCTAAATACATGTATATAACGCTAGGTAACTTCAAAGCTTGCAATTCTGGTTAAATTAGTTAGGAACATTTTGCGGACTAAACAATGAAGAATCTGTGTAAGGGAGGTTTGAACTTGAAAAAAAAAACTCATTTTTTTCCAGGTAACAGATAAATTGTATTAATTGGCAAATCTATGTTTTTTGTACATGTTTAAGGAGTACGAGTTTAATGTATTACATTGTGAAATGTTGTAAAACTGCGTTTTTCGACTAACTTCTAAATAAACCAGCCTCTATTTCTATTTTCACACTCTATAACTTCGATAAAACCTAATGCAAAAAAATATAAGTACCTTTCTTAAATTGGTCTTATGTTATCTAGTATAATCATCTCATGGTAGAAAAATCTCCCGATAAGTTTCATATATCTCCTAGCCAAGCCCTTTTGTCTAAAAAGTTGTTTGTTCCGAAAAACTTGATTCGAGTACCACGTGACATCAGTGGGCGTAGCTGGCATTTAGTAAATTGAGTGTCGGTTGATCACACTCCAAACATTCTTCAGCGAAACTTTTATTAAAAAGGAAAGCTTTTATTCCGATCTCGAAAGTGCATATGATACTACATAGAAAATTGGCATCATACGTGTTATGCAAAATGTGGTTTATGAGTGGAGGGAACATGACTCTGGTGAATGGGGGGTGCTTGCACTATTCGGACATGAAGAAATTCTTGAAAATTCTTCTTCTCTGAAACCGCTGGTCAGATTTTTAAATAACTTCACAGAGATGTTCCTTGGGTGACCCTTTTCAAAATTGTTCACGAGAAACATGCTCTGCTGAATTGGGGCTACTTGCACTACATGGAAATTAAGAAATTTTTAAAAACTCCTCTTTTCTGAAACTGATGGTCAGATTTTGAAATGACTTTTACAGGTGACCTTTTGAAAATTGCTTGACAAAATAATGATTTTGTTTCCAATGTTTCAATTCCTCAAAACAAAAAAGGCTATGGTCCTCTGAAAAATGCAGGTGAGCGATCCAGGGCCATCTTGGCCCTCTTGTTCCTTATTGACCCTTCATAGAGTCCAGGACCAATAAAAAGTTGTCTTTTATTGAAATTTTAAAGAGGATTCTTACAGCAGTGCAGATAATTTCGCACTACAAAAGGTCTATTAATTACTTCTTTTATCCCCCATGAACTACAATTAAAAATTCAATTAGGTTTCTGATGTGTTTATAACGTAACAAATTTACTACAAATGAAAAGTATCATGATGTACTCAAAGAGGTTTTACATGGAACCATCTTTTAATCATTTTCTTATTCTCATATCCAGGGTCGTCAAAAGTAGGGATTGTGTGGTAATGGGTTAAGTCGAACTAAAGAGACTTTCCCTCGTAGCATAGAATTTGGAATTTGCAAATGAGGAAGCATGTCAGAAAAGGAGTCATATTTGATGAGATTACTGATCTCTTTCTACAGATGGGCGGTTATTGGTGAATCGCGTATGGTATAAAACAATAAAATGCAACATTTCATTTGTTATATGTTTAAGAATGTCCTGGAAATAACAATAAGCCCACGATCTCGACACGAAATGCAAGACTGTACATTTATCATGCACAATAATGCAATTATGCAAATATTAAGTGAGATGGAGCTTCACACAGCCAAAGTAAGGCCGGAGGCATTTCCATTATGAAACATGACATTAACCTCCGGATTTTGCAGTAGGCATTTCCATTTTGAAATATGACAGAAACCTGCACACACACACACACACACCCCCCCACACACACATATATATATATATGTGTGTGTGTGTGTGTGTGTGTGTGTGTGTGTGTGTGTGTGTGTGTGTGGGTGTGTGTTTGTGTGTGTGTGTGTGTGTGTGTGCGTGCATGCGTGTGTGTTGGGCAGGAAGGAGGTGGGTTGGTAAGTGGGTGTAGGTATGTGTATGTACATGTGTGTGTGTGTGTTTGTTTTAGCTACATTTATCTTTGACAGGTGTAAAAAAAACTGTCAGTGCGAAATTTGTTATTTAAACAATGACAGTGAAATAAAACAGCTTTTGCACACACACAAAAAAAAGAAACGTTACACAAGGTAAACACTGACGGAAAAAAAGAAAACATCAAAAATAGTTTAAATATGGCTGGTATGCATAAGAATGATGATTTGACTGAGCAAATTTGAGATTTCTTTCCCTGTGTCACTATGGTCATCTGTAACTGAATATTGACAAACAAGTGTGCTATAGCAGGTACATCTGCCTTTCTTTGAAATACCAAATCCACAGGAAGAAGCTAATTCATATTGGTAACATCCAGAGCGAGTAAATCACCCACCGGGTCGCTAAAATGATGTGTTTAAAAGGTGAAGCTTAACACAATATTAACTAGAAATGATAAAATATGTGTCTGGTTTCCAGCAGTTATAGTAATATAACGCGCATTCAAATAAAAAGGTAGGTATTACTGTAGGCAGAGTGGTAGATATCAGTCTGAAAATGAACTGTAGATTACATCTACAGTTTTCAAAGTATCTTTAATCATGAAAATATGTTTTAAAATGTTTTATCTGAAAATATCTCCATAGTTTTTTATGTGATTTTTATAAGCTTTAACCGTAAAAATCAGTTCTTTCAGTGCTTAAATTTACACTGAATACTGTTGGAAATCCGGTGTCCAAATACTATGCCAAAATACTATTTGTGGAAGATAAGTCTAAATTCTACAACATAAATTTTAACAAGTTTTATCTCTGTGAAATCACAAACTAATACCTATCTGATTATATGTTATGTGACTAGTCAATGATAAGAGGAGAAAAAGACGACAGCAGAAGGAGAGGAAGAGGAGAAAAAGAACAAGAAGACGACGGCAGAAGGAGAGGGAGAGGGGAAAAAGAACAAGAAGACGATGACAGTAATGATGACGATAATGATAAGGATCCAACATTAGGTATTCGACTTATTACGTTCCTATTTTTTTTATTAATATCCAGCAGCTCGACTTACATTTAGATGTTACACTTTGTCTTTTTTTCTTTTATAAGCAAATCCTTCAGAACCACAATTTATCTCAAAGAAAAGTATGAGACATATCTTATACTGATTTAAGGCCATTCATTGCAAGAGAAAAGACATGTCAAGTGTAGAGTATTTATTGTTGAATGAATGCGATAGAGTTTATAGCTTTTGCCATTAATTGTATAAGAGCATAATCGTGCTACAATTTGAAAAGGTTTAACTAAGACCCTGATTCACTATTCAAATATAATTAGATTAGATAAGTGCAAGATCTGATTGATAAATCTGCACGGTCCCCCTCTCAATAATGTATTTCTTTGTCAAATAACATGAAAACGTGTATGCAAGTCAAATAAATTTATTTAAATAAAGTTATCAGATAGGTGAATAGATATTTGTACTTAAGGACAGTAAATTTAGTTGTATCAATAGCTACCATTATTCGGTGACTTAAAGGACGCTATTACTTAACTTATCCTGAATTCAACAGATGTGCCAATGCGGAGTCAAATTTATAGCAATTTCGGCGCTGATGCACCTAAAATAAACGTGGCATTCCAACGTCATTTCCGGAAAATGGTGAGGGCAGTGTTATTGATGATTATTAAATGACAGTGTTTTATGGAAATGGCTAAAAAACGGTGCGCGACGTCGGCAGATGGTATTGAGTTGCGCGTGGTGTCAAACTGTGTGTATGACTCGGAATTTCACAAGTAGAAACACTAAACCGCATTCTAAACTCGGATACTTTACCAAGCTGAGAAAAAGCCTTCGTTTACAAATAAAGTAGAGGGGTTTAAAAAAGGTGCAACCTCAGTGTTTGATGAAGAAAAACCAGTTCGGCCGACATCGACAATCGCTGTTGTAAACGCAGCGTTAGTGAATGAAGTGTGGCATAATGACAAACAGTTTACGGTGCAAGGTATTGCAGAAGAACTATCTTGTATAACACAGGGCAACATATTCTGAAAGACGAGCTAAATTTGTCGAAAAGAGCTGTACGTTGGGTGCCCTGCAATTTTGCAGAAGACGTCAAAAAGAAACAAAGCTAGAGGAATGTTCCAGAGAATTCTGAACCGATTGCAACCCATGATGAAGGATTCTTGGACAAGATTGTAACACCAACAACACATGGTTGTTACAGTATGATACCGAATCGAAGCAACACTTATATCTTTGGAACACTTCCTCCGAAGAAGACCAATGTATATCGTAGTTCCAAGAAGATATAGAATTTCATGATGGACAGAAAGGGACTCTTGCGGAGAGGTGCGGAAAGGTTCCGTCGAGAAAGGCAATTATAATTCGAAGGTATATCATTAATTTTATGTCAGTAACAAAATACATTTTCATGACTTTTTCCTTCTTCTTCTTTTCTGAATGATTTATTCGTTTATTATCACGTCTCTTCTGTCAGGTCGGGAGACATACTGTTTTTCCCCCTGCGTCCGTTTGTCTGTCTGTCTATCTGTCTGACACAAATCTTGACCACTGTACAACTGCAACACCTTTTCAGATATAAAACTTCAAACAATTGTAGAACGTAACAAGGACCATAACTCTGGCTTTTCTATTTTTTGAGTTATTCCCCTTGATTTTTTCCGTCACAAATCGTGTCCGCTCTATAACTCGAAAAGGTTTTCAGATATTTGGGAAAATTTCACTTATTTCTTAAGCATCATGAAAAGAAGTGTCATGAGCAAGAACCATAACTCTGGGTTGTATCTTTTTAGAGTTATTTACCATTGATTATTTTCCTTACTCGATTACACACCATTTCGTGTCCGCTCTATAACTTGAAACCGTTAGAGAAAAATGACCATTATTCTAGTAAGAAATTTCCTGGATCACATATCAATCCTTTATACACTAAGAAGAGGGGAGACATTTTTTTTTTTTTTTTTTTTGTAGAAAAAACAAGTTCTAGTTAATTTGTGTAGGCCCCTATTATTTATTTATTTAATATTTCAATTACACCTTCCGATGTTTTGATTATTTTGTAAATTTTACTTGATCTAATGGTCATGAGCTCTTTCTTTGTTTTCTTTAAGGTGGTTGGATCTCACTTGCTACAAGATCCACCCCGGTGACGATCATTGATGGATCTGGACGATTTCATACTTCATCATGATAATGCCCCTGCATATTGAACTCATGATAAAGAACTAGATTTTGACCTGCCTGCCATCCATATACTCTGGATTAAGCCCGCTTGTACTTTCATCGTAAAATGATCGAAAAGCAGGAGTTATAGGCTAGAAACCTCTTTAGAAATACGCAACAAGGCATGTGAAATAAATTCGTCCATTGGTGGGGATTAGTTTAAGGTAACATTTGACCAATGTGTACATAGTGTAGTATAGTGAGATTTCGAAATGATTCAGGATCATGAAATTACCTCAGTCTTGATAAAGAGTGGTTGACAATACAATGTCAAGCAACAACAAATGAGGATCCAGTTGCCCATCCTGTGCATGCGCAGGCGGTAAATTACGCTGGAACAAAACAGATTCTGCGCACTTGGCAATATCTTACTGAATGGAAAAAACCTATTCAAGCGGAGCTCCCACGAGGAAACTTGCTGACATCGCGTTTCACAGACTGGCCGGCCAGAACATCTGAATACTAGAACCAGTAAGTCAGTGTTACCAAGTGTTGACGTCGGCTTGCTGCAAGTGCTAAAAAGTCCTGTTTTTCAATGTTTCATGTCAACTTGATTGTTAATGTAACTAAATTATATATGAGATCTGAATCAGTTGTAAGTAATATATATATATATATATATATATATATTTTTTTTTTTTTTTTCATGCTTTCTATTTCAAACTTTAGTGAAACAGCAATTCCGGGAACTTCCACAAAATGACCCTAAGTATATAACCAGATTCTCGGTTATTGTAAAAATGTGGAGGTATTATCTATTTCTAGGATATTCAATTCAAGAAATAAAAAGTTTTAAATGCAAGAGTTTTGTACATCTATATTCTGAATACCTGAATATTGTACTTCTATCTATGGTGTTACAACTGTAACTGAAGATATAAATGTTTTGATGTGGAACAGCTGCTGATAAAGTTGAATTGCAGCATCTTTTTTGTTGCTTCTGTTGTTAAGTTTAAAGCTCTCTCTCTCTCTCTCTCTCTCTCTCTCTCTCTCTCTCTGAATTATATACGCATTTTAACTGACCGGGTTGAAAAATGCAAATGATATACATGTAGCATAATTTCTCTGATTTAAAAATCTGATAAAAAGGCAAATCCTAGATTTGCGACGACATACCATGAAACTTACATCTGAGAGAAATGAAGTAAACTATTTAAGTGGTCCTACATATATACAAGGATAAGTTAATTTTTTGTTGAAATGTTCTGCGAGTAACCCTCTTTATACAGTAAAAACAGTAAAAGTATTGGTAAAAACAGTCTCGGTAATAAAGATTTCACATCCAACTAAAAATACAGACTACTTGAGATGTTTCTTTATTTGGAAAAAATCAGTAATACCCATAAGGAGACATGAAACTGATAAAAATCTCTGGATCATAGATTTTTATGCTGAAAATATATCTTACTTCGAATCAAGATATTTAGATCTTCAGTGTTGTAGCAAGTGTTTAAAAAAACAGCTTATTTTATTTTCCTATAGGTATAGACTATTTTGAGCATAATACACAAAAAGTAGAATTCGGTCGTAAAAGAAAATTATACATTTTTCCCTCGAATGCATATATGTTGTTTCAGTATTTTACAGAACTCTGCTGTAAAGTTGCCTTTTTCAGTTTGTAAATGCTTGAACATGAATCCTACTCTAATATATTTTTCCCCTTTTTGCCGTTTCTGTAATGTAGTGATTTTGCGTGCTTTAAAAAGATTTAAGCATTTGAAATCAGCCAAAGTTTCCAAATATGAATCGGGTGTCACAAGCAAAATCTCAAAATGTTTCAAAATCGATTGAAGAGACGTCATAAACTCATTCTCTTTCTACGGGACCTCCTCCGAAAACATGTAAAGAGACTACGCCAATTTCCAAGCGACAACGATGAGCCTGCTCGTGTTAGCTTAATGTAATATACAGAGGAAGTGAACAACCTCGAGATACTTCACATTTTCCAAACTATTTAGATACATACATGTATTAGCTTGTCTGGAATAAACCCCTGCTTTTATTTTACTTTCTAACGATTAAACAAATTTGTAGTAGAGCACGATCAGACTGCACACATGTGCATACTCTTTATCTTGTATATATTCGGGTCATTAAATTTATGCATTATCATTTAAGACCCTAGTATTTTTCCCCTCATTTCATAATTGAGAACCGCTCTTTGCTTGCAAATAAAAATATGTCGAGATGCCTTTTGCCTACTGTCATTGTCATTCTTATTTCATTTTATATTTACCTATTCATTTTTTATAACAGAATCCTTGACGGAGACTTCTTCCGACAACAGAATTTTGGATATTGTTCGCAAAGTAAAATTACAACAAAATGCTATTCAAGCAGTTGGGGCAAGTTTCAACCCCGAAAATAAACAGTATGATATAACTGTTGTTTCAAGACAACCAAATGAAGTCAGAAGACAGATAGAGGAATCGTTGACTACAAGATCCTTAAGACTCCCAGGTTATAATCTGAAAATCCGAAATATTAGTGAAGAAGGGATAGACGTGACACAGTCTAAGGAATTCATAGAATTCTTTCAAAAAGAAGGATACTCTAAGGAAATCTTTAAAATTCAGAGAATAATATCTAGGCATTCGGGCACCTTACTTACACAGTATCCAAATGTTACGAGCATATCTTTTTCGCCTGTAAAGTCAAGGGGCTATGGGACATCTAACCACGTTATTCTGGAAGAGTCTTGTATTGTCATCTTTGTGGAAATTAAATTTGACAAGAACCGAATTCCTTTAAGGTCTGAAAGAATCCCAGAGAAAATAGATGGTGTCAAGACGGATGTTAGAGAAGGTTTTGTTGAAACTTTGATGCATGAGCAACAAAATAGTTTAAGTATTGAAAACGGTGCTCCAATAACGAGTAAAAGTAAAATAGGCTCATCGGGCCCATTCGTTCGTTCTCAACATGGTAGAACCGGATTTCTGACATCTCTTCATGTGTTGCTGTCGTCAGAAGAAATAAAACTCGTCACGAGCTTCCCATTTTGTGGAAACAGATTTCACAATTCGGTCTACAAAGCAACTGGGCACGATCCTCCTGAAATAGGAAAAATAGAGAAAGTATACTTTTCTACAGGGGATGACACTCAACAAAAATCTGGATATGAGATTGGATTAGTTAAGCTTGCTCCAAACGTTGATACCAAAAATGGTATGTTTTCTGTTGTTTACAGCTTAGTCGAGGAGTGAGTCGTCCGTTTGACACACTAAATTGTTCTGTCGTCATAAACTTTATTATTTAAACTTTACTTGCTAATATAGTAGACCTTTTCAACCAATTGATGACAATTCTTTATTTTAATCTTATATCATTTGTACAAACTTTCTTCTTGTACAGAGCGGTGAAAAGGGCGTTATTTTTTCGGAAACTTATCGAATTCGACCTATAATTATAATCTGCGAAAAGATGACGTCTTAAGGCACGCTAAATGCATATATTACATACGTGAAAAGCCTTCTTATTGATAAATAAAATTAATATAAATCCTACCCTTAATCAAAATGAATTTTAAAAAAAGAATCATTTGTAAGGTTGTACACCCGTTACAATAAACGCGAGCTTAGGTTGAAAATCCGCCAAAAACAACAAATTTTCATCAAATTTTATTTTAAGGTAATTCATTTTTTATTCCAATGAATGATTCTCAAAGTTTCGTTAGAATACTGTCAGATTTTCAAATGGAAACTGATACAAGGAGTTCCTTATCGTAAATCAAAAAGTCACACGATTAACACTTATCCTGCTGAATAACTAAAATGGAGTTTTTAAATTTATAGTAAAACCCCAAATTTTACTATTTGAAGGTATCTTTGGAAGAAAGTTATCTCCTCATGGGACAATGTAGATCCAATATCAGACTGCACTTTCTGTGCAGTCTGATCTTGATCAACGCTGTCCGCAATAGGTCAGTGGGTCACGTTTAGCAACCTAATAGTTAACATGGAGTATGGCAACGGCTTGGATTTATCGAAACTTACCAGCTTCTTTTTATTGATAAATTGTGAGGTTATTTCATGCTATGGGATATTGTCTGATACCTCCAGAAGCATATTAATTTTTAGTATGTTTTTCCTGCACAAGGCTCTGTAAGACGTCCATGTAAAGCAGTGTGACTCATGAAACGTAAGAGGCAAGATTACCAAGGTCCAGAATACATCCCAGAAATGGAATGGGTTATGTTCTCGTATAAATCTAAGATTCAATTATGTAAACTCGAGGGTGGTAGTAGAGTTGGAAGTTGGTAGAGTAAGCATTTCAAAGAACGGATGCTTACATTATCGAGCAACACCAAATAGATGGCTGGTCATTTCATTTAAACACAAGTATAACCTAATTCATTACATGATTGCTCACATCTTTAAGAGGAATGAAAATTAATTTGAGGTCTGAAGTTTCAGGTCAATATTTAAGACGAGCTTACAACAATAGATTGCAGTAAATTATGGTGATGCTATACGAGCATATCTGGGATGCTTTGAAAAATATGTCCAAACCAGTGTTAATCCCCAACAACAATTCAGGAACTCTGCAGAATCCTTCTGGAAGAGTTGGACAACATCCAAGAGCATTGCATTGAATAATCTCACAATCTTGTGAATAAGACGAAGCAGGCAAGTTTTGATAAATGCAATGTATGGCCATACTAGATGTTAATCTTGTGAATTTTTGACTGGTGGTAAGGAACCTTTTGTTCCTTTTTTAATTTTAAAATCTTACAGCATCTTTATGAAACTTTGTGAATCACTAAATGGAATAACAATTACATTAGGCAAAAAAAATACCTGTGTTTCCTATTACATGCCCCCAAAAAATAGGGTAGGTAGGTAGGGATTTTTTTCCCAAGTCATGCAGATTAGATAATTTCAAAAGAGTTTTTTGGGTCAATATTTATAGTATTTGTCTGTCTTCTTCTAACCTAGTTTATTAACAAATAATAACAAGGTTAAAATAATCGAACTCCCAAGTCAATGAAAGCTTTATAAGCTCAAAAAAGTCTTTGTGACATAATATTACTGCTCCATTACAGCCAGGTTAAATATCAAAAGAACTAAGACGAAACAAAATAAGAAGAAAAAGAAGCATCGTGTTATCGACCGACATTTATTCAACTGGAGTGCAAGTAGATTATTACATGTACTAAGTTTTAAAAGTATCAAAAACAGCGGTCTATCTCTTCACCAAACAACAAGTCTTTAGCCTGATGCAAATTTACAGCATTTGCAAACGACAAAAAATGATGTCACTAAAACTTTGGAATTTGTTCTGGAAGGGATAGAAAACATTGTGGGAAAAGAAGAAAACGCTGGCATTTTCTCCTTTTCCCGAAGTGCATTTAAAATATCCTTGTAAAGACAGATTTCAGTATTTGAGTCACATTCATTTTGTCATCTATATTTACTTTCAATAAAGTGTAAAACTGTGTCATTTGGTAAAGTGTGAAAGCAAAAAAATGAAACAATTGACTTTGTGTTTTACACACACATCAGCACTATTCTTTCACCCCTTCAGTCATTCCTTCAACCCTTCAGTCATTAAGACATGACTCATGATTTGTCACTGATTTTATTGTGTACGTTTTAAAAAAATCATTTGAATTTAGTTGAAACTGGGAAGCAGGCTCATCTGGATGATATCTGAAATAATTATGCAATTTCAACTTGTAAAAGGTGCACGCGCCTCTTGGTCGGTATGCTCGGGTGCCGAATTGACAAATTAAACAACACAATTATGTATTAAATAAATGTTTTTCACTCATATAGGTGACATACTACAAGAAAAGAGTGTTGTTAAAGTGAGAGGAGCAGGCCCTATCCTGAGGGATCGGGCTCATTTTAAGCCCAACCGTCTGTAATGAATGCAGCATACACCTTGTAACAGCGTGGTGCCAAGTTCGTGCTACTCACTTTCCATTCCTCAACCTGCCCGTATACTTTTAGCGTTCGTTTGGCATTTCTTTTTCTCTTTGTTGTGGATGATACCTCTATTGTGGCCAAAGGTCAAGAGGGCACGAATTCGAAGCGGCCCCCAGTCAAAACGAACCATTTCTTTTATGTATAACATTTCCCCCACCCCAAAGTACAGGTGACGAGGGAAGGAAAGATAAAATATAACAAACATTTGTACATACTAAAAGTTTTCTAAAATTACAAAAGTAAAGCCAGCACAGCCGAAAATGAACAGTGGGTACAGGCTACAACAAAAACCCGTAATCAGTACCATTTCAATTTGCTTTTACTCCTAGTAGATTCAGCTGAAGACAGATGTCCAAACAAACAACTAGCATTGTTATGTTGACCAACATGAAATTTGTGTGTGTGTGTGTGGGAGGGGGTGTGTTAGTCGGAGCTGCATCGTGGAACGAAACCAACCCATTATTTGTTTTCATATTTTCTATTTACCTCTAATTATGAAAGCTCTGTTCTATTTTCTGTTGGTGTTTTCCAGCTAAACTTTCAGCGAAAAGCGCCGACGATATAATTGGAGTGCAACACATGAAAAAGTGCATTCGGACATTTGCGTAAAGTGTCGTCTCGGATTAGCCTGCGCAGTCCGCGCAGGCTAATCCGAGACGACACTTTACGACTACATTAGATTTTGTGCTACGGTAGACTTGCATAAAACAGAAAATCACATAAAATCTGAAAGTGTCGTTTCGGATTAGCCTGTCCGGACTGCACGCGCTGATCAGAGACGACACTTTACGCAAATGTTCGAATGACCCTTTTCGCGTTTGCACTCCATATATAGATTCGTAGATTTGATTTTAATCGGCTTCACCGCATGTAACTATTACTGATGACAAGCACACCGGAAACCATGGAAAACTGTTGATATTACAATTAGTTAAATAAGTCTATGTGATAGCGTCCTCGGGCCGCCTGGCGTACTGCATCTTCGCGAGCCAAGTTTACAATCACTACGTGGATTTTACCTTAGCGGATCGAGCTTGATTTTTACTTTCACCCGATACGCTTTTTTATCGGATGCAGCCAGCTCTAGCTGCAATGAATGAAATCACTCGTAGCATTTCATCTTTGATAAAAATAGAACAAGGCCTCTACCTTTCGATTAAAGGTAAAACATGGAAACCCACGTGGATGTCTACTTATCGCTTCATGTGTATTCGTAAGCGGTTTGTAAAACGATATTTCATTTGCCTTTAGAAACATTATGTAAAGGGGAGTAATGACCAGCATCCAATAGAAGACGCATCGCAGGAATCTTGAAATCGGGCTCAATCACCCAAGGTTAGATCCACGTAGTGATCGTAAACTTGGCTCGCGAAGATGGGCGTACTGAAAAATCACGAAGCAGGTCACTTTCACACAAATATAGTCCTAAACAAACAGACCTGAATTTTCATTAGAATGACTATTCTAAATTCAACGAATTTACTCATTCTGAATAAACTTTCGGGCATTGGACATCTTACTTTGAAGACTGAACAGGTCCGACCTCCATTTTTTTTTAACCCCCGGGAAAAAAGTTTAGGGTCGGCGGTAAATATTTAGGGTCGGTCGGGTAACCGGAAACACAGGTATTTTTTCCTCATTTAGGTAAATTCATTAAAAACTTGTTATTTTCTGGCTAATATTCAAATTACAACTAGTGTTGCATTTTTTAATGCAGACAGTATATTTCAAATGATGCAAACGGACTCCTTACTATCTTTATAATAAGATAGGGGCAGGTTTGAAATTCACATGACCAGCAAACATGTGTTTGATTTTTATATAACTTTGATTGATATAATTGTTCTCTTGTTTTAGACAATTTACCAACCATTGGACTTGCAAACTATAACGGAGAGACAACAGTTATAAGAGAAGATAACAGTGAAGGGCGTATTAGAAAATTGGGTGCAATGACTGGATTAACACAAGGTATCTATGCAGGACAAAACTGGATACGCCTTGCATACAATGGAACTGCAAGTTTTGATTTACATTGTCAGATAGGGCTACTCAGTGCACATTACGAAAAGGACAACACAGGAAGGTTTGTACTTAAAGATTTTGCCATACCTGGTGACTCTGGCGCTTTGGTAACAATCAGAGAAGGAAATACTGACAAGGTTGTTGGAATTTTTACAGGATGGCGCACAGACGGGATTTACATAGCTACCCCTATCCAACAAATCTCCGATCGTCTGCAGTCAGACGGCTGGAAAATCTGTGCTCCAACAAATAACAATAATGATAATGGAGAGCCAATGGACATTGGACAGTAAATGAACATTATTAATTGATATTACTAACTGATTTTATACACAGTACAAAAACACACATCCACACTCACAGCTATACTTGAATAGCTTACCTTAATTGACCTATTTTTGTACCCATATGCTGACCTCTTCCCAAAATCAAAGAGATAACATTGCTCTAGGGGCATTACAAGCCGGGCCCTTTTGAACATGTACATATATATTTCAACTGGTACAGGCTATTGTGACGATTGTTTTCACTGGATAAGCTTGATTAGCTGTATTAGCCAATCATAGTATCTTTTATCAAATCTTGCCGTGGTAGGTTAGTTACCGCTATTGATTTGGGTAATCGAATATTATGTCTATATACAACGGGAACTCAAGACTAAGTTAGATGTACATGTACAAGCACTTCAACCTCGCCTTACTGTTTGGGGTAGCTTTTACAGCAATGCCGTTGGTGTATTTTTTTCCGTGTAACCCTTTACCATACAATCCCGAGTTTTAACGACCCAGACAAAGATGACTTTTGAATACACTGGTAACCAGTATTTCCTCGTTTTTCCACGTCTTTGGCAGTTTAAAGAACGAATTTCAGTGTATATAGTAAAACTTAAACCGCCTTCTGAATGCGCTCTGAATGAATCTAAAGTATTGTGGACTGTCAAATGGTTAAGTAGTGTGTGTTATGTTTAGGACCTGAACAATTGACAAAATCGTTTAACATTACAAAAACGGTCAGTAAGTGAATAGGTGTACTTTACAAATTATCAAAGATTGCATATAAGTCAAGATGCAACAACCAAATTTGCCTTTTAATCTGCGAAAGAGACCACAGCAAGCCAAAATGACCTCTTCTGAATGTAAACAAGAATAACCTGCCATTATCCTAAAAATAGACGGACAGAATTCTGTCCGTTTTAAGTAGCCTTTACAGATGATGAAGCAGGGGATTTAGCTAATTTAGGAGTATTGTCTGGTCAAATATAGGCGTCTATTTTTCGTTATCACTTTCATATAAAGATATCTTACATTTTAAATTTTGTTTGAATTTTGCCTGCATTGCAAACTAACAGGGAACATACAACGGTAGGGATAAAACGTACATGTATGGCAAATACACAGCTAACTCAGTTCTGTTTCCGAGAAGTTATCTAAACGGATCAGACCTCAGTCTGTATCAAACACGATACGTTTATGTCAAGCAACAAGCGGTGTTAACGTGCACCTTAAACAATTATATCGCCTAGAGCATATTTACAGTTTTTATATATATATATATATATATATATATATATATATATATATATATATATGTCGTAGGCCAGATTGGAATCTAGGCAGATCCGGAATCTGCCTAGACCAAATTGGAATTCAAATTTTGTGTAGACCAAAATATATTGTTTTCTAATATTTCTTTTGATTTAATTATGTTTACAGTTGAGAGGCATTTTCATTTAAAGCATTTTATATGATTTTTCCACAATCGCTCTTTTTTTCCACCTTTTTTATTAGTACAAAACATTCATAATTTATATAAACTCTGAATTTCTGACTAAAACTTCTTTTATTTTGGGGTTTACGTTTAAAAGTAAGATGATTCATATGTAGACGCCCTATATTCAACGAGAAATTATTAAAATTTGGTTTAGGCAGATTGTAGAGCTGCAAAGCTAAACTGTAATCCTGATTTGTTATAGACAAATTCCAATTTGGTCTAGGCAGATTCCGGATCTGCCTGGATTCCAGTTTGGACTACGACATATATATATATATATATATATATATAATGTGCTTCAACAGTTGAAATGATAATTTTACCCCAGCGCTTTCGGCATACTGCCTTCATCAGGGGTTTTGAATTTACTTTTTTCACCACCTTAGTCTGTATCACACGTGTGACGAACAGTGAAGGGGATAAAACACACGCACGTTTCACCAGTATCATAGTGCTAATGCAGCAAAGTTATTCAAAGGGATAATACATACAACACACTTGAATGACAAATGCTTATTGAGGTAATATCACAATAGTTGACTCAGTTACATCACCGAGAGGTCATTGAAACTCTATCCAACCTGCATGGCACACCCCAAGAGGATCAGTGCTATCACCGAGAAGTTTTAGAAAATTGAATGTTACTGTATTCATATTATTTGCTATTTGATCCACTGGTTAATTTGGTAAAACAAAACACTACCTTTACAAAGCAAATTGATGCACAACTTTCAAAATCACATTGATGCACTTTATGTTGTAAACTTTGTTTTGACTTAGAGATAGCTGATACATAATTTCATTCTTTTTTTGTGTTTTTTTTTTTTTACCTTAGTGTGTGTACATTGTAGCAGTTGTATAGTTTAACTCATTACCACACGAGAAAATTTTAGACTGGTCCAAATTGAAAGCATTTGTAGACGACAAAAGAAAGGTGACTACAAAATAGAAATTTGTTCTGGAGAGGGTAGAAAACACTTTGGAAAAAGGAGAAAATGCTGGTTACCAGCATTTTCTCCTTTTCCCATAGTGTTTTCAAAAGGCTTCTTTCTTAGGGGCGTCAAAAGTAGGGATTGTGGGGTAATGGGTTAAAGTCGTTTTATCATGTGTTAGTTTCTTTGCACCCGTACCATGTTTTCACGAGCCCTGGTAGCCCAGTCAGTAGGGTACAGAAATTCAGACCAGGATGTCGCACTTCGAATCCCAAGCTTGGCTGAAATCCTTCCAACGAGAAATGGTAGTCATTGCGACAAGGCTAATTCCTCTCTCAGACGACAAATAACTGAAGCTGGAATGATGGTATTTGATCTAACAGAAAACATTGTAGGAAAAAGTGAAGATACTCAGTTAAAGCCTTTCCTACTTTCCCCAAGGCTATATAACCAGGATTTATTTGGCAAAGGGTCGAAGGATATGCACTTGTTTTTCTTTTTCTTACTAAATGTATATAACTATTGTAATGATATGACTGTAATTATTGGACATTGCATTAAACTATTTAGACTAAAAAATATTGATCCTGTGCAAATTGAAAGTTTTTGCAGACGATAAATCAACAGCAACTGAAACGATGGGAAATGTTCTCGTGGAAAACATTGTGGAAAAACGCTCCCCACTCTACAATGCTACATAAGCAGGATTTATTTGGAAAAGGGTCGAGGGATATGTACATTAAATGTTTGGTTATATATATATGTTAATTGGTGCCTGTTGATAACCCTTTTTAATAAATTGTGCACATGTCATACATCAGCCATTCTCGAGAAATTGACTTACAATCAGGACACAAATTATCAAAATTTGAGAATCATCCTGGAGATATTATTTTGTTTCTTTTACAATTTTGCATGCCTTTTTAACAATGTTTTAAAATATTCCCCACACCAAGTACACCCCCACTGAGATATTGTACTTTAAAAATGTGCCACTATCTTCCCAGTTACGGCAAATACCCTTAATTGACTGGCATATTTTTTCGGAGTTTTTATATAATATTTTGTGGAAATTTGTGTTTTTTTATCGAAAAGGATGAATTGCTGTCCCAGTGATGTTTCATAATGATAGCTATCACCAATGATTTTACAAGAAATGAATATGTAAAAATACCAATTGTTTTTGTTTTGTTTTATTTGTAGAAAGTGCGATGCATCTTTGTAAATGCGACTGAAACACTTTGAACAATTGAAACAATACTAACTTATCTTCAAAATACTAAGGAAGACTTCGGAAACTTGTAATTATATGTCAATACGGATTGTCCTAGTTACTATAAGCATATAAAACCAGAGACTGATTTGTTACGGAGCATAGTCATTTCCCAGCTTATGATTATCATAGTAAACAAACACGGCTCATTACTAACTTGACGAACGAGTTTTGAATAAGTTTGCAAATAATATTTTTGCCCGTTTAATCAAAGCAATGAATATGCATGATGAAACATATCAACATATGTTGGGTTCTATTAATGAAAAAAAGCATCTGAGCGAAAATTAAGCTGTAGATGACGCAATTTTTGTTGTTTGTATTTTTCATCTGTATGAAACATATGGTTACGGTATAAAAATAAGTATACATTTCAAAGGCTTTATGAACTGTTTTTGAACTGTTTTTACGCGTAGACGAACATAAGTTCACAAATGTATTACTGTTACGGAACATAGGTACAGCGTATTTTACAATCTCTCTTGAAAATAAGACAATGCTTCTGTCTGTAAGTCAGAATTGATGTGAAATGCTTGGTGTTACGCACACTTTTCAAGCTACTAGTAATCAGTAAATTTCTTAGTTGTAAGCCTTTTATGTTTTTCTGTAAGCTTGACACTCCTCTTGATTTTACTAGTTGCTTGATAGACCTGCAAAAACAGAAACAAAATGAACCATACTTTAAGTAATAAATAGGTAAAATATGTATAAAAATGGAATACAAACTTGTCTTAAAGTTAGAAGTCTTTAATTCCATTTGTCTGTCTTACCTTACTTCACTATTTTATTATTGGACTTCAATTTGAATCTATGTTCCGTAACGAATTTGAGAAGCTTGTAATTATTTGCCATTGGAAGTATTTTGCAGATATTTGTTTCTAAAAAGTTTCTCTCCATACATAGCCTCCAACAAGATAATCTTCTGTGGACATTTTCATGTCATTATCCATTAAACATAATCTGAACTACGCAACAGAATCTATGCTTCCGTAGCGATTTCTTGGCAATAGGTCAATTTAACCCTTTCCCAAACAAGCCCTGTTTTTTTCGTGTCTGCAGTAGAAGTCTTTTGTAAAACACTGTGGAAAAAGGAGAAATTGATCGTAACGAGCATTTTCTCCTTTTTTTCACAGTGTTTTCTACCCTTTTTGAGAACTTTCTGTCATTTTTTCCAAATCTAAAATTGTCGTCTGCAAACTCTTTTGGTTTGGAAAAGTCCAAAATTTGTCGTTTGGGAAAAGGTTAAACGATAGTATTTTGTATTTTTCGGTTGTATTTACATCAAACATTTGTGATAACTATTAATAACATGTAACATATTGTCATATTTTATAATAAATACAAAATATATTGATTTTGGACTTGTCTATAACAGACAACTTACTTGCGGCATAAAACATGTTAACACTGCACCATGTTGATCTAACCTATACCGTGACTGAAGGACACAATTACTGTGCCAATGATGTGAAAACTGCTGCTCATATTGTCAAACATGAAGAAAACTTTTACACTACAAATTAGAATATACGATGCCTACTTACCTTTTTGGTAAAGTGTCGAGGGATATATGCTTTTTTTTTTCCTCCTCCTCCTTCTTCTTCTTCGCCTCCTCCTTCTTCTTCTATCTTTAAAATTTATGTGTGAATTTGTGTTTGACTATTCTATTGATAAATGTATATTGTTTCAGACGATTACACTAAAAAATTGATCTGGTCCAGATTGAAAGTGTTTGCAGACGACAAATTAACTGTGGCTGAAACAAAGGGAAATAAACTTGTAGAAAGTTTGTTCAAATGATGCCCCTGGGGTCAGAACTGGCCTAGCCCCAGGGGTCAAAATTTCTAAGTTCAAACATGGGAACAAAGAAGGAAAATTTTAATATTCTTCTTCTCAAAATGTAAAAGGCATAGAGCTTTGGTATTTGGTTTGTAGCATCTCCTAATGAACCTCTACCAAGTTTGTTCATATGATGTCCCTGGGGTTGAAACTGGCCGAGCCCCGGGGGTCAAAATTTCGAACACAGGAACAAAGAAGGAAAACTTTAAAAATCTTCTTCTCTAAAACTTGACGGCGAAGAGCTCTGATATTTAGCATGTAGCATGTTCTTGTGAACCTCTATGAAGTTTGGTCAAATGATGCCCCTTGGGTCAAAACTGGCCCCGCCGCGGGAGTCACAAGTTCAAACATAGGAACAGAGAAAGAAAATTTTAAAATTCTTCTTCTCTGAAACTAGAAGGCATAAAGCTTTGATATTTAGCTACGTGTAGTAATTCCTAGTGGACCTCTGCCAAGTTTGCTCATATTATGCCCTTTGGGTCAAAATTGGCCTTGCCTCGGGGGTCATAAGTTCGAACATAGCAACAACGAAGGAAAACTTTAAAAATCTTCTTCTCTGAAACTTGAAGGTGCAGAGCTTTGATATTCGGTATGCAGAATCTTCTAGTAGACCTCTACCAGTTTGGTCATATGATGTCCCTGGCGTCAAAACTGACCCTGCCCCGGATGTCACAGGTTGGAACAAAGGAACAAAGAAGGAAAACTTTAGATTTCTTTTTCTCTTAAACGGGAAGGTGTAGAGCTTGTATATTTGGTATGTAGCATCTACTAGTAGACCTTTACCAAGTTTGTTCCAAGGATGCTGCTTTGGTCAAAACTGACCCACATTTGATATCCAAGACTCAACAGGTACCATAGAAACATACTGGTCAGATATTAAATTTGTTTACTTCCATACATAAATATTAAACAAAGCAGACCATTATACAAATGTATAATATTAGCCAAAACTTTATACCATTTCAATAATTCCCTAATAAAAAAATCTCCCTATTTTAATATTGTATTCTGTTATATTTTTCCATAAATAAATAATTAAAGAAAAGCTAAAGGGAACTTCAATTCACATTTTAAAAGTAATATTTATCAGTAGAAAAAGAATACTTGAACCCTTCCACGCCCCACCCCCTAACAAAGTGTCAAGACACTGGAATAATGTTAGGTTAAGTAGACAATTTAAAGTTCATTAGATAACCATAAGGGAAATAAAACTATAGTCTCAGGTGAGCGCTCTAGGGCTAATGTCCCTCTTGTTTTAAAATTCCCTATATTTCACGTTCCACGACCGCAGAGAGAAGCTAACCCTCGCTTTGACCGGGTCATTCATAGTAATGTCACGTGACGCGTGTTTCGCGCGTGAAAATCAAGAATTGATAAGTGCACAAAACTCAAAAGTAGTAAACACTCTAAGTTGATTTTTAATCCGGAGGCTTGAGCCGGACGATTAGAGAGACCACAAATTTCGAAAACCCGTTTGCTGAGGGCAAATTGATCTAACTGCAACTCGTGACAGCTTCTACTTACAGTCTCATAATACTGATACTAGCTGTTGTGACCTTATCAAATTGAACTTTTAAACCTGATAACAATATTTTTGAATGAAACAAGAGAGAATCTGGAGTATCAGATTATGTCAGCACATCCTCTAGTCGTCTGCTGTCCATATTATTCGGCAAACTTCGAGTGATCTGTTGATAAGTTATACATTGTTACGGGATCAGCCGAGTTTTGACGAGTGCTGTTTGTATGTATAACTGGTGTTGAAAAGATGATAGGTCATTTGGCCTTGAGCAGGGATAAAAGTTGCAATGGAACGGAGTTTTTACGAAAACATTGCTTTAAGATAATTTGACCATTTAGATAGTTTTGCCTTAGATCAAACTTGTGTATATGTGTAACAGTACCCACAAACAGCCGCCACTGGCAGGGTTTGAACCTTGGACCTCCAGGCGAACACTCTACCACGTCGTTACAAAAGCTAGCTCTATAGCAAGGCAGTATTAAGTGTCTCCCTTATACCAACACAAGCTATTCTTTTACATCTACATGGATTACTCTCAGACGATAGCAGTGTCTCTTTAGGGTCGACTGACTTCATAATTATAGGGGAAACAGGTTTTCCTCACGGCTTTACCCTTTACTCCATAGATACTCATTTCTACGCATTGCTTGTAGGAGCCTTTGGAAAACATTGGGGCAAAAGGTGAAATTGCTCGTGACGAGCAATTTCACCTTTTGCCACAATGTTTTCTACACTACCAAAAGGTGTCATATAGACATAAGAAATGGCTTTAACCATGCTCTTACTTATGGTCAATTAGAGATACCATAGATATGTCTTACGGGGTAAAGGGTTAAATACCCGCTGTACTGTCTATGTAATGAATCGATGTCTTACCTTTTAGGTGTTTGTTTTGTTATGTTGTCAACAAAGGCTTAAATTGTCATCTGAGAGTAATACCTGTGGGATAGAACAGTACACTACAAGGGTGACAACCTACGTCATAGCAGAAGTGTTGGAATAGCCGCCATTTTGTGTGCAAAGTCCAGATTAATAACTTTAAAAAGATACATGTATATATGTATTTAAAATTTACTTAGAATACCTATTTCATCTGGTGACGGTAAATATATCTGTCCTATTCGTGAAATCAAAATGCCATGAAACAATGTTGTAGCTCTTAACACTTCAACACAATTATTTTTAACGGCATTGTATACGACATCTATCTTTAGATCGTGTCACAGGCTTTGGAAATTGTGCGGAGGTAATTGCAAAATCAACGAAACTAATGAACAAAATATTAATGTATACTAACGAAGAAAGTTGTCAGGTACCATATGCACTGCTTTATTTGGACAGATTTTCAATAACAATGATGAACAAGCTGAAAAACAAAACTTATCTTTTTAAAACGAAAATGGCGAATTTAAAATGTATCGATGAGGTATGCTTTGACGCAGGTTGTTACCGCTGTACTACATACTCCCTCGCCACATGAAGATTCATTCACGAATCCTGCAATTACTGTTACACTATCTCTTAAATAAGCGGGTCCCCACTATGGGCGCCAATGTAACAGTTCTCACAAACAGCCGTCACTGGCGCGGTTTTGGTGTCACACCTGTGGTTTTTTCCCTAATTGAATATAGAACAAAATTGACCACATTTGAAGCTTCGCAAATTGCTTGACGGCAAAATTATGACTTGTCCGTTCCTTACTCTGAAAAGTACTATCATAGGCCTGCAAAAAAATTGCAAAAAAGCAACATGTCGACCGATTGCGTTTTTCGCTAATTTCCAACCAACACAGGCACCCTAAATTTTATCCTCAGGAATACCTTTTCGCCGCCATGACCCCAAGTTTTTGTTCCTCCACTGATACAAAGTAGTCCTGTCAATGCACAATAAAAACACATCTAAGTGGTCCCCCATTGCCCAAATTTCAAGCAAATCTAAATCATATACCTCCAAGCCATCTCGGCTCCGTGTAACAGTGCAACAAAAGTGCTACTGCAAAATTTCACATAGCACTACTTTTGATACTACGACCCGGAATCAATCTCACAGTGGTGCGACACATTTAAACCGTCCCTGTAATCATCAAGGAAAGAAATATAGTCCTTTTGGTAATTTAAAACTGCATTTTAATGATTTTGTCCATTAAAGTCAATATTAATTTTAGCATCTGAAATCTCGTGAACATCATCGTGAACATCATCATAATTTGCCATCTGAGTCTCGTGATCATCATCGGTAATATTCTCACTCGTGGCTGCGCCACTCGTGAAAATATTAACGATGATGTTCACTCGATGTAATAAATTTCAATCTTTAAACAAAAACAAACAAGAGGGCCAAGATGGCCCTGGATCGCTCACCTGAATTTTTGAGATGACCATAGCCTATTATTTTTGAGGTATTGAAACATTGGAACCAAATTTATAATTTTGCTAAGCAATTTACAAAAGGTCACCTGTGAAATTCATTTCGAAATCTGACCATCAGTTTCAAAAAGAAGAATTTTTAAGAATTCTTCATTTCTGTATAAGAGCAAGTATTCCCCATCCACGAGAGCCATGTTTCTTGATGGATCAAAATTTACGAACAAGTTTTCAAAAGGGTCACCCAAGGAACATTTCGGAAAATTTCTTTTAAAATCTGACCAGGGGTTTCAGAGAAAGAGACTTTTCAAGAATTTCATCATGTCCATATAGTGCAACTAGCCCCCATTCACAAGAGCAAGGATCACCCAAGGAACATCTCTGTCAAATTATTTTAAAATCTGACTAGGGGTTTCAGAGAAGAAGAATTTTCAAGAATTTCTTCATTTCCATATAGTGCAAGTAGCCCCCATTCACCAGAGCCATGTTTCTTGACGCATCAAAATTTTTTAAAAGGGCCATCCAAGGATAATCTCTGTGAAATCATTTCAAAATCTGTCCAGCCATTTCAGAGAAGAAGAATTTTTAAGAATTCCTTCATTTCTGTATAGTGCAAGTAGCCCCCATTCACCAGAGCCATGTTTCTTGACCAATCAAAATTTCGCGAACACGTTTTGAAAAGTGTCACCCAAGGAACATCCCTGAGAAATTATTTCAAAATCTGACCAGCGGTTTCAGAGAAGAAAATTTTTTAAGAATTTCCTCATTTCCCTATAATACAAGTAGCCCCCATTCACCAGAGCCATGTTTCTTGACCAATCAAAATTTCGCGAATATTTTTTGAAAAGGGTCACCCAAGGAACATCCCTGAGAAATTATTTCAAAATCTGACCAGCGGTTTCAGAGAAGAAGATTTTTTAAGAATTCCTTCATTTCTGTATGGTGCAAGTAGCCCCCATTTACCAGAGCCACATTTTTGGACGGATCAAAATTTCACGAACAATTTTTGAAAAGGGTCACCCAAGGAACATACCTGTGAAATTATTTCAAAATCCGACCAGCGGTTTCAGAGGAGAAGATTTTTAAAGAATTCCTTGATTTCTGTATAGTGCAAGTAGCCCCCATTCACCAGAGCAACAATTTTTGACGGATCAAAATTTCACGAACAATTTTTGAAAAGGGTCACTCAAGGAACATATTTGTGAAATTATTTCAAAATCTGACCGGCGGTTTCAGAGAAGAAGATTTTTTAAGAATTCTTTCATTTCTGTATAGTGCAAGTAGCCCCCATTCACCAGAGCCACATTTTTTGACGGATCAAAATTTCACGAACAATTTTTGAAAGGGTCACCCAAGGAACATACCTGTGAAATAACTTCAAAATACGACCAGCGGTTTCAGTGGAGAAGATTTTTAAAGAATTTGCTAAAAAATTCTATTTGGTTGCCATGGCAACCAGAGTTTTTGACGGAATCAAATTCTGTGAACAATTTTCAAAGAGGACCTCCCAAGGAACATTCCTGCCAAGTTTGGTCCAAATTGGCCCAGCGGTTTAGGAGGAGTTGATGTTTAAAGAATTGTTGACGACGGACGACGGACGACGCACGACGGACGACGGACACCCAGTGACCCTAAAAGCTCCCCTTGAGCACGTTGTGCTCAGGTGAGCTAAAAACAAATATCCTCTACATTTAAGTCCTGTACACCAAGCTATTTCATTAATAGTAAACACCTATATATTGCTATTTCAAAGTTATGTTTCTTAGGAATAATATATCCTTGTCAGACAGTGTAGATCCAAGATCAGACTGCACGTTCTGTACAGTCTGATCTTGGTCTACACTGTCCGCAAAAGGTCTACGAGGCGCGCTTTGCAGCCAAAGGGTTAAGGAAACTGGGCTACATGTCCTTTGAATAATCCATTATCTCCCGCTAGATGGCATTCTACAAACCCACATTTAATATATGGGCATTCTGGGTACATAAGCGAACTAATTTCTCAACACGACAACCGTTTTGAATTTCAAAATAAACTAAACGTTTACTCAGTAAAACGCTACCTGGTGCGATTTATTCAGTTATGATCAGCTAGCAGGTAACCTATGCACTGACCATGTATTAAAACAGTCCCTACAGGCTTGGGTTTAGCTTCGGTATAAGCCCTACTTTTCCCAAATATCGGGAAATGGATGATGCGTCATAGCGGACAGGTTAAATCTTCAATGAATATGACATGCGCAGACAACACATTGTATACAGGTAAATTCATCAGTTTGAATGCACCTATAATGTATCCGGAATCATATTTCTTTAGCCTACTTTATTATGTTATACATTAAACAGTTAAACAGTAACAAAACATGTTTTCCTCGGTTTGACAAGATTCTTGTCATTTAGTCCGTTGCAGAGATGTATGGTAAGAGTAACGAACGACAACTCTGCTTGGAAAATGGTACCCAGGATGCCCAAATTAGATAGATGAGTATTTGTAGAATGCCATCTAGCGGAAGATAATAACTATTATATCCAAATTTGCTTCTGCATGAAATATTTGTATTTACCGCTAGATGGCATTCTACAAATACTCATCTATCTAATTTGGGCATCATGGGCACAGAACCGGACTACTTTTCTACACGACAATAGTTACTTTGAAATTCAAACTAGAATGAACGTTTACTCAATAAAACGCAACCTGGTGCGATTCATTCAGCCATGATCAGCAGTTTAAAGAAATCTAGGCCTTAAACAGGCCTGATTTTTCCTCAAACGTATTGATAAAAGCCTTTTTTCTCCATTGCTACTTTACAGCGCGTATTACTACAATCTCCCCAATATCAGGGAGAGTGATGCGTCATATATGACAGGTCGAATCTTCGAAGAATAAGACATGCGCAGACAATGTTTTCCTGTCAGAGTGTATACTGGTATAAAAGTATACCAGGCGAACATTATTACTTCAAAACTTATGCAAATAATTCTTTTTTAATAATCTATATAACCCATGTGTTATTGTTTTTACTGCTACATTCATACTTTGTCAAAATTTCATGCAGACAACGATTACTTAGAAAATTCGTTGGGGTTTTTCCGGACCCCTATACCCCCCACCCCCCTTTCCATTCCACCCTCCTGAGCTGGATCGGCTGATGCATTCACCGTAATGCTTACAGTTTAGTCTTTGATTGGTCATAACATAAACTCTCATATTTTGTGTACACACCAAGCGCGGATCCAGATATCTTTCTCAGGGGGGGTCCCACCGAAAACGTACTTGTCTTATTATATGATACTTTGGTTTCCGTTTTTCAGTGGATTAAGCTGTTTACAAGAAAATTCAACGTTTCCATTTCTAACAATGAGGACTGTATTTTACATAAATGCTGTGCAATATCAAACCAGTACCATTTCACGAATCCGGTAACCGCATTTTTGACAAAATTCCAGGGGGGGGGGTCCGGACCCCCGGTCCCCCCCGCTGGATCCGCCCATGCACACTCTTTCAAGACTTGATGAAAAAAATACAATGTCGATTGATAAATCAAACATAAAAATATTCAAGAGTGAAGAAATAAAGGTCAACAGTGCCTTTTGATGCATCAGAAAATTCTTAAAAAAAAGAGATAATGTCATTTAATGCATCAAGAAAATACGTAAAAAGATCCACCAGATCTTATGATACACTTATTCTCGCCAGAAATTGTATGGGTCGAAAGTGTTACGGTCCAAAATCGCAATTATCTGGTATCCTGCCTACAATTTTTTGAAGCACGGTACCAGTAAACCAACATACCTGTATGACGTCATTAATTGGTTAGCGATTTGTTTACAAATGGCCGCCGTCAAGGTAAGAAATATTATTTTATGATTATGGTCGAGGATCTTTCATTTCAAAGCGTATTCTTGATTTTAAATGAGAGAAAATATTGGTAGATAAAGGTTAAAAAAGGATCATGCTTTCTTGAATTTTTTGTGTTTGATATTAAATTTTGTTTTCTGTAACATAAAGAAAAAACTTGTTTCGATTTAAGATTATCTTTCAGCCGTTGGGTAACCTTCTTCCGCATATACACCAAACGGCACAATTTTACCAAACGAAGACATTAAGGACTTTCACGCACTGAAAGCATTTGTAGACGACAAAATGATTGTGCTGCAGAATTTGCAATTTGTTTGTTGAATGGTGGAAAACATCGAGGGAAAAGGAGAAAATGCTGCTTAAAATGTTGTTGTATGGTAAAGAGGTAGCCTTACTATGTATTGAACAATCAAGTTGCTGCTGTGCTCTGACAAAAGGAGGCTAAACTCTTTATCAAACTACAAAATTTAGACTGGTCCAAATTGAAAGCACTTGCAGACTACAAAATGAACATAACACAAAAACTGAAATTTGTTACCTGAAGGGAAGAAGAAATTGTGGGAAAAGGAGACAATGCTGGTTACCAGCATTGTCTTCTTTTCCCACAATGTTTTCAAAAGCTGTCTCTTTAAGGGGTGTTAAAAGTCATTGTTTGGTAAAGGGTTAATGTATCTCCTAGTCTCAATAATGATCTTTTTTATATTTGGACATTTACTGTCCACCGTACCATCTCAAGTCCATCGTAAATTTCCCGGAGCAAATATAGAGGGCTATACTGACTTTCGGTTTTGTCGGTTTTATCTGTATATCTATATCTGTCTTTCGGGAACGTAAACAGGTGGAGTCACTGCTGAAATGCACGGTATTTTCTCACAATCAGCGTTTGAATTGAAAATATTTGTATTTCAAATGAAAGAATATTGAATACACAAGCCACAGGTATGTTTAAATCCTAGTTTTGTGCTCTATTTGGGAAATTATAAGAGTTCAAACTTGCGCACAAAATCTGTTTGGAACTTTCAACTGATTTTGTCCGGATTGTCTCTGTACCCAGAGGCGACCAGTCGAAAAGTAACATTGCCTTTGGGGACAGTTATCTGTACTAATGTATCTCCGTGGTGCATGATACCGGGCAAGTCATGACATTATCAGTGATCGGGGTTTTTCCCTCGGCTTTAAAAAATTGGGGGTCATTGTGACCCTTATTCTCATTAGTTGAGGGTCATTTCTTCAACTTTGGGGGTCAAAATAAATGGATCTCTTCGTCATCAAGCATGATTTACAATGCATATCACCTTTAACTCTTTGCAACACGAGAAAATTTTAGACTGGCCCAAATTGAAAGCAATTACAGACGACAAAATAAAGGTGACTGAAAAATTGAAATTTGTTTCCAGCGGGGCAGAAAACATTGTGGGAAAAGGAGACAATGCTGGTTACCAGCATTGTCTCCTTTTACCACAGTGTTTTCAAAAGGCTTCTATCTCAAGGTCGTAAAAACCAGGGATTGTTTGGTAAAGGGTTAAACTCCAAGAGAGAAAAGTCTCTAAGCCATTTCTGATTGCTGCTTGACTTGGCTTGAATGGCAGTTGAAGGAAGCAAATTATTAAAGAATGTTGGTTTTCTTCGCCCTGACATTAATTTCAATGCAAAGCAGACTGGTAATGTGTAATTTAATATACCAAAAGTAGTGTAAAATAAGCTGTGAAATACAGAGAACCCAAGCAAGACTTTGACTGGGCCCATATTTATGACCCATGTCCAATCTAATTTAAAGCAATAATGTGTAAACCAGTCCGATTCTAGAAATAAATTCTCTGAAAACCACTTTTATTTAAGATAAACCCCGTAGTTAAAACAAAGAACAGTGTTCGTCAGATAATGAAGAAAGAACAGACTTGGATTTATGACGCTTTATTCAAGTATGTAGATGATTAACTTGTGCGGATCCAGATATCTTTCTCAGGGGGGGTCCAACCGAAAACGCACTCATCTTATTATATGATTTCCGGATTTCAGTGGATGTAAGCCATTTACAAGAAAAGTCAGTGTTTGCAGTTCTAAGCATGATGAGGGCTCCACATTTAGAACTTTTTAGCTCACCTGAGCACAACGTGCTCAAGGGGAGCTTTTAGGGTCACTGGGTGTCCGTCGTGCGTCGTCCGTCGTGCGTCGTGCGTCGTCAACAATTCTTTAAACATCAACTCCTCCTAAACCGCTGGGCCAATTTGGACCAAACTTGGCAGGAATGTTCCTTGGGAGGCCCTCTTTAAAAATTGTTCACAGAATTTGATTCCGTCAAAAACTCTGGTTGCCATGGCAACGAAATGGAATTTTTTAGCAAATTCTTTAAAAATCTTCTCCTCTGAAACCGCTGGTCGGATTTTGAAATAATTTCACAGATATGTTCCTTGGGTGACCCTTTTCAAAAATTGTTCATGAAATTTTGATCCGTCAAAAATTGTGGCTCTGGTGAATGGGGGCTACTTGCACTATACAGAAATGAAGGAATTCTTAAAAAATCTTCTTCTCTGAAACCGCTGGTTGGATTTTGAAATAATTTCACAGATAAGTTCCTTGGGTGACCCTTTTCAAAAATTGTTCGTGAAATTTTGATCCGTCAAAAAATGTGGCTCTGGTGAACGGGGGCTACTTGCACTATATTGAAATGAAGGAATTCTTAAAAAATCTTCTTCTCCGAAACCGCTGGTCAGATTTTGAAATGATTTCACAGATAAGTTCCTTGGGTGACCCTTTTCAAAAATTGTTCGCGAAATTTTGATCCGTCAAGAAACATGGCTCTGGTGAATGGGGGCTTCTTGCACTATTGGGAAATGAGGAAATTCTTAAAATTTTTTCTTCTCTGAAACCACTGGTCAGATTTTGAAATAATTTCTCTGGGATATTCCTTGGGTGACCCTTTTCAAAAAGTGTTCACAAAATTTTAATCTGTCAAGAAACATGGCTCTGGTGAATGGGGGCTACTTGCACTATAGGGAAATAAAGAAATTTTTAAAAATTCTTCTTCTCTGAAACGGCTGGACAGATTTTAAAATGATTTCACAGTGATGATCCTTGGGTGACCCTTTTCAAAAACTGTTCACAAAATTTTGATTCATGAAGAAACATGGCTCTGGTGAATGGGGGCTACTTGCACTATATGGAAATGAAGAAATTCTTGAAAATTCTTTTTCTCTGAAACCCCTGGTCAGATTTTAAAATAATTTGACAGAGATGTTCCTTGGGTGATCCTTGCTCTTGTGAATGGGAGCTACTTGCACTATATGGACATGATGATATTCTTGAAAATTCTCTTTCTCTGAAACCCCTGGTCAGATTTTAAAAGAAATTTTCCGAAATGTTCCTTGGGTGACCCTTTTCAAAACTTGTTCGTAAATTTTGATCCATCAAGAAACATGGCTCTCGTGGATGGGGGATACTTGCTCTTATACAGAAATGAAGAATTCTTAAAAATTCTTCTTTTTGAAACTGATGGTCAGATTTGGAAATGAATTTTAAAGGTGACCTTTTGACAATTGCTTAGCAAAATTATAAATTTGGTTTCAATGTTTCAATACCTCAAAAAAAAAAAATATAGGCTATGGTCATCTCAAAACTCAGGTGAGCGATCCAGGGCCATCTTGGCCCTCTTGTTTTAAAAATTTATGACTGTATTTTACGTAATTGCTGTGCAATATCAAACCAGTCCCATTCACGAGTCTGATAACCACATTTTTGCCAAAATTCCAGGGGGGGTCCAGAACCCCAGTCCCCCCCTCTGGATCTGCCCATGATTAATATTTGGAAAGTTGCGTCATTGATGACGCACTGTCATTCATTTTGGGGGTCATTTGAAATAGAATTGGGTTTATAACACAGGATTTGTGCATCATGGAAAACCCTGAGTGATTCATACGATACATTATTTTTCTAAAGAACTGATTCAATCATAAGGTAGAATGATCCTTTGACATGCAGAAAAATGCAAAGATAGTGAAAAGTTTTGGCCCATTTCAGCCTGGGCATATTGAGCTAGCTGACATGGGTTAATATTGTCTCAAATGCATTTTGCCCCTTTTCACAGAGCATGGCTAATAATTATTACATTCATAGATTTTAACTCATTACCACACAATCCCGTGTTTTAATGTCCCTGAAAAAGAAGCCTTTTGAAAACATTGTGGGAAAAGGAGAAAATGCTGGTAACCAACATTGTGGGAAAAGGAGAAAATGCTGGTAACCAGCATTTTCTCCTTTTCCCACAATGTTTTCTACACTTTCCAAATAAAATTTCAATTCTTGAATCATAATTATTTTGTCGTCTGCAAATGCTTTCAATTTGGACTAGTCCAAAATTTTATCGTTTGGTAATGGGTTAATTTTTTACCAAACAATGACTTTCTCAAATTGAAAACATTTGCAGACAACAGATTTAGTGTGGCTCATATAGTGAGATATGTCTTTGAATGGCTAGAAAACATAGTGGATAAAAGAGAAAACGATGTTAAAGAGCATTTTCTCCTTTCAGAATCCCGTGTCTTAAAAGTCATTAAAAATCATGATTGTGTAGTAAAGGATCAGTCCAAAGGAGTAAACCGAAATAGTATTATTGTCCACATATTTTAAATTTGTACCAAAACAGAATTTTATGTTTGTACAAATTAATGGTGTTTGTACACTGATGAAATCTGAAGTAACTATGTCTCCTTTATGAAATTTTCCTATCAAAACGGGTATTAACCCATTTCCACACAATCCCTACTTTTGACGCCCCTGAGAAAGAAACCTTTTGAAAACACTGTGGGAAAAGGAGAAAATGCTGGTGACCAGTATTTTCTCCTTTTCCCACAGTTTTTTCTACCCTTCCCAGAACAAATTTCAATTTTTCAGTCATCTTTAATTTGTCGTCTGCAAATGCTTTCAATTTGGACGAGTCTAAAATTTTCTCATGTGGTAAAGAGTTAAACATTATGGGATAAGAATAACCTGTGTTTTTCACTCTGTTTTAAAAAAAAAAAATAGACTAAAAAAATTTATAGGTCTGAGTTGTAGCAAAAGGTTTTGGCCCAGGTAGCCTGCTGGACTGCACAGGCTGTCCCAGTTTGGTACCTTGCACTGATGCACTGCTGAGCCCTGGTTGCTGTGTCGGAAGTGTACATCAAAGGTCATGGGTTCAATTGCAGGCTCTGCAAACTTCTTTCCGAGGATTGATGATAGTAATTGTGACAGGATTCATTCCTCTCCCGCCACTGAACATTGTTTCGATAATGGTTATGTGGGAAAGCAGCCAGTGGCTTGGAAAGAAAATTGTGCTGAATACTAGTAAAAGAGACTCCAGGAAAGCATGAATAGGTTCACTGGCTGCCGTGATATAACTGAAATAATGTTGAAAATGGCATTTAACACCATACAAACAATCAATTAATCAATTCCCTGATGCATTAAACCCTCTTTTCATGAAGCACGACTTATATTATTTTATTCTTCTTTGTGTTAAATGTTTTTCTATAAGTGTGTGTTTGGAACTGAGCCAGAACCTCAATGGTCTAGTATTTAAATTGACAATCTTTTTACTGTTACAAAAATTAAATATTGAAAATTTCTGTACTTAGAAAACGCTTGGAAATAACTGATTCACAAGTATTATTCCAGAATATCTTATGAAATTTTAGAGATTGTTAGCTTAAGATTTGAATTTTATGTAGATTTACTTTCTACGCATTCTGATCTTTGTCAATGAATGTTACCTATTGTTTGAAGGCAAGCAAAGGATTGCATCTATAGATATTTTGAAATTAAAGAGAATTTTTAACCTTTTTGGCAACATAGGCAAACATTGACATTTATGGACAGCATAGATCAAGATCAGACTGCAAAGAACATGCAGTCTGATCTTTGATTTATGTTGTCAACTTGTGTAATCAAATCTATACAATCAATGTCTTTGTAAGTTTCAATGAATTTTGCTTTGAGCTGTCGAAAGAAGGAGAGTTTATTTACTTGGGGCCAAAAGAATTAAACCAGTGAATCAAGAGTAAAAAATAATTAACTTGGGAGAAACACTGTGACAAAATATATCATCATAGTGGATAATGTAAAATTGTAAATCAGGATGAGATGACAGGTTTTGTGCCATCTGATCTACATGTACATTGTCCCCAAAAGCTACTGTTTTTCAAAGAGGCACCGTAAGGATGAAGCCTATAATTGTTAAGGTTGATAAAGTTAAAACATGCTGTTAACCGTTTGATTGCTAATCATGACAACAACTTTTTGTGGACAGTGTAGATTAAGACCAGATTGTACAGAACATGTAGTCTGATCTTGCATCTACAGTGTCAGATAGAATATATATCTATCCTCTTAAATAGGAAACTTGGGGGTTTTTACCATCCTCTTGAAGTTTTAATTTCGTTTACTTAGCACAATAAGAGTTAACCCATTCCCAAACGACAAATTTTGGACTCTTCCAAACCAAAAGAGTTTTCAGACGACAATTTTAGATTTGGAGGAAATGCAAGAAAGTTCTCAGAAATGGTAGAAAACACTGTGAGAAAAGGAGAAATTGCTCGTTATGAGCAATTTCTCTTTTTCCCACAATGTTTCAAAAGACTTTTACTGCAGACAATTAAAAACCAGGACTTGTTTGGGAATGGGTTAAAGACTATAAATAAACATAATTGAACTGTTTGTGCTGTGCTTTACTTTTGGCAAAGGATATTTCTTGAAAGTAAGTCTTTTTTTAACCCATAACCACACAATCCCTACATTTGACGACCCTGAGAAAGAAGCCTTTAGAAAACATTGTGGGAAAAGGAGAAAATGCTGGTAACCGGCATTTTCTCCTTTTTCCCACAATGTTTTCTACTCTTCACAACACAGATTTCAAATTTTCATTTACTTTTATTTTGTCATCTGCAAAAATTTTTAATGCTTTCGATTTGGACAAGACTTAAACTTTGTCGTGTAAATAGCTTATAAAAAAAAAAAAAACATTCTGTTAAGTTCTATCATAAATTGTGTGTTTTCAATAATTTGTTAATCTTCTATCCCACAAACCCGAATTTTTAACTAGCCTAAGAAAAAAGCTTTTGAAAACATTTTCCACAATCCTTTCTCTCCGTTTGTTGACAACATTATTAGTAGTGCTGTGTTAAATTTACAGTTTAAAATTGTTTTGATCTTTTGTAGATTTTTATCATTATCTCCCGCTAGATGGCATTCTACAAATACACATCTGTATATCTAATTAAATTTTGGGCATCCTGGGTAAAGAACCAGATTACTATTTTATGCGACAAGCGTTAAAACGTTACTTTGAATTTCAAACTAAAATAAACGTATACTCAAAAAGCTACCGGGTGCGATTAATTCAGCTTCGATCAGCATCTTAGAGAAATCTGGTGCTAAAACAGGCCTGATTTTACCTCAAACGTATTGATAAAAGCCATTTTCTCCATTGCCACTTTATAGCGCATGCTACAACAGTCTCCCCAATATCGGGGAGAGTTATGCGTCATTTAAGGCAGGTCGAATCTTTGAAGAATATGACGTTCAGACAATGGATTTTTATAAATGTCCTTAACTGTGGCAGTATATTTACCCTTTCCCAAATGAGAAATTCCTGTCACTTTTCAAACTAGAAGTTTAAGTAGATTTTAAATTCTTAATTAATACATGTACATATTAACTGAATTCTGGCAGCGTAGGAAATATTGTGGGAGAAGGAGGAATTGCTTTTACAACAATTTTTTTCAAAGATTGTTTTTAAAACTTGGTATAACCCTGTACAACACAAATTAGACTTTTGACAACTCTGAGAAAGAAGCCTTTTGAAAACATTGTTGGAAAAGGAGAAAATGCTGGTTACCATAGATAATCTAAGAGGTTGACAGCCCAAGTGGTTTATTCATTGCACCTCATAACTCACAATGTGGTTTATTGAACAATAAACCACAATAGAAAGGAGATTGTTTCAATTCTAAGATAACCAACTCTTAATCAAAAGAAAACAAGTTCATACTTAGAGTGAAATCGCGGATAAAGATTTTATATTACATTGAATAATCTACTTATTACTTCATACAGAATGACGTCACTCTATAGAGATTGATGTCACTCTACATAAATCTTCGCGAACCAATGTTACGATCACTACGTGGATCTTACCTTGGCTGATTGAGTCCAATTTCGAGATTCCTTCGATGTGCCCTCTATTGGATGCTGGTTATTACCCCCTTTACATCATATTTCTAAAGCAAATGAAATATCATTTTTGCAAACCACTTACAAATACACATGAAGAGATAAGCAGACATCCATGTTTGTTTCCATGTTTATCTTCTGTTTGAAAGTTAGCGAGCTTGTTCTATTTTTATCAAAGATGAAATGCTACGAGTGATTTTATCTGTTGCAGTTAGAGCTCGCTGCATCCAATGAAAAAGTGTATCGCGGGAATGTAAAAATCAAGCTTGATCTGCCAAGGGTAGAGTATTAAAATAAATCGTCAGCCTTGGCTTGCGAAGATGCTCTACACATAATAACATAGATTTTACCACACTTTCGTTGCACAGTATTTATAGAGCCAAATTCATGTGCCATATTAGAATGCTAGATATAGTGTAGTACTCAAACAAACTGACATGAAATGACCCCTATTACCATATGGCTTGCAACACGCGAAAAGGGTCATTCGGACATTTCCGTAAAGTGTCATCTCGGATCAGCTTGTGCAGTCCGCACAGGCTAATCCGAAACGACACTTTCCGATTTTATGTGATTTTCTGTTTTACGCAAGTCTACTGTAGCACAAAATCTAATGTAGTCGTAAAGTGCCGTCTCGGATTAGCCTGCGCGGACTGCGCAGGCTAATCCGGGACGACACTTTACGCAAATGTCCGAATGCACCTTTTCGTGTGTTGCACTCCATATATTATTACATGCTTAATTATTGTCCGAACTTGGCCTCAGCTAATGTCATTTGCATGCGAAACTATGTACACGTTCTTAAACTTTTTAGGAGGCCAATAGATTTATAATGTCCTCAGAAAATACATGTACTTTGAATATCTGAAAAATACATTTTTTTTGTTGGTTTAAATTGGTAACAGGTGGTGAGTGACTTAGATCTTAGATGCACTTTCTATGCAACCTGATCTTGATCTATACCATCCGCGAAACCTTTTTGATTTTGGCTATGGTGCAGCAAGGGTCAATTCCGACATTTACCGTTAACAGAATTTCCATACCGTCCGATTACACCCAATAATTTAACCCTTTCCCAAACAATCCCTGGTTTTCACGGCCCCAAAAAGGAAGCCTTTTGAAAACATTGTGGGAAAAGGAGAAAATGCTGGTAACCAGCATTTTCTCCTTTTCCCACTATGTTTTCTACCCTGCTGGAAACAAATTTCAATTTTTGAATTAGGTTAATTTTGTTGTCTGCAAGTAGTTTCAATTTAGATCAGTCTAAAATATTGTCGTTTGGTAATGGGTTAAATATTCACGTTTTAATTACTCTTTGCATAAAGGTCAATTTCAGGTCAATTTATTTCAGTTATACATGTACATGTATTATAGATAAATCTAGTTTTATTTAATCAAAAAGCATTGTCTGAGAGTTGATTTTTTTAAATTTATTTATTTTTCAGTTTTTACTGTAGAAAAAATATTAACTGACAGATAGTAAAGTGTAACCATGGCAACAGCTGACCCTGGGAGAGAGAGGGAGGATGCAGATGGAGAGTCATCTGAAGAGGCAGACGGCAAAACAATTGTGACAACTGTAAGTCGACAAATACATCCAGTGTATCTTAACTGTTTCCCAAACAAGCCCTTGTTTTTATGTGTCTGCATTACAAGTCCTTTGAAAACACTGTGGGAAAAGGAGAAATTGCTCGTAACGAGCAATTTCTCCATTTCCCACAGTGTTTTCTGCCCGTTTGGGTAGTTTTCTGTCATTATTATGAAAGTTAAAATTGTCGTCTGCAAACTCTTTTAATTTGGAAGAGTCTAAAATTTGTAGTTTGGGAAAGGGCAAATATAATAATTATAGAGATGGATAGCTGTGTTTTTTTTCTCTGAAAGATAGAAGTTTATTTCATCGAGTGAACGTCATCGGTAATATTTTCACTTGTTACCGTTAAAATCTCCAGTTTTTGCCAATTTCTTTCGGAGGATTGATGATAGTGTTTACGACAAGATTCATATTACCATCATCGCTGACCATCGTTTTGATAATGGTTGTATCGGAAAGCAGCCAGTGGCTTAAAAGAAACTTTTATCCAGAGTACATGTACTAGTAAAATAAAACTCCAGGCAAATATTTAATGGGAGTATATTGATCCCATTGGAGGCTCCAATCTTTACCAATTTTAACCTCATTTCCAAAGAAAAGCAATATTATCAGTCTTACTTTTTAATCTAAAACTGTCGAGTATGCAGGGACGCCCTGCCACTCGATAACATATTTCATGTACATGAAAAATAACGCATATTTCTTCTTCATTTAAAGACTTTTTTATCAATCCAACATTTACTTCAAACCTTTTTATCACATTCTTATCAATTAAAACTTTGAGTATGTAGGGATTGCCCTGTAACTCTATAATGTCCTTTATGCATATGAATATATCACACAAAATACTTCTTATATCAATTCTTTTATTATCATTAGTGTATTCAAACTTTATTCGATTTAAACAACTCCACTTTTGTCATCTTTTAACACAGATACAATGTATGCGCGGTAATTGACCAAAGTTGTCGATGCGCCATAAAACAACATTCATTCATTCCAGGCAAACATGGAAAAGTGTGCTGGTCACTACGATATAACTGTATAATGTTGAAAACAGCATTTAACTCTTTACCAAACGACAAAATTTTGGACCTGTCCAAATTGAAAGCACTTGCAGACGACAAAATAAATGTGAATCAAATATGAAATTTGATTTGGAATGGGTAGAAAACATTGTGGGAAAAGGAGAAAATGCAGGTAACAAGAACCCAAGGAACCAAATCCTGGCTCTGTGGTGATTGTGTAGGTTTTGTATCCTGGAAACTCTGGCCTTGATACTCATTCCAAGCTCTAGACTGGGGGGGGGGTCTTTTGGTTAACTCTCTACCATACAACAAAATTCTAGAATGGTCTAAATTTAAAGCATTTGCAGACGACAAAATAAATGTGAATCAAAAAATGAAATGGGTAGAAAACACTGTGGGAAAAGGAGAAAATGCAGGTAACAAGAACCCAAGGAACCAAATCCTGGCTCTGTGGTGATTGTGTAGGTTTTGTATCCTGGAAACTCTGGCCTTGATACTCATTCCAAGCTCTAGACTGGGGGGGGGGGGGGGGGGTGGTCTTTTGGTTAACTCTCTACCTTACAACAAAATTCTAGAATGGTCTAAATTTGAAGCATTTGCAGACGACAAAATAAATGTGAATCTAGAAATGAAATGGGTAGAAAACATTGTGGGAAAAGGAGAAAATGCTGGTAACCAGCATTTTCTCCTTTTCTCACAATGTTTTTCAAAAGGCTTCTTTCTCAGGGTTGTTAAAAGTCCGGATGGTATGGTAAAGAGTTAAAACAAAAACAAGGAATCAAATCCTGGCTCTGTGCTGATTGTGTAGGTTTTGCACCCTGGAAACACTGCATGGCCTTGATACTCATTCCAAGTTCTAGATTTTATTTTGGAGGGAGTGGGGGGTGGGTGGGTTGCCTTTTGATTAAACCTTTTACACACAATTATGACTTTTTTTAACCTAAGAAAGTAGCCCTTTGAAAAGATTGTTAATCGAGAAACTGTTGGTTACCAGTTTTTTCTCCTTTTCCCTCATTTTTTTTTAAATTTTCCAATTTTCAATTTCTGATAGCAGTCATGTGACCTCACAATGATGTCATTCAATATGTCACAGATAGTGACGTATCTATATTGTTTATTTTTCATTAAAAATAACAAACATGTTTCGTTGAGTGGTCAGCATTGTAAAACACCAATCAACCAACCCATGTTTACTAACAATTTTACAAAGATTGTTTTCTTTTCATGCAGACCACAAAAACTGAATCAAAAACAGAAGAAATTACAATCAGCCAGGCTATTGATGAAGAAAACTTCAAATATGGTGAGACCTTATTACTTTTTTTTGTTTAATAAGCATACATGTAATATACATGTATATAAGCATACATGTAATACATGTAAACTATTTTTTTGTTTAAGAAGCATACATGTAATACATATCAGCATACATGTGATACATATAAGCATACTTTTAATACATGTACACTATTTTTTTGTTTAACAAGCATAAATGTAATACATATAAGCATACATGTAATGCATATAAGCATACATGTAATACATAATAAGCATACATGCGATACATATAAGCATACATGTGATACATAATAAGCATACATGCGATACATATAAGCATACATGTGATACATTATAAGCATACATGCGATACATATAAGCATACTTTTAATACATGTACACTATTTTTTTTGTGTAACAAGCATACATGTAATACATATAAACATACATGTAATACATATAAGCATACTTGTAATACATATAAGCATACTTGTAATAAATATAAGCATACATGTAATATATGTAAGCATACACTATTTTTTTGTTTAACAAGCATACATATAATACATGTACACTATTAGTTGTATGGTCAGGTTGCAGGGGACTCAGAAACTTCTTCACGGCTGTGTGGAATCATGTCGCCACCTCACCTTTGGCTCGGGGCAACTGTACATGATTCACGACACCCTGCAACCTGACAATACAACTAATTGTGTACATGTATTATAGATAAATCTAAAATAGACTCGAGCCCCAGTAGCGCAGTCAGAAGAGACTCAGGTCTCTTGTTTTATCCCCAGTTCGACTAATCTCTTTCTGAAGATTGATGATTAGTCATTACAAAAGGATTCATTCCTCTCTCACTGCTGATATTTGTTTTGATGATGGTTATATGGGAAAGCAGCCAGTAGCTTGGTAAGAATATTGTGCAGAGTAATGGTAAAGAACTCCAGGAAAACATGGATAGGTGCTCTGTTCACAGGGAAATACTAGTAACTGAAATTATAATGTTTAAAACAGTGTAAACATCATCTTTGCAAGCCAAGGGTGACAATCCACTATGCTACTCTACCCTTGGTGGATCAAGCTTGATTTCCACATACCCCCAATATGCATTTTCATTGGTTGCAGCTATCTCTAACTGCACAAATCAAATCGTTAATAACATTTCATCGTTGATGAAAATAGAAAAAGGTTGCGACCTTTGGATGAAAATAGAAAGTAAACATGAATACCTCTATGGATGTGTGCAGGATCTGTAATGATTTATTACTGAATAAAACAGAGACAAACAATATTTACAGAAAGTGTCAGTGTGGCCAATCAATTATCAGAGGTTTTAGGCTGTATTCCAGTGCCTGACCATTGAATGTTGAAGTATGTTTGTGATTATTGCTTCATATTGAATTATTGTATTCGTAAGCGGTTTATGAAATGATATTTCATTGGCCATAAGAAATATGATGTAATGGGAGATAAGAAGTAGCATCCAATAGGGGGCGTATCGCGGCAGTCTCGAAATCGGGCTCGATCCACCAAGGTAAGATCCACATAGTGATTGTAACCTTGGCTCACCAAGATGTGTAAACAAAGGGAATCAATCAATCCAAAAGAGACTGTTGTATCAAAAACAAGTTTCTAATCATGTAATCAGCATTTTTATTCTTTTTCCACAGCTTTTTCTACTCAGACAATATTAAAGATCTATCAGTTTAGACACATTTAACTTTTTTACATACAACAAAATGTAAGACTTGTATATACAAATGGGAGATGCGAAGAGGCATTTAAATGTGCCTCAAATAATGCCATATGTCCATGAAAAGTTAGAAAACATTGTGGAAAATGGATAAAATGCTGGTTACCAGCATTTTCTCCTTTTCCCACATTATTTTCAAAAGCTCCATTCTTCAGGGTGGTTAAAATTCAAGATTGCAAATACTTTCATTTCGGACTATTTTAAACTTTTGTTATTTAGGAAAGAATTTAATGTTGTATGATTGTACGATGAAATGTAACATTTACAATATCAGTCTATTTTTGTGCAGAGCCCCCAAAGTTTGATAACACCCTGCCGGACATTTACCGACTCTTGGATTCACTGGAGGACGAAGGTGGAGATTTGAGCGAGAGGAGAAAGCCACCATCTTTGTTTACAAGGCCAGAACACTCAACAACGTACCAGAAAATATCGGGTAAGAAATCTTTTCACTTTTAGAGCAATTTTCTGTAATGTTTCAAGAGCCACTCTTTCTCAGGATTTAATTGATTATTAGACAAAATGGTTCATATGGATTTGCCATGCTCTGACAGAAAGGTGCCAAATGAATCTCTGTGATATCAACCTAAGAAAGAATCCTGTAGAAAACATTGTGGGAAAAGGAGAAAATGCTGGTAACCAGGATTTTCTCTTTTTCCCACAATGTTTTCTCTTCTAAAGTCAAGTTTCAATTTTTGAACCACATTTATTTTGTCGTCTGCAAATGCTTTCCAATTTGGACAAGTCTAAAATGTTGTCGTTTGGTAATGAGTGAACCCTTTACTCCATAGATACTCATTTCTACGCATTGCTTGAAGGAGCCTTTGGAAAACATTATGGCAAAAGGTGAAATTGCTCATGACGAGCAATTTCACCTTTTGCCACAATGTTTTCTATGCTGTCAAAAGGTGTCATATACACATAAGAAACAGCTTCATCCTTGCTGTTATTTAGGGTCAATTAGAGATACCATAGAGATGCCATAGAAATGCCTTATGGGGTAAAGGGTTAAGCAAGCCATCACATAAGTATGGATCAATTAACCTATTACCACACAATCCCTACTTTTGACGCCTCGGAGAAAGAAGCCTTTTGAAAACACTGTAGGAAAAGTAGAAAATGCTGGTAACTGGCATTTTCTCCTTTTCCCACAGTGTTTTCTACCCTTCCCAGATCAAATTTCAATTTTTCAGTCACCTTTATTTTGTCGTCTACAAATGCTTTCAATTTGAACCAGTCTAAAATTTTGTCGTGTGGTAAAGAGTTAAAGCCATTATTTTAACAATCAACTTAACTCATTACTACACAATCCCTACTTTTGACGTCCCTGAGAAAGAAGCCTAGTTTAGAAAACATTGTGGGAAAAGGAGAAAATGCTGGTAACCAGCATTTTCTCCTTTTCCCACAAAGTTTTCTACCCATCACAAAACAAATTTCAAATTTTCAGTCACTTTTATTTTGTCGTCTGCAAATGCTTTCAATTTGGACCAGTCTAAAATTTTGTCGTTTGGTAATGAGTTAAGCAAGCCATCATGTAAGTATGGATCAATATAAGCCACTTTTTTTACAATCGACTTAATCATAAGGTAAACTGGTTCTGTCACATACAGAAAAATGACCAGTAGTGAAAAGTTTCAGCAGGCTGACCTGTGTTGATGACTTTTCCCAGATGTATTAAAGGTAGCTCGTCAGATTCTGGGACAAAAATTTTACAAAAATACAAAAAAAATCATCCTTATACTCGCAAAGCCCTATAAATTTCTTTCATAAAACGCCAGTATTCGAAAACCATCTAACAACAAGAGAAATTAGAGATTCAATAGCCACACCGATGAGAAACATGATCTATTTTTACATGAGCAACTCGGTCATTTATGTACCGGAAATACACACACAAAGCTTCAACATAGCATCCAAAGAAGACATTATGGAAAATAATTACATTTTTGTTATCTAATGGAATTTAAGCATCCGTAGTCACATGCCAGTCATTTAATATTCCCACTATGCTTTTTTTCACTTTTGGCGCGAAATCTGAAAATAGCTTAACTCTTTACCATACGTCAAAATGTTTGGGAATACCATCAAAATATTTTTTTTTGTAATTTTATGATTCTTAATTATTGATGAATTATCTCAAAAGGTTACAAATTTTACCGCTCCTCCACAAAGTCATATTCCGGTCAGACCTCCATTTGATTTATCTTTACAAATTTCAGAGTTAAAACTCACCCTCCAAGAAGAGGAAATGAGCCCATATTTGGACCACTTTGACACAGGCGTGAGAGACGATGTTGTGATGTTAGGAAGTATTTCATTGGACGAAGTACAGGAAGAAGAAAAGCATCTCCGAGATGAACATATTCAGTACCTTGAACAGGAGGTGGGTGGGGTATCCTTTTACTGTAACTTTTTACCATTATAAAATTTTAGACAAGTCCAAAGTGAAAGCATTTGCAGAAGACAGTTGTGACTGAATGATTGAAATTAATTTTGGATGTGTACTCTTCGAAATGTACATCATAGTTGTGTACTTGTTAACTCATTACCAAACGACAATATTTTAGGCTTGTCCAGATCGAAAGCATTTGCAGATGACAACATAAAAGTGACTGGAAATTTGAAATTTGATTTGCGAAGGGTAGAAAACATTGTGGGAAAAGGAGAAAAATGCTGGTTACCACCATTTTCTCCTTTTTCCACAATGTTTTCTAAAGGCTTCTTTCTCAGGGTCGTCAAAAGTAAGGATTGTGTGGTAATGGGTTAACCCTTTACCAAACAACAAAATTTTAGACTTCTCCAAATTGAAAGCACTTGTTGGCGACAAAATAAGCGTAAATCAAAAATTGAAATTCGTTTCCAGCAGGGAAGAAAACATTGTGGGAGAAGGAGAAAATGCTGGTTACCAGCATTTTCTCCTTTTCCCACAATATTTTCAAAAGGCTTCTCCCTCAGGGTCGTAAAAAACAGGGATCGTTTGGTAAAGGTTTAAGCTACAGTAAAGTTTAGCAAAAGCTTAGCCGTAACTTTACTTTACTCTCAATCCAAATATATTTTAGGCCATGTACTGTATGAGTGGAAATGTTTGTGACATGGACATTTTTTTGAGCACATATTTTAAAGAAATAAAACAACAAATAACATTGTAATGAATTTCCAGATATTTCCAAGTGCAAAATGACCAATTTGCAGATATTTCCATGTGCAAAATGTCCAATTTGCAGATATTTCCATGTGAAAAATGTCCAATTTGCAGATATTTCCAAGTGCAAAATGTCCATCAGTGGCTAATTTTTTGTCTTGCATAATTATATATATCCTCTTATTTCATGCTTTCCGGAAGGATATCAAGAAATACCAGTGCAAATCTTACACTGGTACCACTAATGAAAGTACCGATTTTCATGTTCTTGTTGCCTAGGTTAATTGTGTATGCCTCACAACCAGATGGAAATATGACATCATTTACCTTACATTTCTCGCGCTTGACATAATATTGTAATGCATTGCTATGCGGGAGGGGTACGCCACGGGGAATAACGGAAAAGAACTGTACTGGATTTTGATCAAGCTCCTCCCAGAAAGGGTTAAAAGCATGAAACAAATAGAACTTTTTTTTTTTCAGTGAAAGATCGAAATTTATTTCATCTCGTGAACACCATTGGTAATATTTTCACTCGTGGTGTGCCACATGTGAAAATATTACCGATGGTGTCCGCTTGTAACAAGCTGTAGTTACGAGGTTTTGGAAGTACAACGACGATATCCTCTATATCAGGTCCTCTTTATGCACTTTAGAATTTGGTTAGAGTACATCTCAATTAAAAATGTTAATAGAGAGAAGATATTTATAGTACTGTTAGATACCTAGCCAAACTGTTTTCAAGGCCCCAAGTGAAAAGTCAGATTCACTTGATTTAACTCTTTACCACATAATCCCGAATTTTGACGACTGAGAAAGAAGCCTTTGGAAACATTGTGGGAAAAGGAGAAAATGCTGATAACCAGCATTTTCTCCCTTTCCCACAACGTTTTCTATCCTTCCCAAATCAAATTTCAAATTTTGGTTTACATTTACATGTATTTTGTTGTCTGCAAATGCTTTCAATTGGGACTTGTCCAGAATTTTGTCATTTGGTAATGAGTTAACCCCTAGGCTACATCACTTACCTTTTGCATACAGTATAGATTAAGATCAGACTGCATTTCCTCTGTCTTGATCTACACTGTCCGGTAAGGAGATTTTATTTCACCAAAATATAACATTGAAATTGCAACATTGGATTTTTATTGTCAAAATGAAAATTTCTCTTAGTTATTTAGCAGGATTATGAGGCTTATAAGCCATAAAGGCTGTAGAAAATCTCTAAATGTGCAACAGCTTCCGGGCGGGCTTGTTGACTTGAAAGATCTACATAAAAAAGGATTGAAACAAAACTTAATAGATCTTGTTTGCAGTTCAGAATGTTGACAGAAATTTTAATTATTTTCCTATATAGGCGGCTGAAGCCAGGGACAGACAGCAAGAGTTGTTGAGATGTGAAGAAGAAGCCAAGAAGAGGGTGGCAGTGTACACACAGCTACGTAGAGAGGAAATCTTGAGACAGGAGGTAGCTCAAACAATAAAATCTTGTTTGACACCTTTACCACACAAGAAATCTGTAGATTTGTCCAAATTTAAAGCAGTTACAGATGGCAATTTAATAGCAATTCAAATGAGGAAATTTGTATTCCATAGGGTAGAAAACATTATGGTTAATAGCATTTCCTCCTTTACCCACAATGTTTTCAAAAGGCCTCTACCTTAGACTTGTTAAAAGTCGGGATACTGTGGTGAAGGGTTAACTCTATACCAAACAACAAAATTGTCCAAATTGAAAGCATTTGCAGACGACAAAATAAAAGTGACCGAAATTTGGTTTGAGAAGGGTAGAAAACATTGTGGTAAAAGGAGAAAATGCTGGTTACCAGCATTTACTCCTTTTCCCTCATTGTTTTCAAAAGGCTCCTTTTTCATGGTCATTGAAAGTCGAGATTCTGTAGTAAAAGAGTTAAACCTTAACTTTCAAATGTTCTCAGATGTAAAGGTTTGTCTATAAAAAATTAAAAAAAACATGGCAGAAAAAGGAGAAAAGGCTGCTTTACAGTGTATTTCTATATTATCAAAGTTTCCAAAAGTCTTCTTCCTCTTGGTTGTTAACCCTTTGCAACACAATGATGACTTTTAACCCTCCTCAGGGAGGAGCCTTTTGAAAACCAGCATTTTTCCTTTTCCCACAATGTTTTCAAAAGGCTTCTTCTTCAGGGTCGTTAAAAGTTGGCATTGTGTGGTAAAGGGTTAAGAGCACAGAAAGTTTATTTATTCAATTTTTTTTTGTTAAAAAAATTTGGCTAAAACATCCTACTTTGCACATTTAGCTGGCCAATGTCTGTGGCCAAAATGTCCTGCCCAAAACATCTTACTTTACACATTCAGCTGGCCAAAACATCCTTGGCCAAAACGTCCGTGGACAAAAATGTCCATGGCCAAAACGTCCGTGGCCAAAACTTCCATGGCCAAAACGTCAGTGGCCAAAACGTCTATGGCCAAAACGTCCGTTGCCAAAACGTCAGTGGCCAAAATGTCCGTGGCCAAAACATCCTGGCCAAAACATCCTACTTTGCACATTCAGCTAGCCAAAATATACATGGCCAAAACATCCGTGGCTAAAACATCCGTGGCCAAAACGTTCTGGCCAAAACATCCTACTTTGTACATTCAGCTGGCCAAAATATCCATGGCCAAAACATCCGTGGCCAAAACGTCCTGGCCAAAACATCCGTGGCTAAAACATCTGTGGCCAAAACGTTCTGGCCAAAACATCCTACTTTGTACATTCGGCTGGCCAAAATATCCATGGCCAAAACATCCGTGGCCAAAACGTCAGTTGTCAAAACGTCCTGGCCAAAACATGTGGCCAAAACGTCTGTGGCCAAAAAACCTGGCCAAAGCATATTTCTTTGCACATTCAGCAGGCCAAAACGTACATGTCCAAAACATCTATGGCCAAAACATCATGGCCAAAACATTTGTGGCCAAAACATCCGTGGCCAAAACGTCCCAGCCAAAATGTACTACTTTGCACATTCAGCTGGCCAAAACGTCAGTGGCCAAAACGTCAGTGGCCAAAACGTCCGTGGCCAAAATGTCTGTGGCCAAAATGTCAGTGGCCAAAATGTCCTGGCCAAAACATACTACTTTGCACATTCAGCTAACCCAAAAGGTTCCTCCACCATCTGACTTTGCCCTGTTTTATGCAGTAAAGGAATTGTGAAGGATTGTGATAAATCAATATTTAATCATTTTCAGGAATTATTGAGGCAGAAGGAGAAAATGTTGATGGACAGACTTCATCAGTCATTTAGACGTGCTGAGAGCCAGCTTATCAGCGTCCTTGAACGTAGGAAGGGAGAGGTCAAGGTAATTTGTGCTATATTTAGATCCAAACTTTTCACTTAATCATTTCACTCTTTACCACACAATCCTAAGAAGACACCGAAGAAGGAGACTTTTGAAAACATTGTAGGAAAAGGAGAAAATGCTGGTGACCAGCATTTTCTCCTTTTCCGACAATGTTTTCTATCCTGTTAAAGACTAAAATTCTTATTTCAGCCAAAATTTGTTAACTGCAAATGCTTTCAGTTTGGTTTAGTCACAGATTTTATTTTGGTAAAGAGTTAATCATCTTTGGTAGCCAAGGCTGACATTCACTACGCTACTCTACCTTTGGCGGATCAAGCTTGATTTTTACATTCCCCCAATACGCTTTTTCATTGGATGCAGCCAGCTCTAACTGCAACAAATAAAACCGCTCGTAGCATTTCATCTTTGATAAAAATAGAATAAGGTCTCTACCTTTCAAATAGAAGGTAAACACGGAAAACCACGTGGATGTCTGCTTATTGCTTAATGTGTATTCGTAAGCGGCTTGTAAAATGATATTTCATTGGCTTTTAGAAATATGATGTAAAGGGGGGTAATAACCAGCATCAAATAGAGGGCGCATCATAGGATTCTTGAAATCGGGCTTAATAACCCAAGGTTAGATCCTCGGAGTGATCGTAACCTTGGCTCGTGAAGATGACAGTTAATAGATGAAACAGGTTTACTCTTTAGAAAGGTTCATATTTAGGGTATTGACAGATAACAGAATGTAGCCTATAGGCCCAATAAAGGCCATTTAAAAGTGTGGAAAATATTGTAAAGATGACGGTCTCTTATTTTGTGGTTGGGCCATGTGTCTCACTGGCAGAAAAAAAATGGGAATTTTAAAATCAGGCAAGAAGTAAACAAAGACACAGCTACCTGGCAGGTTTTAACCTAGTTTTGAAATTAATTTCTCTGTAAGAGACTAACACCTGGACCAACCATACAATGACAGATTGTCATCTTCACAATTATGTCTATACTTTTAAATTGGTATGGTTTAAATTCAAATGCATTTAACCCATTACCAAACAACAATATTTTAGACTGGTCCAAATTGAAAGCATTTGCAGACGACAAAATAAAAGTGACTGAAAATTTGAAATTTGTTTTGTGACGGGTAGAAAACATTGTGGGAAAAGGAGAAAATGCTGGTAACCAGCATTTTCTCCTTTTTCCACAATGTCTTCTACCCTTTCCATTTCAAAATTAAATTTTTGATGCATATTTATTTTGTCATCTGCAAATGCTTTCAATTTGGACTCTTCCAAAAATTTTGTCGTTTGGTAAGAGTTGACTTAGTGGTGTACATGGTTGTGAGGTAGAGTGTCGACCTTGTAACCATAACGTCTTGAGTTTGATTGCCAGGAGTGGGCGTTAACCTTGAGAATTTTCATTGGCCAACACACTCGGTTTTGGTACTGGTGTAGTTCCCAGGAAGCAGAAGTGAGAGAGATTAGTATATGTTGTAAGAACTTGTTTCTATGTAAAGTTAATATGTTTACCTTCAAAATTTCAGACATTTTATGGGGATTTAATGATGACAGAGGTACAGTATGGTGGAGCCCGCGGGCGACGCTGGAAAGTGGACTGGAATAGAACCCCACAACCCATACAGGTGAAGCTGAAATGTTTGAGAGGCGTGAAGGACAAATTACCTCGTAAGTTATCAAAATCTTTTTGAATATATGTGTAAGCACATAATTATACTTGTAACTTTGTTGCTCTAGAAAAAGTTTTTGTACTCAATACCCTGATATTGGGACCCAAAGTGGATCAAAGATGATCTATCATTGTTTGTCTTTGCCAATGGACAACATTTGAAAGATTAGTGACTGACTGATATAATTCATTTATTGTTGCCATCAGTTGCCCATTCGGGCGATGCCCCCAAAGGTTATTAGTATTGTTACCTGGGTAAGTGCAGATACAGGACCAATCCCATCCTAAGTTATGCTCTCTTCTTTTATGTGCTCTGTGTGTAGCACTGTCATACAAGACCTCTGTTTAAAGTCTCATCCCAGCAACTGTTAGTAAATGTAGATGGCCAGCTACGGGAAACAAACCCACATTGTCAAGTGACCCAAAACATCACATCCACAAGTCCTACGCTGTACCAGTTAAGGTATGCAGGCTGGTTGATTAATTTTGTTTTGCAACAATTTCATATATTACCGACCGTCAAACAGAGGGAGTGCTTTTGATTTCCAAATTGTAAACATTGATTATTCTTCAGTAAATCCTATTTCATTGGTACCCATTGGAATGGTCTCATGGAGACGATTCTAATGAGTACCCACACCATAGGGTTTGCAAGAGATATCATGGATTTAGAATGCTATTATTCCCTCTTATCTCTTTAACAAACGACAAAACTTTAGACTTTTCCAAATTGAAAGCATTTGCAGACGACAAAATAAAAGTTAATGAAAATTCAAAATTTCCAGTGGGAAGGGAAGAAAAGATTGTGGGAAAAGGAGAAAATGCTGGTTACCAGCATTTTCTCCTTTTCCCACAATGCTTTCAGAAGGTTTCTTTCTTAGGGTCGTTCTGGGGCTCTGAGTGAAGTTTTCTTTGGGTGATTATACACAAATATCTATTAACTTTATACAGAATGACAAAACTTTGGACTGTTCCAAATTGAAACATTTACAGATAACAAAATAAATGTGACTCAGATATTGAAATTTGTTTTGGGAAGCACGGACAACATTGTGGGAAAAGGAGAAAATGTTGATTTCCAGCATTTTCTCCTTTTCCCACAATGTTTTCAAAAGGCTTCTTTCTCAGGGTCATTAAAAGTAGGGATAGTGTGGTGAAGAGTTGAACTATTCCACTTTGCGAAACAAGATGCTCACCAGAGCTTTAGATAGAAAAAGCTCAGAAAAGCTTTTACCCAGTGACTCTTTTCAAGAGGACAAAATTTTAAATTGATCCAATTTGAAAGCATTTGCAGACAACATAATGCATGTAACCAGCATTTTCTTCTTCTGCTCACAATAATTTTTCAAAAGTATATTTTCTTCAGGATTTTTAAAACATAAGATTGTGTGTTAAAGGTTTAACTCTTTACCAAACGACGAAATTTTGAACTAGTCCAAATTGAAAGCATTTGCAGACGACAAATTAAATGTGAATCAGAAACTGAAATTGGATTTGAGAAGGTTAGAAAATATTGTGGGAAATGGAGAAAATGCTGATTACCAGCAATGTTTTCAAAAGACTTCTATCTCAGGGTCATAAAAACCAGGGATTGTTTGGTAAAGGGAAACAATGTGGGAAAAGGAGAAAATGCTTATTACCAGCATTTTCTCCTTTTCCCACAATGTTTTCAAAAGCCCTATTTCTTAGAATGTTTAAAAGTTTAAATTGTGTGGAAAAGAATTAACTTATTAAGTTATTTTCTTTCTTTTGATTGACAGGTGGGCGATATGTACTGATGGTGTCCCTCTATGACAGACTTGGGGGAAATATCCTACGTTGGGGTGAGATGAAGGGCCAGCACTGGGGTGGGGCCACACTTCCTGTCCATCATGAAGGGGCTTTCTATAATGTGGAGATGAAGGTATTTATTTAACCCTTTACCAAACAATCCCTGGTTTTTACAACCCACAGATAGAAGCCTTTTGAAAACGTGGGAAAAAGAGAAAATGCTGATAACCAGCATTTTCTTCTTTTCCCACATTGTTTTCTACCCTTCCCAACACAAATTTCAATTTTTGAGTAATGTTTATTTTGTCATCTGCAAGTGCTTTCTACTTGGACCTGTCTAAATTTTTGTCATTTGGTAAAGGAATAGAGATGGTGTATACTGTTTCAAAAAGTTTTTAAGGATTAATTTCAGTGCAAGAAAAAGAAGTTTCTGAAATTCAGTTATAAATAGCTTGAATCTGCTGCTTTTCCATTTAACCATTGTAAATGATCAGCATTGAGAGTGGAATGAATCCTATCATATGAATGAATGAATATTGTTTTATTGCGCATTGACAGCTTTGGTCATTTAGCGCGCATATCCGTGTTAATCCTTTCCCAAACAATCCCTGCTTTGTACGGGTAAGGAATAAAAGACTTTTGAAAACATTGTGAGAAAAGGAGAAAATGCTGGTAACCAGCATTTTCTCCTTTTTCCCACAATTCTTTCTACCTTATCTTTGAGAAAAATCATCTTTTTAGCAACTGTTAATTTGTCATCTGCAAAATGCTTTCAATTTGGTCTGGTCTAAAATTTGCCGTTTGGGAAAGGGTTAAAAGATAATAAAAGTGAAGTTGTTTAGATCAAATGAATCTCGTGGCAAAAACTAGCATACTGGTGTATGAAACTTTATGAAAGCAGGTCGAGGATACACTGCCTATCACAGTATAACTGAAATAATGTTGCAAATGTTGGAAACAAACAAACATACCTGTAGATCAAAATAAAATTTCTTAGCAGTCCAAATTACATGGGTTGTTTCTCCATGATATATGAAAAATATTAACCCTTATTCTAACATGACACGCGAATTCCACTCTATAAACACAGTGCAAGGAAAGCGTGGTAAAATCTGTGACAATCCACGCTGAGTGACACAATTCTTTATAGAGTGACGTCATTCACTGAGTGCATTATTCAATGGAACATAATCTTTATCAGCGTTTTTACTCTTAAGTTTGAACTTGTTTTCCGGTAATTAAGAATTGGCCATGTTAGAATCGAAATAATCTTCTTTCTATCGTGGTATATCGTTCAATAAACCACATTGTGAGTTATGAGGCGCAATGAATAAACCACCCGGGCTATCGCCCTCGTGGATTATTTATTGTGCCTCATAACTCACAACTGTGGTTTATTGAATGATATATCACGATAGGAAGAAGATTATTTCTTAAATCATTCACTCCTTAGTAGTAACATGCCTTCTTTAAAGAAAGAAAAAAGACACTGTGGGACAAAGAGAAAATGCTGGTAACCAACATTTTCTCCTTTTCCGACATTGTTTTCTACTTTCTCCAACCAAATGCTTTGAATTTGCTGGAGTCTACAAGCCTTTTGAAAACATTGTGGGAAAAGAAGAAAATGCTGGTAACCAGCATTTTCTCCTTTTCCCGCAATGTTTTTTAACCTTTTGGAGTCACGTCCTTTTATTTTAGCAACATTCAAGTGTTGTCTGTGAATGCTGAATGGTAAAGAGCTACAATTTGTTTTTTCAGCTGGACCAGAGCATGTTCACAGTTTTACCGGCAAAAGCTTCATTAAAACCTGGAATGTGTCTGATATTTGAGTTGTTCCTTCTACGAGGGTCCGTTGTCACCACGGACAGAGTTGTTGGGTGGGGCTGCTTCCCCATCTGTGACGCCCAGTTTGACATCATCGAAGGAAAGTAAGTATATTTGACTCATGCATAGTGAAAAGGGGTTAACCCACTACCACACAATCCCTACTTTTGACGCCCCTGAGAAAGAAGCCTTTAGAAAACATTGTGGGAAAAGGGGAAAATGCTGGTAACCAGCATTTCCTCCTTTTCCCACAATGTTTTCTACCCGTCACAAAACAAATTCAAATTTTCAGTCACTTTTATTTTGTTGTCTGCAATTCCTGTCAGTTTGGACAAACCTAAAATTTTGTTGTTTGGTGATGGGTTAAATGCAACTTGGGCCTCCTAGGGAAATCTATAAAATCTATAAAAACCGATAATTTTATAACAAATGGAATAGAAACCTTTATTCCCTTTATTTAGCCCCAAAAATGCCTTAAAACCTGTAAATAACCTATGTTTTTCTACGAAAACCTATAATTTTTGCATAAAAGCCTGATGAATCATTTTAACTCTGTACCACCTAGATACCTGTGTAATTATAGTACATTTGAGTTGTTATCCAACCTGTGAGCTTTAGTTTGAGATTGGTGAATGACTATAAGTATTTCATTTACTTCCTGTTGAATAAAAATGGAAATTTTGTACTGAGTTTTCAAATGCCTTCTTCATCAGGGTGTTAAATCTTCAGATCATGGGGTAGAGAAATAAACATAAAAAAAAAAAGAAAAACTATTTATTTCATGCTTTCCGGTAGGATATCGAGAAATAGCAGTGAAAATATATTTCGATCTTACACTGGAACCACCAGTGAAAATGCCGATTTTCACATTCTTGTTGCCTAGGTAAACTGCGCGTGCCCCACAACCAGATGGGAAATATGACGTCATATACCTTACATTTCTCGCGCTTGATGTAATATTGTAATGCGTTGCTATGTGGGAGGGGTATGCCACGGGGAATAATGGAAAAGAACTGTACTGGATTTTGATAAAGCTCCTCCCAGAAAAGGTTAAAAGCATGAAATAAATAGAATATTTGGGGTTTTTTTTGGTGAAAGATCGAAATTCATTTCATCTCATGAATACCATAGGTAATATTTTCACGAGTGGCGCAGCCACAAGTGAAAATATTACCGATGGTGTCCACTTGATGAAATAAATTTCAATCTTTCACTGAAGAAAACAAATATCCTCTATTTATTTTATGCTTTCCGGTAGGTTGTAGAGAAATACCAGTGAGATATTCTTTTATACCGTGTTTTGGTGCGTATAACACGCACATTTTTTCAGCTCTGAATAATTTCAAACTGGGGACTGCGTGTTATACACTACTATAGGCAAAACCGAGTTTTTCTCCTCCTTGGAATTTGGTCGTATACCTGTTCAAAGTGGGTGGGGTGGGGGGTAGGTACAAAACGGCAAAGTTCTCTCGCCACAGCCTTAACTTTCGTCATCATCCCATTTCAACTTTTATCGATTTAAAAAAAAAAAACATTATGTTTTATCTTTGTTAAAATGTACTTGTACATTATTAATTTGTGGATTAGGATTCGTAATTTCCCGATTCTATCAGCCATTTTGGCAATGCCGAACGTACCCCGGAATGATAAATATTGATTTACTGTTATCGTCTGATTCGTCTCATTTTTTTTTTTATTCTTTGTTAATAGCAAAAATTGAACAATTATAAAAGAGTAAAATAATGATACCGAAAGAAATGAATGATTTAAAAATATAATTTATATTTATCGCTACTTTATACAAAAACCGTGATTTACATCATATAGATCTATGTTTATTTCACACCTGTCACATTTGTCGATCGAGGTGAGAAAATAGGGAGATTAACTACGATATGGTCGTCAGTTCAATGTGTGAATTTGCAACATGTCATAAGCTGGCATGTTTTTATAATCCCCCGAGTACACATTGAATCATTACTATTTCCACTTTGTTTAAAAATGGTTATTTCCCTTTGATAAAGTCCCGCCATTTACAATTTTTCAAGACGACGACCTAAGCTTCAGATGTTACGATATTTTGGTCAATTTTTGATGCGTGTTGTACATCCGAACAACCTTTTTTGCTCGGATCTGATGCTGAAAAAGGCATGCGTGTTATACATGCCTGCGTGGTATACACAGCGTTTTACGGTATTTCATGGTTACAACCAGTGAGAATACCGATTTTTATATTTTGACTCTTCAATTGAAGGCTGAAACAGTTGTTCCTGTGTTAGATAACTAGTTACCTAGGTTAAATGTGTGTGCCCCACAACTAGATTGAAATATGACATAACTCACCTCACATTTCTCATGTTTGACGTAATGTTGTAATGCATTGCTAGTGGTAGGGGATACGCCATGGGGAATAACAGAAAAGAACTGTACTGAATTTTGATTATGTCCATCCCCAAAAAGGGTTAAAAGCATGAAATAAGTAGAATTTTTGTTTTTTCAATGAAAGATCCAAATTTATTTTATGCTTTCCGGTATTTATTTCATGTTTACCAGTAGGATATCGAGAAGTAGCAGTAAAAATATTTTTCGATCTTACACTGGTACCATTGTTTTCTACTTTCTCCAACCAAATATTTTTCGATCTTACACTGGTACCACCAGTGAAAATACCGATTTTCACGTTCTTGTTGCCTAGGTAAATGGCGCGTGCCTAACAACCGGATCGGAAATATGATGTCATATACCTTAGATTACTTGCACTTGACGTAATATTGTCATGCGTTGCTATGCGGATAGGTACGTCACAGGGAATAACGGAAAAGAACTGTACTGGATTCTGATAAAGCTCCTCCCAGAAAGAATTAAAAGCATGAAATAAATAGAATATTTGTTTTTTTCGGTGAAAGATTGAAATTTATTTCATCTCATTAACATCATCAGTAATATTTTCACTTGTGGCTGTGCCACTCATGAAAATATTACTGATGGTGTTCACTCGATGAAATAAATTTCGATCTTTCACCAAAAAAACAAATATTGTCTATCTATTTGATCAAGTGAACATCATCAGTAATATTTTCACAAGCAGTGGTTGTTTTTTCAGTGGAAGATCAAAATTTATTTCATCTTGTGAACATCGGTAATATTTTCACAACCCGAGCTACCACTTGTGAAAATATTACAGATGATGTTCATTTGTTGAAATAAATTTCGACCTTTCACTGTAAACAACAAATATCCTCAGTTTGTTTTAATTCAAGATAAAAATATTTTTCTCTCAGGACACAAAGTCACTACACATGAACAAGGTTGTAGTAAAGGGCCGTTTCCCCATTTGTAATGCTCGATTTGATTTTTAGATGGTTATTATCTATTTTTCTCTTTATAGATACCGAGTGCCTTTCCTGCGTGGTGAAGTGGACAATAAAATCGAGAAGCATGAAACAATAGAGCGACTGATTTCTCATGAGCTGGATCACTGGCTGTGTAACTTGTACTTTGAGTTGGTGAAATTACCAAGGTAAGTAAGTCAGTGGATATTATCTTGCACCAAAAAACTCTTCTGTTCTAACTCTTTACCAAACAATCCCTGGTTTTTACGCCCCTGAGGAAGAAGCCTTTAGAAAACATGGTGGGAAAAGGAGAAAATGCTGGTTACCAGCATTTTCTCCTTTTCCCACAATGTTTTCTACCCTTTACAAAACAAATTTCAAATTTTCAGTTGCTTTTATTTTGTCGTCTACAAATGCTTTCAATTTGGACCAGTCTAAAATACTCTCGTTTGGTAATGGGTTAACTCATTACCACACAATCCCTACTTTTGAGGCCCCTGAGAAAGAAGCCTTTTGAAAACCCTGTGGGAAAAGGAGAAAGTGCTGGTAACCAGCATTTTCTCCTTTTCCCACAGTGTTTTCTACCCTTCCCAGAACAAATTTCTATCTTTTAGTCACCTTTATTTTGTCGTCTGCAAATGCTTTCAATTTGGACCAGTCTAAAATTTTCTCGTGTGGTAAAGAGTTAACCCTTCACCAAACAATCCCTGGTTTTTACAACTTCGAGGAAGAAGCCTTCTGAAAACATTGTGGGAAAAGGAGAAATGCTGTTTCCATAATTATCTGAAGTGGACGAGTCTAGAATTGTGTTATCTGTCACAACATAAACACAGATAGGACTGAACACAGGACACATGCTCTGTACAGAGTTTAACCCTTTCCCAAACGACAAACTTTTGGACAAGACCAAATTGAAAGCATTTGCAGACGCCAATTCAACTCTTGCTGAAAAGATGATTTCTGTCTATGATGGGGTAGAAAACATTGTGGGAAAAGGAGAAAATGCTGGTTACCAGCATTTTCGCCTTTTCCCACAATGTTTTTCAAAAGGCTACTATTCCAGACCCGTAAAAAGCAAGGATTTTTTGGGAAAGGATTAATGAATTTTCAAAAATATAGTCCAAGGTCACCTAAGTGCACAGGCTGAACTTGGCCGAAAATATCTGCATTTAGTAAAATTTTTTCAAATTATGAGTGTACCCCATGAGTCGTTAGGTCGTTATACAGAAAACATTGTGAGAAAAGGAGAAAATGCTGGTTACCAGCATTTTCTCCTTTTCCCACAATGTTTTCTAAAGGCTTCTTTCCTAGGTTCGTCAAAAGCAGGGTTTGTGTGGTACATGTAATGGTTTATCTTGCTTGGTCACCTGTTGCTGGAGACCTGCTAATATATGGAGTGCAACACGCGAAAAGGTGCATTCGGACATTTGTGTAAAGTGTCGTCCCGTATTAGCCTGCGCAGTCCGCGCAGGCTAATCAGAGATGGCACTTTACGACTACATTAGATTTTGTGCTATGTAGACCTGCGTAAAACAGAAAATCATATAAAATGGGAAAGTGTCATTTCGGATTAGCCTGTGCGGACTGCACACGCTGATCGAAGACGACACTTTACACAAATGTCCGAATGCCCCTTTTCGCATGTTGCAGGCCATATATATGCTTGAACATCTGCTATCGATCCGCAGGTATCTAGGTGGGATGAAGGAATATGAGGTTGAACTGGAGTTTTCATCCGCTCTGACATCATACCCAGATCGTAGACGAACGGGAGGTGAGAAATATCGTGACGGTGAAGCACCTGTATTGGGTTCACAAAGTGACATCAACAGTGACATGTAAGTTGACCTTTTGTCTTCTCCGACCTTGACCTTTGACCTTTGACCTTTATCTGTCCTTGAAAACTTATAATGTTTCATTAACCCTCTACCAAACAATCCCGACTTAATGACCCTGATGGACAAAACTTTTGAAAACATTGTTGGAAAAGGAGAAAATGCTGGTCATTATACCCTTTAACTCTTTACCACATGATCCTGAGTTTTGACACCCTTGAAGAAAAAGCCTTTTGAAAACACTGTGGGAAAAGGAGAAAATGCTGGTAACCAGCATTTTCGCCTTTTCCCACAATGTTTTCTACCCTGCTGAAAACAATTTTCAATTTTTTAAATACATGTATTTTGTCGTCTGCAAGTGCTTTCAATTAGGACTAGTCTAAAATTTTGTCGTTTGATAAAGAGTTAACCCATTACCACACAATCCCTACTTTTGACGCCCCCCAGAAAGAAGCCTTTTGAAAAGCTGGTAACCAGCATTTTCTCCTTTTCCCACAGTGTTTTCTTCCCTTCCCAGAAGAAATTTCCATTTTTCAGTCACCTTTATTTTGTCGCCTGCAAATGCTTTCAATTTGAACCAGTCTAAAATTTTCTTGTGTGGTAAAGGGTTAAACCTTTACCTCTTTACCACACAATCCTGAGTTTTGACGCCCCTGAAGAAAAAGCCTTTGAAAACATTGTAGGAAAAGGAAAGAATGCTTATAACCAGCATTTTCTCCTTTTCTCGCATTGTTTTCTACCTTCCCAAAACAAATTTCATTTTTTGAGCAACGTTTATTTTGTCATCTGCAAATGCAAATGGACTAGCCTGAAATTTCATTGTTTGGTAAAGAGTTAACAAACAATCCCTTCTTACAAACCCCAAGAAAGAAAGCTTTTGAAAACATTGTTGGAAAAGGAGAAAATGCTAGTTACCAGCATTTTCTCTTGTTTCCATGATCTTTTCTTCCCCCCTTTCTAAAACTAATTATTCTATACCACAAATCTGTTTTTGGGCAACAAATGGAGTTAATGACTCACTGGCCAATCCCAGATAAGCCCCCATCTAACGAACAAAGTCCGTAACAAAGAAACAAATGAAGAAATTTAAATGCCTAGCAGAAATACAGGGACTGGGCAGGACTTGAACCTAGAGCGCCCCAAACGAAAGGCTAACACCATCACCACTGAGCTTAAGAGAATTCTTCCTAAAGCGGTTGTTAAGGTATTATATTTAACTTTTTACCACACAAGAAAATTTTAGACTGGCCCAAAGTGAAAACATTTGCAGACGACAAAATAAAGGTGACTGAAAAATTGAAATTTGTTCTGGGAAGGGTAGAAAACACTGTGGGAAAAGGAGAAAATGCTGGTTACCAGCATTTTCTCCTTTTCCCACAGTGTTTTCAAAAGGCTTCTTTCTCAGGGCCATCAAAAGTAGGGATTGTGTGGTAATGGGTTAACTTTTTACCACACAATCCCGCTTAACCCTTTCCCGAATGACAAACTTTTGGACTAGACTAAATTGAAAGCATTTGCAGATGACAATTCAACTCTTGCTGAAAAGATGAATTCTGTCTGTTATGGGGTAGAAAACATTGTAGGAAAAGGAGAAAATGCTGGTTACCAGCATTTTCTCCTTTTCCCACAATGTTTTCAAAAGGCTGCTATTCCAGACCCATAAAAACCAGGGATTTTTGGTAAAGGGTTAAAGACCCTGAGAGAGAAGCCTTTTGAAAAAATTGTGGGAAAAGGAGAAAATGCTGGTAACCAGCATTTTCCTCTTTTCCCACAATGTTTTCTACCCTACACAAAACAAATTTCAAATTTTCAGTCACTATTATTATGTCGTCTGCAAATGCTTTCGATTTGGACAAGCCTAAAATATTGTTGTTTGGTAATAAGTTAAAAGAAAAAAAAAGATTTTTTTATTATTTCAAGGAAAACTCTCACTCCACCCAGCAGTCAAAATGGGTAATTATTAGAATTAACTCACCACCATACAGGCTTTTTCAGCATACCTGGATGTGCTGGCTCTTGACCCACTTTCTGGTGTTGATAACAATTGAATAAATAGAAGTTTGTGATTGGTCCAAAATATAGACATGTTTATTTTACGGGCCTCTCTGCCCATTTGCTGGCATATTTACTCTTTACCACACAATGCAGACTTTTGACGACCCCGCGAAAGAAACCTTTTGAAAACATTGTGGGAAAAGGAGAAAATGCTGGTAACCAGCATTTTCTCCTTTTCCCACAATGTTTTTTACCCTTCCAAAATCAAATTTCGATTTTTGATTCACATTTATTTTGTTGTTTGCAAATGCTTTCAAATTGGACCATTCTAAAATTTTGTCATTGGAAAAGAGTTAATTCATTACCAAACAATCCCTGGTTTTTATTACCCTGAGATACAGGCCTTTTGAAATCATTGTGGGAAAAGGAGAAAATACTGGTAACCAGTATTTTCTCCTTTTCCAACAATGTTTTCTGCCCTGCTGGAAACAAATTTCAATTTTTGAGTTACGCTTATTTTGTCGTCTGCTAGTGCTTTCAGTTTGGACCAGTCTAAAATTTGTCGTTTGGTAAAGAGTGAACCCTTTACCAAATGACAAAATTTTGAACTAGTCCAAATTGAGAGTACTTGTAGATGACAAAAACAACGTATCTCAAAAATTGAAATTTGATGTAGGAAGGGTAGAAAACATTCTGGTAACTAGCATTTTCTCCTTTTCCAACAATGTTTTCAAAAGCTTTCTTTCTCAGGGTCGTTAAAAGTTGGGATTGTGTGATAAAGAGTTAAGTTATCTATCTTTTTTTTTTCTTCTGTAGATTCTTTGCAAAGCAAAACGATAAGCACCATTAAAATAGAAAATGTTAAGAAAGGAGAAAAGAGATACTTTCTGTATCTATCTTTTATCTAATCTTGACAAAGAAACTATTTGTTTATCATGTTAGCTTTGTGGTGGTGAGTTTGTAAATAGAAGTATATGCATGGGAAAAAAAAAATATTTATTTCAAAATAAGTAATGTTTTGTGAAAAGAAGCCTTAACCCTTGCCCAAACAATCCCTGGTTTTTACGGGTCTGGAATAGTAGCCTTTTGAAAACATTGAGGGAAAAGGAGAAAATGCTGGTAACCAGCATTTTCTCCTTTTCCCACAATGTTTTCTACCCTATCATAGACAGAAATAATCTTTTCAACAAGAGTTGAATTATCGTCTGCAAATGCTTTGAATTTGGTCTAGTTCAAAAGTTTGTTGTTTGGGAAAGGGTTAATGCATCTGCAAAAAGTATTGAATTAGTGCAGGCTGTCATGGGTCAACACTGTTTGCTGTTTGTAAATTTTCTGCATACTGGAGGACCAGTCTACCTCATGATTCAGTTGTTTGTTGGACAAAAATGGATTTTTATGGATCTTTAACCCTTTACTCCATAGATACTCATTTCTACACATTGCTTGTAGGAGCCTTTGGAAAACATTGTGGCAAAAGGTAAAATTGCTCGTAACGAGCAATTTTACCTTTTGTCACAATGTTTTCTATGCTATCCAAAGGTGTCATATACCCATGAAAAAAAACGGCTTCATCCTTGCTGTTATTTAGGGTCAATTAGAGATATCATAGAAATGCTTTATGGGGTAAAGGGTTAAAGAAATAAGTATGTGGTGACTTTCCTGGTATCATGGATTGTATAGAAGCATTAACTCTATAACACACAATCCCGAGTTTTAACCCATTACCAAACGACAAAATTTTACGTTTGTCCAGATCGAAAGCATTTGCAGATGACAAAATAAAAGTGACTGAAAATTTGAATTATGTTTTGTGAAGGGTAGAAAACATTGTGGGAAAAGGGGAAAATACTGATAACCAGTATTTTCTCCTTTTCTCCACTATGTGTTCTACCTAATCAAAGAAAATTTGCGCCATTTAAGCCACTCTGAAATTGTGGTCTGCAAATGCTTTCAATTTGGACAAGGGCAAGATTTTGTAGTCTGGTAAAGAGTTAACCCTTTTCCAAACAAGCCCTTGTTAGCTCACCTGAGCACGAAGTGCTCATGGTGAGCTTTTGTGATCACTCAATGTCCGGCGTCCGTCGTGCGTCGTGCGTCGTCCGTCGTCCGTCGTCCACAATTTCTTTAAACATCTTCTCCTCCTAAACCACTGGGCCAATCTTGATGAAACTTGGCAGGGATGTTCCTTGGGTGAAGCTCTACCAAAGTTGTTCAAGAGATTAAATTCCACCCATAATTCTGGTTGCCATGGCAACCGAAAGGAAAAAAATAGCAAAATCTTTGAAAATCTTCTTCTCTGAAACTAGAAGGCGTAGAGCTTTGATATTTGGTATGTAGCATCTCCTAGTAGACCTCTACCAAGATTGTTCATATGATGTCCCGGGGGTCAAAACTGGCCCCGCCCCGGGGGTCACAAGTTTGGAACATAGGAACAAAGAAGGAAAACTTCAAAATTATTCTTCTCTGAAACTAGAAGGTGCAGGGCTTTGATATTTGGTATGTAGAATTTCCTAGTGGACCTCTACCAAGATTCTTCATATGATGTCCCTGGGGTCAAATCTGGCCCCGCCCCGGGGCTCACAAGTTTGAAACATAGGAATAAAGAAGGAAAACTTTAAAATTCTTCTGCTCTGAAACTAGAAGGTGCAGGGCTTTGATATTTGGTATGTAACATTTTCTAGTGGACCTCTACCAAGATTGTTCATATGATGTCCCTGGGGTCAAAAATGGCCCCGCCCCGGGGGTCACAAGTTTGAAACATAGGAATAAAGAGGGAAAACTTTAAAATTCTTCTGCTCTGAAACTAGAAGGTGCAGGGCTTTGATATTTGGTATGTAACATTTTCTAGTGGACCTCTACCAAGATTGTTCATATGATGTCCCTGGGGTCAAAACTGGCCCCGCCCCGGGGGTCACAATTCTGAAACATAGGAACAAAGAAGGAAAACTTTGAAAATCTTCTTCTTTGAAACTAGAAGGCGTAGAGCTTTGATATTTGGTGTGTAGCATCTCCTAGTGGACCTCTACCAAGATTGTTCATATGATGTCCCTGGGGTCAAAACTGGCCCCGTCCCGGGGGTCACAATTTTGAAACATAGAACACAGAAGGAAATCTTTGAAAATCTTCTTCTCTGAAACTAGAGTATGTACAGCTTTGATATTTGGTATGTAGCATCTCCTAGTGGACCTCTACCAAGATTGTTCATATGATGTCCCTGGGGTCAAAAATGGCCCCGCCCCGGGGGTCACAATTTTGAAATATAGGAACAAAGAAGGATAACTTTAAAATTCTTCTTCTCTGAAACTAGAAGGTGCAGGGCTTTGATATTTGGTATGTAGCATCTCCTAGTGGACGTCTACCAAGATTGTACATATGATGTCCCTGGGGTCAAAACTGGCCCCGCCCCGGGGGTCACAAGTTTAATACATAGAAATAAAGAAGGAAAAATTGAAAATTTTTCTTGTCTGAAACTAGATTATGTAGAGCTTTTATATTTGGTAAATAGGATCTCCTAGTGGACTTCTACAATGTCTGTTCATATGATGCCCCTGGGGTCAAAACTTACCCTGCCCCATGGGTCATGGGTTCGAAACATAGGAACAAAGAAGGAAAATGTCAATATTATTCTTCTCTGAAACTAGAAGGCGTAGAGCTTTGATATTTGGTATGTAGCATCTTTTAGTGGACTTCTACAAAGTTTCTTCATACGATGCCCCTGGGGTCTAAACTTGCCCTGCCCAGGGTTCACAAGTTCGAAACATATGAACAAAGAAGGAAAACTTTAAAATTCTACTTCTCTGAAACTAGAAGGTATAGAGCTTTGATATTTTTTAAGTTGCATCTCCTAGTGTACCTCTAGCAAGTTTTTTTTTTTTCTTAGGATGCCCCTGGGGTCAAAATTGGCCCTGCCCAGGGGTCACAAGTTTGATTTTACAGCTTAGTACTCAGGTGAGCGATATAGGACCATCATGGTCCTCTTGTTTTTATGTGTCTGCAGTACAAGTCCTTTGAAAACACTGTGGGAAAAGGAGAAATTGCTCGAAACGAGCAATTTCTCCTTTTCCCACAGTGTTTTCTGCCCATTTGGATAATTTTCTGCCATTGTTATGAAAGTTAAAATTGTCGTCTGCAATCTCTTTCAGTTTAGAAGAGTCTATAATTTGTCGTTTGGGAAAGGGTTAAACCCCCATGTCATGGCACATGCCTCTTATACAAGTAATATAAAGGTAATATAAAGTAATATAAAGTAATATAAAGGCACCGTAGGGGTTAAATGCATGCTTGATAAGTACTGTAATAATGGCACATGTAAGCTACGTATATACATGTATAATTATATATTATATGTGCAAGATGCAGCTGTGTATAGTTAATTTATCTTTGAAATATTCTAGACATTTTTTTATGTCTATGTAGACAGTATAGATTAGTAGAGCTCCAGACAGAGGGAGCAATTCTCCACTAAACCCTATGTTGTGGGTACTCATTAGAATCGTCTCATTGTGAAATAATGGATTTAGAATGCCATCATTCTCTCTTATCTGGAGGTCTGGATCCAGATCAAACTATATTGGTTGTATGGTCAGGTGTAAGGGGACTTGGAAACTTGTTCACAGTTGAGGTGAATCATGTCACTCCAAGCGGAAAGCGAGGTGGAGACATGATTCACCACAGCCCTGAACAAATTTCCAAGTCCCCTGCCACCTGACCATACAATGAATTTATTATACTGCAAAGTTTTTTTTATTGAATTTCACCTGTTTTTTTTTGTTAAAAATATTCAGTTCGCTGATGAAGTAGAATTTCCCTTCTGAGTACCTCAGTTCAGTGAAAACTGATGTCACTGGGAACTGACGTCAATGAAACCTTGGTAATATGTGCTAAAACATGCAGTTTGGCGTAATATCTTGATGTTGATCTTGATCGACGCTGCCAATTTGGATGTTGGGGCTCCCGAAAGGGAAAATGCTTTTACATTGGTTTTGCCGGAGTACATGATACATATGTTCGGGGCATACTATTCAATCGGATCACGAGAAATTTCTTTGCAGTATAATGATATATAATGTCCAGTGTGTTATTGGATCAGTTCTACTACATATTTCATGTTAAATAGTCTTAAACTTTTAAGTGCTTTTCATGGCTATAGTTGCCTTTGCAGCCAGTAAAGATAAAAAATCAGGCAGTACAAAATGTGCAGCCTCTTTGCTGAAGTAGTTTAAACAGATGCAGCCCTGATATCATGAAATTTCATTTTTGTTAGTTCTACCACAGCAAAACGAATGTTTTCAGAGGTATACTGGAATCAGCCCATCTGTCCGTATGTCTGTCCTCACGTGCATCTGTCTGTGTGTCCATGTGTCCATCTGTGTACAAAATACTAGTAATTACCTGTTTCTGTCATAGCGCTGGTGGGGGTATTAAGTCGCATTCAGTGGCAGCTCTAGTTTTCTTTGTTGCTCTGAGGGTTTAGTATTAATTATTAGAATAGTTGAATCTGTATTTAGAGGCCAGCCAAGCAATTGTAAGAAAATTGGTAGATGTAGTCTTAATATGCAGGTGCTTCTAGGATGATTTGACCCATTACCACACAATTCCTTTTATTGACGACCCTGAGAAAGAAGCCTTTGGAAAACAATATGGGAAAAGGAGAAAATGCATGTAACCAGCATTTTCACCTTTTCCCACAATGTTTTCTATCCTTCACAAACAAATTTTTAATTTTCAGTCACTTTTATTTTGTCGTCTGCAAAATTAATGCTTTTGATTTGGACAAGCCAAAAATTTTGTTGTTTGGTAATGAGTTAAGAAGGGTTAATTGATTGATTTATGGTGTTTAAAGCTATTTCCAGTATTTTTTTTTTTTTCAGTTATATCTACAGGGTGACCCTAAAAAAATAGAATCCATAAACTTCTTAATTACTCCTACAAAAATAAAGCAAAATTATTCTAGTTTTCTATGAAAAATAACACTCTAATGTTCAGTATTTCCACTCTTCCCTTTTTCAAGAGTTAGAAACACTTTAACTTTCTAAAACATTTTTTTAGCATTTATCCTGTATCCATATTGTTTTTCATAGTGTTTTAATTATTCCCTAAGGAATTCAAAGTGTCATGGTGGTATTCTAATTTTGTACACATGAGTTTCTGTCTGTATATGATTATACCCAAAAGTTTCAGTAATCTAGAAAGGGCTGCACAAAAGTTATGATCTCTCCAAAATATGTGCCAAATGACCTTCTTGGCACTAGAGACAGACTTGCAACCATTGCACAAAATTGTCACTTGTTCTGATACGTAGTTGCAAGTTCATTTCTGTTCTTCAGGGGATCCCAGCCAAGTCTGCACAGCTCCGAGCCTCCAGCTTATGCCCTCACTGCAAGGACAACAGCGACCTTGTCTAAGGTCAAACTGGAGGTAACATCTTTGTTTAGTTCTGTTTTAACATATTTATTTTACTTTAACCCATTACCACTCAATCCCTCCTTTTGACGACCCTCAGAAAGGAGCCTTAAGAAAACATTGTGGAAAAAGGAGAAAATGCTGGTAATTTCTACTCTTCACAAACAAATTTTTAATTTTCAGTCATGTTTATTTTGTTATCTGCAAATGCTTTTGATTTGGACAAGCCTAAAATATTGTCGTTTGGTAAAGAGTTAAACATATTTATTTTACTTTAACTCTTTACCACACAAACCCGACTTTTAACGACCCTAAGAGAAAAGCCTTTTGAAAACATAGAGGGAAAAGGAGAAAATGCTGATAACCAGCATTTTCTCCTTTTCCCACAATATTTTCTACCCTGCTGACAACAAAATTCAGTCATTGAATTACCTATATTTTGTCCTCTGCAAGTGCTTTCAATTTGGACCAGTCTAAAATTTTGTTGTTTGGTAAAGAGTTAATTTAGAAACTAGATATCACAACTTACTGTATATTGATCTCTCTCTGTTCGGTTTGGTTCCAGGGACCTAGACTACACCTGCATTAATTCTAACCTAATGTATAGGACAGTGAAAAATTGTAATATTAAAGAGATAACATCTGAATTTGCTCTAAATAATTGCACTCATATTTTGACATATTTGATATTGGCAAAAATTTGTTTGTTTAAATGTTGATCTAGGCCCCTTTAAATTTTACTTTAGTAGTAACAAGTCTCTTCTGTGGGTGTGCAGATAGAATTTTCAAATCATCTCACTATGCATTATCTCCTGCTGGATGGCATTCTATAAATACTCATTTATCTAATATGGACATCCTGGGTACAGAACCGAACCACTTTCCTATGCAACAACAGTTACTTTAAATTTAAAACTAAAATAAAGGTTTACTCAATAAAACGCTATCTCGTGCAATTCACTCAGCTATGATCATCAGTTTAGAGAAATCTGGAGCTAAAGCAGGTCTCATTTATCCTCAAACATATTGATAAAAGCTATTTTCAACATTGCTACTTTATAGAGCGTAATATTACAGTCAGCCCACTTTCGGGGCTAGTGATGTGTCATATAAGACAGTTGAATCTTCGAAGAATATGACATGCGCAGACAACATCTCACTATGACAACAGATAAATACTTGTATGAAGAGTACCACCTCCAACATTATCTGTATGAAGAGTACCACCTCCAACATTTTCTCTATGAAGAGTACCCAAATATAAGCAAAGTACCATAGGTAACAATGTACTGAGAGTATTTCACAATGAACAAATCATGGCCTCAGCTCATTTATTCATGTCTTTTTATTAAAATTTTTATGTTTTTGTCTATTGGCTTGATATGCATTTTCTTTAGAGGATAATCAGAAGCGAAATAATGCTGCTGGCATGGACAAGTTTTACCCATATTCTGCTAAAAAAAAAACTAAAGTAAAATTTTCATTTTGTTATTTAAAACCCAATTTGGATTTTGTTTCAGGACCCTGATAAGCCTACATCTTTTGGATCAAGGAAGCTTCACAAGGACAAGAAACTTGACTTGATGCTTATGGAAGACAGTGACCCTGAAGATTCTGACCCGGAAGATGTGAAGGCCATGAAGAGTGAAGGTGAATTCAGAAAGGTCAAACGGATGTCAGGAATGTATTTCAAGGTACGTAGAAATATCAAAATGTACAGACTTTATCTATTTTATAAACTAATACCTCGTGGTTGTTTGGTCTGCTCTTACAATAAAGATCTACTGTGAAGGACAGTGACCTTTTGAACTGTGACCTTGAAGATGTCAAGGTCATGAAGAGTGAAGGTGAATTAAGAAAGGTCAAATGTGTACCAGGAATGTATTTCAAGGTACATAGAATTATCAAAATGTAGAGACTTAATCTATTTTCTAAATGAATACTTCTTGGTCATTTGGTCTGTGCTTACAATGAAGATCTGATGTGAAGGACAGTGACCTTTTGAACTTTGACCTTGAAGATGTCAAGGTCAGGAAGAGTGAAGGTGAATACGTAGAATTATCAAAATGCACAGACTTGATCTATTTTATAAATTAATACCTCTTGCTTATTTGGTTTATGCTAACAATGAAGATCTACTGTTAACTCATTATCAAACGACAAAATTTTTAGACTGTCCAATTCGAAAGCATTTGCAGATGACAAAATAAATGTGACTGAAAATTTGAAATTTGTTTTGTGAGCGGTAGAAAACATTGTGGGAAAAGGAGAAAATGCTGGTTACCAGCATTTTCTCCTTTTCTCACAATGTTTTTTACAGGCTTCTTTCTCAGGGTCATCAAAAGTAGGAATTGTGTGGTAATTGATAAAGGACAGAGACCTTTTGAGCTGTGACCTTGAAGATGTCAAGGTCATGAGGAATGAGGACGAATTCAGAAAGGTCAAATGATTGTCTGAAATTTATTTCAGAGGTATACAAAAATTATTTATTGTTAAGATTCTTAATTTGCTCTACATTGAAGATTTAGCTTTAAGGGCACTGACCTTTAGTGTTGTGACCTTGATGATGTCAAGGTCATTAAGAGTGAAGGTGAATTCAGAGAGTCTCATGGAAAATACCGCGGGTGTATTAATGAATGTTTTTGCATCATCTGATCTATATTTTGTGAAATATCGTTATGTGATAAAAAAGAATCTGACATTTGTGGGCATTTGAGATAAGATTTTATTAAACTCGTCGAGAAAAATGTTATTAAGCTCGCCAAAGGCTTGCTTACTAACATTTCCCAAGACTTGTTTAGTAAAATCTATCTCAAAAGCCCGCTCATGTCAGATCCTATATGTCTTTATTTATTTCAGAAATATGAGAAGAACCCAATGGATGCCTACCATGACAAACTCTTCACAATCCTTCCCAAGACAGCTATAACAGAGCCGACCTATAAAAATGTGACCTTGACCCATTTAGAGGAGCTGGAGCAACATACTTTCTCTGTACAGTAAGTTAATTCCTTACCACACAATCTGGAGTTTTATGACCTTTAAAAAGAATGCTTTCGAAAACATTGTGGGAAAAGGTGAAAATGCTGGTAACCAGCATTTTCACCTTTTCCCACAATGTTTTCTACCCTTTCCAAAGAAAATTTCATTTTTTCAACCACATTTAAATGTCATCTGTAAATGCCTTCGATTTGGACCAGTCTAAAACTTTGTTGTTTGGTGAAGAGTTAAAAACAACGTTAACCCATTACCACACAATCCCTACTTTTGATGCCCCTGAGAAAGAAGCCTTTAGAAAACATGGTGGGAAAAGGAGAAAATGCTGGTAACCAGTATCTTCTCCTTTTCCCACAATGTTTTCTACCCTTCACAAAACAAATTTCCAGTCACTTTTATTTTGTCATCTGCAAATGCTTTCAATTTGGACCAGTCTAAAACTTTATTGTTTGGTAAAACATTAACCCATTACCACACAATCCCTACTTTTGATGTCCCTGAGAAAGAACCCTTTAGAAAACATGGTGGGAAAAGGAGAAAATGCTGGTAACCAGCATTTTCTCTTTTTCCTACCATGTTTTCTACCCTTTCCAAAGTAAATTTCATGTTTTCAGCCACATTTAAATGTCTGCAAATGCCTCTTTAAACTTTGTTGTTTGGTAAAGAGTTAAAAACAATGTTAAACACCATACATATGAATAAACAGATTAATGTACCAGGTTGTTGGTCCACTGGATCACTGTACTACTCAAAAGCAATAACATCACAGTTAGCCTGCTAGGGTGGCAAGAATTTATATTCTATGCCACTATTTGTTCTATCAAGTGATTTCAGCCTGCAGCACGCGAAAAGGGGCATTCGGACATTTGTACAAAGTGTCGTCTCGTATCAGCCTGCGTAGGCTAATCGGAAATGACACTTTCCGCTTTTATGTAATTTTCTGTTTTGTGCAAAACTACTGTAGCACTAAATTTAATGAGGTTGTAAAGATGGCACTTTACACAAAATAATTCGATGGGTGAGTGCAACACTATCCTAAGTGCCTATACTTTGTATAGGCACTTAGGATAGTGTTGCACTCACCCATCGAAATGTCCTATATATATAATGCCCCTTTCTGTGCGTTGCAGGTCGTTTTTGAACCATGCTCTGTGAAAAAGGGGCTTATTATATACCTAGCAGTGAAATCCTGGAATTTCAGAGTGTAATAAATTTTGATATCATCACTAGTGACGATATCAACTTTCACTTTCACTTCCTGCCTTAATTTAGGAACTACTTTTTTATACCCCCCAAAACTCTGTTTGGGGGGTATATAGCAGTCAGCTTGTCGGTCAGTCCGTCGGTCCATCCGTCGGTCGGTCTGTAGCTTTTTGTCCGCTCTATTTCTCATAAACTACTGGACAAATTTTATTCAAACTTCACAGGTAAACTCAGTATCAAGCAGAGATGTGCATATGAAATGTTGGTTATGGTTCATTGATTTTTCACTGAGTTATGGCCCTTTCATGAAATTTCTTGTCCGCTCTTTTTCTCATCAGCTATGGGACAGATTTGATTCAAACTACACAAATAGACTCAGTATAAAGCAGAGATGTGCATATCCTATTTTGGTTATGGTTTATTTAGGTTTCATGGAGTTATGGCCCTTTGATGATTCTGGACAAATTTCTTTTTCATACTTGAATTTTGTCCGGAGCATATCTCCAAAACTATACTAGCTAGGGTTATGAAATTTCATGGGTGGATAGATCTCATGGAGGGGGAGTGCAGTGCACAGGAATCATAACTCTTGCTTAATTTTTGAGTTATTGTCCTTTGTTGTCCTTTATACTTGAATTTTGTCTCGAGCGTATCTCCAAAACTATACTAGCTAGGGTTATGAAATTTTTTGGGTGGATGCACAGGAATCATAACTCTTGCTTGCTTAATTTTTCAGTTATTGCCCTTTGTCGTTTTTCATACTTGAATTTGGTCTGGTGCATGCCCCAGCTTTACAACTTGGGGTAAGACGGGCATATCTTGCGACAATATGCCACTCATGTTCAACTCTTACTTTTGTTCTCAACCATTCTGCATTCTGTGACAAAGACCTGTTTGGTGGCAAGGAGCTGGTGGGGGGTATGATCACGTTGAGTGATAGCTCTAGTTTTCATTAACCCTTTCCCAAACAAGCCCTTGTTTTTACGTGTCTGCAGTATAAGTCTTTTGAAAACACTGTGGGAAAAGGAGAAATTGCTGGTAACGAGCAATTTCTCCTTTTCCCACAGTGTTTTCTACCCATTTGGAGAACTTTCTGCCATCTTTATCAAATTTGAAATTGTCGTCTGCAAACTCTTTGAGTTTGGAAGAGTCGAAAATTTGTCATTTGGGAAAGGGTTAAGCACTTATAGATAGTGTTAATTATAAGTTCTATATTTCAACCAGAAAATCCAACTACTTTCCTGTGTCTAATTAGGAATAATAATGTTAATAAGGTATATAATAAATAGAGAAAAAATCCTCTGGTTATTTTTGTTATGAAAAATATCTTACTTGGATGCGTCATAAGGCGTTAAAAAAGCTGGTGCTGGGCACTCATTTTTTCAACGCCTAACAACGCATCCTCGTGAGATATTTTTCATATCAAAAATAACCAGTTGATTATCCTCTATTTAACCCTTTCCCAAACAAGCCCTGGTTTTTACGTGTCTACAGTAAAAGTCTTTTGCTCTATATGAGCAATTTCTCCTTTTCCCACAGTGTTGTCTACCCTTTTTGAAAACTTTCCGGCATTTTTTCCAAATCTAAAATTGTCGTCTGCAAACTCTTTTGGTTTGGAAGAGTCCAAAATTTGTCATTTGGGAAAGGGTTAATGCATCTGCAAAAAGTCGGGTCAGCCTGAGAAGTCGGTTCAGTCTGACATGTGTTGAAGATTTCCACTATTTGTAAATTCTCTGCATATCCAAGGACCATTCTGCCTTATGGTTGTTGGACAAGATAGATTTTTATGGTTCCATAATTGTGTTGCCTGGCACTACTACTTCACAGAGATGGGTTTTTTCCCCCTTTTACCAAAGTGGCACACACATGACTGTATTTTGTGAGAGAAAAAGCCAGCTTTTTACACTTACGCATTGTACTGTTTAACCCTTTGCTCCATAGATACTCGTTTCTACGCATTGCTTGTAGGAGCCTTTGGAAAACATTGTGGCAAAAGGTGAAATTGCTCCTGACGAGCAATTTCACCTTTTGTCACAATGTTTTCTATGCTATAAAAAGGTGTCCTATACATATAAAAAACGGCTTCATCCTTGCTGTTATTTAGGGTCAGTTAGAGATACCATAGAAATGCCTTATGGGGTAAAGGGTTAACCCTTTACCAAACGACAAAGTTTTTGACTGTTCCAAATTGAAAGCATTAGAAGACGACAAAGCTACAGTCACTCAAACATTGAAATTTGTTTTGGGAAGGGTAGAAATTTTCTCCTTTTCCCACAATGTTTTCAAAAGTTTTTTTCTCAAGGTCGTTAAAAGTCGGGATTGTGTGGTAAAGAGTTAAGTGGAAATTTTTGCGACGTGGGAATTTTTACCATTTTGTGAATTTAAATAATTTGCAAACTTTTCTGGGTGCATATTTTACAACAAGTATACCAACAAATAGAGAGTGTTTTGAATTTGCAAATATTTCTGTACACAAAATATTTTTATTTATCCATGTATACACTAACGACAGACTGGCAAACAACTCTACTTTTTTCAGAATTTTTTAGTCGTTTTTACTTCCTTTGTATATTTACAGGCCTCCATTGGCAGAAATGGGTCGAGTCAAGAAGCACGGACACGAAAGAGTGGAGTATGTTGCCCGCCAGTTCTTGTCCGAACTCGGACTATCCCAGTGGCGTGGTAGAGAATTCTGGGGCATGCTGTTTATGTTGATCCTTGCATTTTTCCTCAGGATATTTGTCCATTATCCAGGACAGTGGATTTTCTTGAGCGCTATTGATATTCCTATCAACATGTAAGTTTTAAGAACACAGTCCTTACTTTTGACGACCCTGAGAAAGAATCCTTTAGGATTTCTAAAACATTGTGGGAAAAGGTGAAAATGCTGGTAACCAGCATTTTCTCCTTTTCCCACAATGTTTTCTACCCTTTCCAGTACATATTTCAATTTTTGAGTCACACTTTTTTTTGTCGTCTGCAAATGATTTCAATTTGGACCAGGCTAAGGTTTTGTCGTTTGGTAGAGTTGAACAACCAGGCATAACTTTTGTCTTGTATCTGCACTTACCCAGGTCACAATACTACCCTTCACAAAACAAATTTCAAATTTAGAGTCACTATTATTTTGTCATCTGCAAATCTTTTCAATTTGGACAAGCCTTAATTTTTTTTGTTGTATAGTAATGAGTTAATTATCAGAAGTGCAGTCTGTACTACAAAAGCAGATAACCTTGACAGTCATTCCAACTTTTTGGGTACCAGTTGCATTTTCAGTTGTCTTAGTCATATTTCGAATAACAGGCCTCGTTAAAGACGGTCACTTTCAATGTTTTATATAAGGCATATGATCTACTATTTATTTAAACTAATTTACAATACTTAGATTCCTTGACAGTGAAATTATATGGCCTTAGATGTACGAAAAACCGCTTTTTCCCTATGTCGCTGAAACAGGTGTTATCAGCAATGGTAAATTACAGTAAGCAATTGTGAAACTAGGAAGAGAGTATCGATGCCATACGTTGATCATATGTTTTAAATTTCGTTTTAATGGTCATTTATTGTGAAATCTTACATTTTGAATAATTCTGGCACAATTATCGATTGTCGCTCAAATTACTATAACCTCCGTGACTGCTGTGTTTGAGGTGAAATATGGAGTAAATGATGTGTTTCTGTAAAACTTGAGTAATTCATAAATAACCTCTACATGTTATCTGAAGTTTAGAAAACACGTTTGCCTGTTATAGTTAAAGAAAAAACATTGAGTGCATCAGGTATGGCTTGGGTGCTAAATTTGTAAAATCTTATTTAACTTCCGTGATTACTTTAAACAGAATTTCTGATTGTTTATTCGTATCCTGATTGAATTTTTATACAGGCCAAGGTCCCATGTAGACAGCACAAGCGCTTCCTTTGGTAGGATTATCATAAATCTGACTAAAAGTGTCCAGAATAAACAAAATCTTTAACTTCCGTGATTGTTAACCTCCGTTACAAAATCAATACTTTGCTACACCCCGCATTGTTTTTACGATTTGAGTTATCATAATGTACACCATTGACATCAACAATGTATAGTCTGCGTCATAGATTACAAGTCAGAATATTTCCTTTTTTGCTGTTTTTAGAAGTGACCGCATGATCGAAACAAAGGTGAGTGTTTTTCTTCCAGATTTACCCTATATTGCATCTGATAATTATGTTATTGAACAAAGTTGAATCGTCATTTATTGATGCGTAGTTTCTTGGTTCATGTGCAGCCTTTTAAAGTGTGTGCAGGTACACAGTCATCTGAATATTGTTGGTTCTGATATAAGAAATAAAATGTAACGGAAGTTAAACGTATATCGAATGAAAACAAAAAAGTATAGTGTAGTCCATCGTATTTCACATTATAAAGGATGTTGAAACAGTTTGCGATAGATGCAAGTCTATAGCCAATGATTAAGAGCCAAATCGTGAAATAAAGTATTGTAAATTGTCTTTTTCATAGAGTAGGTAACGGAAGTTAAATGAAATCACCAAAAGTATTATATTTACGCCCAGAGGCACCACTTCAATACAAACACTACAGAAACATGCTAACAGTTGTTTTGCTGACACAACATACGACTGAGTACTAATTGGAGAGGTCATCAGACCTCTCCAACAGTGTTGAGTTTAAAAGGCAGACTGCCTCAGAAATTGCTGTCTAAATCCAATCTTTGTAGCGGAATTGTTCCGATACACAGTCTGTTTCGTCATGATTTTATAAAGAAATCAAAGTCTAAAAACTGAAATAGGAAATAGACGTGGTTCGTTTCTATATCACGAATTTCAACAAAATTGTAAGGATTTAATTGCATATTCCCTTTCCAACAATTTTAATTTTGTATTACAATCTTAGATCTTAACAAAAAGAAGAAAAAGAAAAAAGAATTTCGTTAAAAATAGAAACGAACACAGCGGAAAAAATCATGTGATCTTAAAACGCGGGAAGAAGGTCGTGTGACTTACATAAATTACAAGGACGGATGAATACGGAATCCTGCTTTTGCCATCCACTTTGATGAATGTGTATTTACAACTGAACAGATTTCAACTACCCATTTATTGTCTTGCTTGTTTCTTTACATGTACCTAGATTATTAAAAGCATAAAAAGTATTAGAAAAAAATGATGTCGACCTCTCCTGGCTTCTTTTTTAAAGAAGCTACTTGTATGTACATACAGTTTGGGTGAACTATTACATCTTTATCCTGTAACGGAAGTTAATTAGATTAATTAGAATTTAACTTCGGCTTCAGGTTCTTATTTGCTAGATTTTATAACGAAATACAATATATATATGTTTATTCCATTACAGAATGCCGTTATCAAGGGCTGAAATACAGAAAATACTGAAAAGATATCGCGAAAAGAAGAAAAAAGAATGTCGGAATTTCATGAGATTTTTGTAGGATCTGGACTTTTTTGCAGTTGTATTTGGTGTTTTCAAGAGTGTTATACAGTAGAAAAAAGGATGGTGGAAATGGATTTCACACACTAGTTTTGCGGTCTAGATATGACCACAAATGAAGATCTTTCATAAGACATAATTATTAACTTTGTTGTTGAAAACACAGTAGTAAACATTTGCGTTATTTAATTAACTACCGTTACCTGACTAGAATTTCCGAAAATCTCTATATATTTGATTGTAGTTTGGTTTTAGACAGTAAACCAATGCTTCAGCAATTCCAAATCCCTGCATTCATTGATACAGTATGTTGCATTGCATAATTTGCATCGCACTGTGTAAGAATCGTGATAGATCCAGGCTCTCTAAGAATGTTTTTAGTTTTTACTATTCAAACACCAATGACGGTAGTAACATAAATAGCTAAAGCAATTATTTTCGTTGCAAATGTAATAATACATTGTTTCAGTGTCATTTCTGACTTGGAACAATGAGTTATTATCTTTCTCTTAGACGTAAAGTGTACTAGTTAACACATATGTTAACTTCCGTTACTTTTTGTAATCTTCTCTTATCATAATATGATGCAAATACATCTATAACTGGCACCTGTTTTTGTATTACTCCTGAAAGTTTATACTGATATCTTGCTGGAAAAAGTAATGGTAGACAATTTATTATGTTATTATGTCTTTTGTGAGAAATGCAGTCTTGCACGTTTTTTTAAACCATTTGGTTGGCAAAAACGGATATTTTCATTTCTGTCTGCCCTGACTGAATTTTGATATTTTCAGTGGCTTTTGTGTTTCAAAATATGGCAAAATGATTGTATATTTCAGTGCTTTTTGCGGAATGTCCATAAATTGTCTTTGGAGTGATAGGAGGCTAACCAACGCAGTATTCTTACATATTTAACCTCCGTTACTAGGAAATCTACCGCGCAAATTCAATATCATATATTTCTTTGACGGTTCATAGTTGGCAGGGAATAAACTAGAATTAGTCTACTGACATGTTATAATTTCTGGAAATGATAGATATTTTGCATTCCGATGACATCATTTTTTCAACATTTCCAACTGTAAATGGTTCCCAAAATCGTGGAATGGGTGTTGAAATATATTGAGACAGTTGACATCACTGGTGATCTTTCTTTTGGAGAATGATCTCTGTTTTTAGATTGTGCTGGTTATATGCACTGATAACAAATCTCTTCTGTGGGTGAGTATATAGAATTGTCAAATCATCTCACTATGACAACAGTTAACCCATTACCACACATTCCTTACTTTTGACGCCCTTAAGAAAGAGGCCTTTTGAAAACACTGTGGGAAAAGGAGAAAATGCTGGTAACCAGCATTTTCTCCTTTTCCCACAATGTTTTCTACCCTTCCCAGCACAAATTTCTATTTTTTAGACACCATTATTTTGTCGTCTGCAAATGCTTTCAATTTGGACCAGTCTAAATTTTTCTCGTGTGATAAAGAGTTAAATACCTCCAACATTATCTGTGTGAAGAGTACCCATATATAAGCAAAGTACTATGGGTAACAAATTACTGAGAGTATACTACATTGAACATCTGAAGTGTCCCTTCAAGTACTAGATGGAGATATTTGTCTGCTTTGCAACAGTTCTAGTTCAACTCTTTACATAACATTCCCGAGTTTTGCCTGAAGAAAAGGAGGCTTCTGAAATTATTGTGGATAAAGGAGAAAATGCTGGTAACCAGCATCTTTTTCTACAATGATTTCCACCCCTAATAAATGCAAAATCTTTTCTTTGATCCACAGTTGAATTGTCATATGCAAAATGCTTTCCGTTTTGACAAGTCAAGATTTTTGTTGTTTGGTAAAGAGTTAACTCTGTACCAAACGACAATATTTTTGGCTTTTCCAAATTGAAAGCATTTGTAGACAACAAAATAAAAGTGTCTGAAAATTTGAAATTTGTTTTGTGAAGGATAGAAAACATTGTGGAAAAAGGAGAAAATGCTGGTTACCAGCATTTTCTTCTTTTCCCACATTGTTTTCAAAAAAGCTCCTTTCCTAGGGATGTCAAAAGTGGGCATTGTGTGGTAAAGGGTTAATGTTGATTAAAATCCAGTGCATTTCTCCTTTTCCTACAATGTTTTCTATCCTTTACGTGACAAATTAAAAATTTTCAGCCACTTGTATTTTGTCATCTGCAAAATTAATGCTTTCGATTTGGTAATGTTGCAAGCATGACATTTTGTCATTTAGCAATAAGTTAACTCATTACCAAATGACAAAATTTTAGGTTTGTCCAAATCAAAAGCATTTGTAGACGACAAATTAAAAATGACCTAAAATTTGAAATTTGTTTTTATGAAAGGTAGAAAACATTGCGGGAAAAGGAGAAAATGCTGGTTACCAGCATTTTCTTCTTTTCCCACATTGTTTTCAAAAAGCTCCTTTCCTAGGGATGTCAAAAGTCGGCATTGTGTGGTAAAGGGTTGATGCTTTTAACCCTTTGTTGGAGGAGCTTACATTAAAATCCAGCGCATTTCTCCTTTTCCTACTATGTTTTCTATCCTTCACAAGACAAATTTCAAATTTTCAGCCACTTTTATTTTGTCATCTGCGAAATTAATGCTTTCGATTTGGACATGTTGCAAACATAAAATTTTGTCATTTGGTAATTAGTTAATATGAATACATTTTAGGTTCAACTGGTTACCATACACAGTAGAGCTAAATTACCAGCAGAATCTGCTGACCAGCCAACAGGAGATAGCGGTGGTCATTCTGGGTCCACTGTTTGTACTGATGATGTTTTTGGCTCTGATTGCTCTCAGCTGGACATTCCAGAAACTGTTCGATGATGTGCCAGGCTTCGCCTGCAAGTTTATCATGGCCTATGGGATAATGACTGTGCTTGACCCTCTCCTAATTCTTGCTGTGGATTGTATCTTGGAGGTAAATAGCTTTTTTACATTATCTTCCTTGTATTCATTGTCACATAGTGGTACCCAATCTCCGAGCTGAGTTGTTGTTCGTTACTCTCACCATACACCTCTGCAATGGCTAAATGACAAGAATCTTGTCAAACAGAGGAAAACATGTTTTCTTACTGTTTAACTGTATCATGTGTAACATTATAAAGTAGACAAAGGAAAAATGATTCTGGATAAATTATAGGTGCATTCAACGTTAAAAATCTTCTCCTCTGAAAATTGAAAGCGTAGAGCCTTGATATTTGGTATTTGGCATCTCCTAGGTTGTTAAAATTATGGCCGTGGGGTCAAAACTGACCTCACCCCGGGGGTCACAAGTTTGAGTATAAGAACAAAGAAGGAAAACTTTAAAAATCTTCTCCTCTGAAATTTCAAGGCGTAGAGCTTTGATATTTGGTATGTGGCATCTCCTAGTAGATCTCTACCAAGTTTGTTCAAATCATGCCTCTGGGGTCAAAACTGGCCCCACCCCTGGGGTCACAAGATTGAGCATAGGAACAAAAAAGGGGTCACAGGTTTGAACATAGCAAAGAAGAAGGAAAACTTTAGAAATCTTCTTCTCTGAAACTTAAAGTTGCAGAGCTTTGATATTTGGTATGCAGAATCTTCTAGTGGACCTCTACCAAGTTTGGTCATATGATGTCCCTGGCGTCAAAACTGGCCCTGCCCCGGAGGTCATAGGTTGGAACATGGGAACAAAGAAGGAAAATGTTAAATTTCTTTTTCTCTTAAACAGGAAGGTGTAGAGCTTTGATATTTGGTATGTAGCATCTTTGAGTGGACCTCTACCAAGTTTGTTTCAAGGATGCTGCTTTGGTCAAAACTGGCCCAGCCCCGGGGACCTCAAGTTCAAACATAGGACAAAGAAGGAAAATTTAAAATTCTTCTTTGAAACTGGAAGGTGTAGAGCTTTGATATTTGATTGCCCTATGTCTGGCGTCTGTCATCCAGCTTCCGTCAACAATTTCCATTAAACATCTTCTCCTAACCCACTTGGCCAATCTTGATGAAACTTGGCAGGGATGTTCCCTGGTTGATGCTTCACCAAAGTTGTTCAAAGAATTGAATTTCACTCATAACCCTTTACTCCACAGATACTCATTTCTACACATTGCTTGTAGGAGCCTTTGGAAAACATTGTGACAAAAGGTGAAATTGCTCGTGACGAGCAATTTCACCTTTTGTCACAATGTTTTCAATGCTATCAAAAGGTGTCATATACACATAAGAAACGGCTTCATCCTTGCTGTTATTTAGGGTCAATTAGAGGTACCATAGAAATGTCTTATGGGATAAAGGGTTAAGCTATAGTCTAAGGTGAGCGTTCCAGGGCCAATGGCCCTCTTGTTTTATCTTACACAGGTACAAACCTTTCCCATATGACAAAATTTTAGACTAGACCAAATTGGAAGCTTTTGCAGACAACACAATAAAAAGTTTTACTGAAGTTTCAAATTTGCGTTTAAAAAGGTATAAAACATTGTAGGAAAAGGCAAAAATACTGATGACCAGCATTTTCTCCTTTTCCAAGGTCATAAATTTATAAAGATAAACTCTTTACCAAACGGCAAAACTTTAGCTTGTCCAAATTGAAAGCACTTGCAGATGACATTATAGATGTGACTTAAAAATAGAAATTTGTTTTGGGGAGGGTAGAAAAATATTGTGGGAAAAGGAGAAAATGCTAGTCATCAGCATTTTCTCCTTTTCCCACAATGTTTTCAAAAGTCTCTATCCTCCGGGTCTTTAAAAGTCCGGACCCTGTGATAAAGATAAATACGTGGATAACATTTATTTACTTTTTTTCAGCGTTACAAAGATGATAGCATCACTCCAACCGCAGACTTTGCCAAACTTTGGTACCACTTTCTACGGACCGAGGGCTCTGGACTTGCAGGCGTGTTTATTACATGTTTCCTGTATGGCGGCTTCATGTTTGTTAGCGGCTCATTCCTCTACATGTACTTCCTCAGGTAAATGATGCAATTCTATGACGACAACGATATCCTTATTCGGGATGAAATGAGATGTAGCCCGGGCATGCACAGTCAGTAGCTTAGCATATGGCAGTTGTTCAAAATGCTGTGTTCTTGTCTGGAAGTTTTTCAGAAATTTTTTCGTTCTGTTTTATTGACAGTCATTTCCTAGGTGGTCATTTTGTGCCCATAGGATATATATTTACATTTATCAACTGTTTGTTCTTGGAACAGCTTATTTTCGCTTTGTTTTGGCGAAAACAACGTGGCCTTTCGCTACGTGTGTATTTAGTGTACTGTCATGGCGGATAAAACCAAAGCCGTTACCGCGAATGATGCGGGTTTGAAGAGCAATGTGAAAGGGAATTCGGCTAAGAACCCTTCGAAAGGAAAAGGACCTGATGGTATGGGTACTAAGTAAATGGTTCAGTTCTTGTTCAAGTTATGGGTATGTTTGGAAAATAAAATGTTTTTTTCGGATTGTTTAGATTTTAAAATTAGACTCAAACTTTTTTGGGGAGCCCAGTATGCCAACCAATGGCAAAGAATGAGCCACCGATACAAACTGTTCAGTTCTATTCTATTACACAACATGTCGACTAGAGACAAGAACTAAACAAAAAAGAACATTCTTTAATATTAAAACCATTACCACACAATCCCTATTTTTGATGCCCCTGAGAAAGAAGCCTTTAGAAAACATTGTGGGAAAAGGAGAAAATGCTGGTAACCAGCATTTTCTCCTTTTCCCACGATGTTTTCTACCTTTCACAAAACAAATTTCAAATTTTCAGTCACTTTTATTTTGTCGTCTGCAAATGCTTTCAATTTGGATCAGTCTAAAATATTGTCATTTGGTAATGGGTTAAAACCATTGTTTAACTATCAATTCCAGTTGAATATCTGTTCTCAAACCAAATCAGATCTCTGTAAGATTTACAATATGGACAATTTTGTAAGTGAATTTCGGGCGTATAACATTCGAATATCTCCATGTCCGAAAACTGGTTTAGAGAGTCCACCACGTCCAACTTATTTATCATGGTTATTTGAGCATGATGATTACCTTTTCATGAAAGATTTACAAATATTTCTATTTTATAGTCAGAGATTAAATTTGCCTACCATTTTTTCTGTATAAAAAATGCAAAATCGTGGCATTGGCCGTGAGTGCAGACGAACACACTTGGCCCATGAAATTCGGATAACGAACTGTAATCAAATAACGAATTACAACTCGAAGGCTTCAATGGCGATATATAAATTTATCAACAGCTGTCGAAGGGTGTTCACTGTGCGATATGGAACAGTTTATCCAGAACAAAAAGAATTACCTTATTTGTATTCACATGTGAAATTTAGTGCATTTTTGTAACTCTTTTTAATTAAATAATTTGCACTCACATTTTTCATTGGGTGCTTTAAATTTCAACTCGCATGTTCCAACTCTGACTCACATTTAGCAGGTAAATATGTGGGAATTTTGAAACCTGAAATTCGTTATCAACAAAGATTGACATTCTGATGTTTACTTTACCTGATTACAGACTTCACAATAATGGCCGCCTCCTGGACTGCTACTGGAGACTGCGAGACAAGGAAGAGAAATTCTTTGTGCCCTATGACCTGGAACTGTCCAATCAGGAGCTCCATTACATTGTGTCAAGGGCAGAGGCCTGGAGAGGGGAAGAGGGAGAAAGGAGAAAAGTGGCCGTGTATGACTATATTTGGGAAGAAGAGGACGTAAGTATACAAAACTTGTCCAGGGTCCGTATTCACCAACCATTCTATGGATATTCATTGTCTTATTCAATAATTTTCTATGTTTCAAAGTAACGCATGTTCTGATTGGCTAAACCAAATGGTTTAGCTGATTGGCTAAACCATTGGCTAAACCAAATGGTTTAGCCAATCAGAACATGTGTTACTTTCAAATGTAGAAACTTCTGGAGAATAAGACTGAGACTGTTGTTAAGAATGGTTGGTAAATACGGGCCCTGCTTTCTTTTTCTATAAATGATGCTCACAGGCTTTGCTAAAACTGAAGTATTTCTCAAGATGTCAATGGTTGGGGCCAGAAGAGGTGATGTTTGATTGTATGGTATTTGATGCCATTCACAACATTATTCTAGATATATCATAGCAGCTATTGCACCTGCCCATGCTTTCCTGGATTGTGTTTTTAGCAGAACTCCACGGAATTGTCTTTCAAAGCCACTGACTGCTTTCCCAAAACAATCGTTAGCTGGGAGAGAGCAATGAATCCTGTTGTAGTTACTTTTCATCAATCTTCGGCCAAGCCAGGTATCATACTAGTGACTCCTGATGCTCCCCATGAATTCTGTCATAATGACAGTGACCCTTCTTAGGTATGAAATTGGCAGAGTCAGGGATTCAAACCAGCTAACTGTTGTTCTTAAGGGCCCGGCTGTGTGGCTCAATGGTTAGCAATCTGACTTGTGAGCTGCAGGTTGCAAGTTCAATACCCTGTTGCAGCAAGCTTTCTTTCTGGCAACTTTTCCCCTCTCACCTCTGATGCATGTGAGAAAAGTAGTCCGAGGCTTTGGAAAGAAAGTTCTGTGTGTGGGAAAGCCAGGAAACACAGGAGTATCACTGACTGCCATGATATGACCCAAGCTGTTAAAATGGTGTTAAACTCCAGTATAGACCAAACAAACTTGTAAATTTTTTATGTTACTGACTGCTAATATGGCTTAGCCATTGACGAAAGACACAATGGACCAGAGCCCCAGATAGAGGTAGTGATTTTTTTGATTTCATAATTGAAAATATTTAATATTCTCCACTTAACCCTATATTGTGGGTACTCATTAGAATCGTCTCATCGAGACGATTCTAATGAGTACCCACAACATAGGGTTTGGAAGAGAAATAACAGATTTAGAATGCCGTCACTCCCTCTCATCTGGAGCTCTGATGGACTATTGACTGATAGGAAAGATCATGTTATTTTTTTTATTCAGCTTGAAGATACCATCTGGCAAGAGACCACACTTGAAGAAGATGAAAACAAACGCAAAAACAAAAACAAGGAAATTACTACGCATGTTTCGATTCACACAATTCATCTTGATGGGCTTCGTGAACTTTACAGACAGTTTCTACGCCTTCCCGATGGAGCTGTGGTTGAGGTAAAAACTGTTGATTTTATATTGCACTGTACAAACCTAAACTGCAATCTCTGTTGAAACCATGCTGCTTTTATCAAATTCATTGTTTAACAATTTGCCAGTCAACAGACTTTTTGTTTGGTCTAAATTGAAAGCCAGTTTAAAAACAGCAAAATAACCGTTGCTCAAAATATGAAATTTGTCTTTCTTAACTCTTTACTCCACAGATACTCATTTCTACGCATTGCTTGTAGGAGCCTTTGGAAAACATTGTGGCAAAGGTGAAATTGCTCATGACGAGCAATTTCACCTTTTGTCACAATGTTTTCTATGCTATCAAAAGGTGTCATATACCCATAAAAAACGGCTTCATCCTTGCTATTATTTAGGGTCAATTAGAGATACCATAGAAATGCCTTATGGGGTAAAGGGTTGAGGTAGAAAACATTCTTGGAAAAGGAGTAAATACTGGTAACTGGCATTTTCTCTGCTGGTAACCAGTATTTTCCCTTTTTCTCAACTATGTCAGAGATCTCAAACATTCTGATTTTTGTGGAATCATACCAATTTTTAGTCTTATTTCCGCATTACAATCTCGGGCATCAAAATTCCTCTAATTCCAACAAAGAATAATTTTCAATGGTGCAGGAAAAAAAGGGAAGTAATAAACTTCCATATTATGCAAGGGAGAGTAACCTGCTTACTGATCAATTAGAGTAGCTTCCCTTTGACAGACTGGTTTACTGGAAGTTCCACATTGTACTCATAGTAAATATTAAAGTAGTTGTAAACCCAATTAGTCCATAGACAAAAGGGCTGCCCCAGCCAAGAAACGTCACATCATGCAGAAATTTATCGGCAAATATGATATACCAATCTGTGGCCCGTTTTCAAGCCATCTAGTAAAGGGAGGAAGTGGGTATATACTGTGCTGTTTGGCCACATGTCTTTTCACAAATAAAATTAAAATCAAAGTACATGTTTATGGTATTCTGGAAAATGTCCTCAGATTCCTGAAAAAATTCCTTCAGAATTCCTTGTAGATGTCGTTTTTGAATGCTATCTCTGCTATATGTTCCAAAGGCTAGCTAAATAACATTTTTCCTTGACTTGTTTGATAGAATTTTATCCCAAATGTATGACATCTTTGTAAAGATTTGATACTCCCTTGAGCAAGTCATTGTTAATGTATTATGACAGGTATTTGGTGATGTGGCTATACCAGGGATGGACAAAGATATCAAGGAAGCGATGAAGAAAGGAACAGCCGGGCTGGAAAACATGATGGGCTCTCAGGCTAGTCTTAGAGAGAGAAGTGTACGTTGCGTGAAAAATTTTATAAACTTTCTTCTGTTGACGATTTATATTAACTCTAAATTATATTTCATGTTTCTATTTTATGTTATGGGTAAAGAAATGTTGTAATTAAAGCTGGGGGAAATTATTTCCCTGTCACAGTGAATATTTTCCTCCTGTCAAAAATCTGGAACTACTTTTTTGATCTACTTTAGATCACTAGTTTTAAAAGTGGCATTTGTTGACAAAATAATCAGGAGAAATATAATATATAATTTATTTCAACAGCTTGAGGTTAATATGGGGAAATATTTGCCCCAAAAGGGAAAGGTCCTCGAAATTAGCTTGTGCTTTACTGTACTCGTTATTTTCGCTTACTTTACCCTTTTTTGGCAAATATTTCCCCATATTAACCACAAGCTGATGAAATAAACTCTACTTACCACACGGCAAAATTCTGGCCCTATCCAAACTAAAAGCAGTTTCAGAGAACAGTTTCATATTGGCTCAAGTGATACAATTTTTCTCTGATAGGGTAGAAAACTTTGTGGGAAAAGGAGAAAATGCTGGTAACCTTTTCCCTCAATGTTTTCAAAAGGCCTCTTCCTCGGATCGTTAAAAGTAGTCATTGTATGGTAAACTTTAAACCCTTTCTAAAATGACAAATTTGAGACTGTTTTAAATTCAGAAGATCAAAAGATGAAAAATTCAAAATTGTTACAAATGATCTTAAGTATACTGAAAGCATGGAAAGCCTTGTGGGAAAAGGAGAAAATGCTGGTAACCAGCATTTTCTCCTTTTCCTACAAAGTTTTCAAAAGCAGAAGGGCGTTGTAGGTTTGATCCCTGGCTTATCCAATTCTGTTTTGGGATTGATGGTAATCATTGCTACAGGATTCAAACCCCATCCACCAGTTACTATTGTCTTGACAATGGTTGTGTGGGAAAGCAGCCACTGGCTTTGAAAGAAAATTGTGCAAAAGAGACCCCAGAAAAGTGGTTTGGATAGGTGCACTGCTCACCACAATATAATTGAAATAATTTTGTAAGTGAAATAATGTTGAAAGCAGCATTAACCCATTACCACACAATCCTTTTTTTGACGACCCTGAGAAAGAAGCCTCTAGAAAACATTGTGGGAAAAGGAGAAAATGCTGGTAACCAGCTTTTTCTCCTTTTCCCACAATGTTTTCTACCCTTCACAAAACAAATTTCAAATTTCCAGGCACTTTTGTTTTGTCATCTGCAAATACTTTCGGTTTGGACTAGCCTAAAATATTGTTGTTTGGTAACGAGTTAACCCTTTACTCCATAGATACTCATTTCAACACATTGCTTGTAGGAGCCCTTGGAAAACATTGTGGCAAAAGGTGAAATTGCTCGTGACGAGCAATTTCACCTTTTGCCACAATTTTTTCTATGCTATCAAAAGGTGTCATATACATGTAAAAAACAGTTTCATCCATGCTGTTATTTAGGGTCAATTAGAGATACCATAGAAATGCCTTATGGAGTAAAGGGTTAAACACCAAAGCAATTAACCAATTAATTTTATACCTTATTACAGTTTAACTTTATTTTTCCAGGCACGTGGCCGTGAGAGGATTCACACCAGCAGTGGCTTCAGAACTAGCGAGAGACCACCTTCTCCTGCTGTATCCAGTAGCGGATCTTCCTCGCTGCCGAAGAAAAAGAAATGGTAGACACAAGAAGTCAAGTTTTTAACACTGTGATAATGTTTTTTTTTTTTCAAATCGAAATATTTATGCATTATAATGAAAATTTCTGTGATAAGTAATGAACTTTTCCGTCCCTCTTCTTTATCAACTCCAGAAACATTTTTTTTTGGTTGTGTTTTTTTGACTGGAACTCTTTTGAAAAGGTCTTTGTTTTCCAAGTTTATCAAAAGTGTTATTTTATCCTTGTTAAGTTTCATTGGGAACTGCCTGAATGATATTTAGTTTATTTAACTGTTCCTTATAAGTTATTCTGTAGTTGAGTTAGATTTTTCACTGTGAAAATGATTCTTTAACCCATTACCATACAATCCCTACTTTTGACGACCCTGAGAAAGAAGCCTTTGGAAAACGTGGTAGGAAAAAGAGAAAATGCTGGTAACCAGCATTTTCTCCTTTTCCCACAATGTTTTCGAAAGGCTTCTATTTCAGGGTCGTAAAAACCAGAGATTGTTTGGTTTAGGATTAAGTAGTTATAATATCTAGGATTACTAACTTAACTTTAAGACAAGAGCTCCACTTGAAAGTTTCATGGTCTAATAGCTCCTTATCAAATGAGAAAATTTAGACAGGAGAAAATACTGGTCCCGGGCTGTTTTTTCCCACAATGTAATCGAAGGCCTTCTTGCTTAGGGTTTTAAATTTCAAGGTATTCTTTGATAAAGGGTTGTGAAGCTATATAAGATCTGACATGAGTTGGTTTTTCTATAAGGCATTTCTATGGTATCTCTAATTGACCCTAAGTAACAGCAAAGATGAAGCTGTTTCTTATGTGTATATAACACCTTTTGATAGTATAGAAAACATTGTGGCAAAAGGTGAAATTGCTTGTCATGAGCAATTTCACCTTTTGCCACAATGTTTTCCAAAGTCTCCTACAAGCAATGCGTAGAAATGAGTATTTATGGAGTAAAGGGTTAAGCGAGCCCTTGGTGAGCTTAATAACATTTTTTGTGGACGAGTTTAATAATTTTTCAAGTGTCAGATTCTTTTTATCGCATTACTGTATAGCAAGAATTATAGTCCAAAATGTGTTAAAGTAGAGGCATACATGTATCATGTGTAGTGAAATTTACATAAAGCCTGTGCATTTACTTTGACAGGTACATTACGAACAAAAATTAGTTCCAAAGAAACTTGCATATAATGATTTTGTTTTGGGTCTACAAGTGATTAAATTAACAACTTTATCACAATTAAGAATTTTGACCACAAATTTCAATTAGGAACCTTGGTCAGAAATATTTTAGAATGAAGCTTATAATTACAGAGTGTTGACCAAATACAGCACTATTTTCTTATCTCACACATGTGTGAGACAAGAAAATTCGTAATGGCTGTATTACATTGAAAGCAAGGGGAGTTATGTGATAAAAAGATATAACACTTTATCACACTGTCCCTGTTTTACTGCTACTAACGGTGTTGAAGAGGCCTTTTGAAAACATTGTAAGAAAAGGAGAAAATGCTGGTAGCCAGGATGTTTTCCTTTTCTCACAATGTTTTCTACCCTATCAGAGACATCTGCAGTTTGCTTTCCATATGAACCAGTTCAAGATTTTGTTGTTTAGTAAAGATTTTACCTTTTACCACAAAATGCCGACTTTTAATGACCTGAGAAAGAAGCCTTTTGAGAATATTGTGGGGAAAGAAGAAAATGCTGGTAACTATCATTACTTTTCTCCTTTTCCTACAAAGTTTTCTACCCTATCTAAGAAAAATTACATTAGTTTGAGGCACAATGAAATCGTCACCAACAAAGGATTTCAATTTGGACAAGTCTAAAATTTTGTCCTCTGGTAAAAAGTTAACCCTTTCCCAAACGACAAATTTTAGACTTTTCCAAACCGAAAGAGTTTACGGACGACAATTTTAAATTTTGATGAAATGGCAGAAAGTTATCAAAAAGGGTAGTAAACACTGTGGGAAAAGGAGAAATTGCTCGTTACGAGCAATTTCTCCTTTTCCCACAGTGTTTTCAAAAGACTTTTACTGCAGACACATAAAAACCAGGGCTTGTTTGGGAAAGAGTTAATAGAACAGATGTTGTTAAACTTCAGTGGAGCTTAATTTTCAGTGTAGTCTTATTTGCATTTTCAAAGAATCTTTTTTCTTTTCACAAAGTCAATATGATTGAAAGATAAGAACAGGAGAAAGTGATGAAGTAAAAGTAGTATGATTAACCCATTACCACACAATCCCTACTTTTGACGCCCCTGAAAAGGAAGCATTTTGAAAACACTGTGGGAAAAGGAAAAAATGCTGGTAACCAGCATTTTCTCCTTTTCCCACAGTGTTTTCTATCCTTCCCAGATCTAATTTCAATTTTTCAGTCACCTTTATTTTGTCGTCTGCAATTGCTTTCAATTTGAACCAGTCTAAAATTTTGTCGTGTGGTAATGATTAAAGGAAGTTTGTTCCTTGTCAGCAAATCTGCAGTTTGTCAGACTGGTTTCGTAAGTGGTCAATTGCATTTACTTCAGACTGTGCATTTATAACACCAAGAGTTAATGATTGTTTTATTGTTATTTTTCTGTTGTATATATTGAACAATTTTAACAAATTTTCTTAGACTTTATGCATAATTGAATGAGGTTTTTTACATGCCGGTACTTAAAAAAAAGAAAATTTTGTCAATGTGGCTATTTTTCAAGAAAAGGTCGAGTTATTACAATAGCCCTGTCAATTTGTCTGCTTCTTTGTCTGCATGGATGATGTTATTCAAAAAACTTTGACATTTTATAATACATTTACTATTATGGGAGGGATATGCTTCAAACCTGGATAAATTTTTTAATCCTTTAAGACATTTCTATGGTATCTCTAACTGACCCTAAATAACAGCAAGGATGAAACCTTTTCTTATGTGTATATGACACCTTTTGATAGTGTAGAAAAAATTGTGGCAAAAGGTGAAATTGCTCGTCACGAGCAATTTCACCTTTTGCCACAATGTTTTCCAAAGGCTCCTACAAGCAATGCATAGAAATGAGGAACAATACAACTAGGGCAGGTAATTATCAAAGTATTTTTGACACTGTTATGCCCCAACTCAGAATTTCCTCTTGAAATATAGCAAATGCAGCAGAGCGTTGGGTCTGTATTATGCATCTCTTATTTTCCTTTACACAATCACTTGCTTGTATTCTATATAAATAAGGTCCATTTAACTTAAATACACAGAAAATGCTTTTATTTTCCAAATTTTTCAATGTCAATATGTATCTTTTGGTGATCCTGGGACAGAAATTTGCGTTTTATTTTTTGTGCACAAAATGTTGCTTTTATTTTTTGTACAAATTTCTTTTCTTGTTTTCCTTCCACGTAAAGGTCCATGACTGGTGTATATTCTTGCCACTTTTATTGAAATAAAATATCTACATGTTTGGATATAAAGAAATTGGAATAACTATATCAGCGGGACTCTGACAAAAATAGAGTTACAAAATTCTGGAGTAGTCCAGATGGAAAGCATTTGCAGACAGCGGTATACCTGTCACATTAACAAATGACAAAATTTTAGACTGGTCCAAATTGAAAGCACTTGCAGATGACAAAATAAAATGTTAGTCAAAAATTGAAATTTGTTTCCAGCAGGGTAGAAAACATTGTGGGAAAAAAGTAGAAAACGTGTTGGACAAATGAGAAAAATTAAGATTTCACATTTTTATGTTTCAACTGGACTAAACACACAGAAGTAGTAAAAAAAAATATGTAACAATTAAATTTTTTACCTGTATTTAGATTGAAACTGGTGTTGAGTTTTCAATGTGTTTTTTTTTTTCTCTCTCTCTCTTGAAAGTATACATGTGATTTTGATACTTGTTATAAATTTGTTTATGTTATTAATATCCGTCCATATTTTTGTAATTTTTTCACAACTAGTTGTAGTATTAATCTATTACCAAACGACGATATTTTAGACTGGTCCAAATTGAAAGCATTTGCAGACGACAAAATAAAAGTGACTGAAAATTTGAAATTTGTTTTGGGAAAGGTAGAAAACATTGTGGGAAAAGGAGAAAATGCTGGTCACCAGCATTTTCTCCTTTTCCCACAATGTTTTCAAAAGGCTTCTTTCTCGGGGGCGTCAAAAGAAGGGATTGTGTGGTAATGGGTTAACCCCGTTTTCTTAAAAAATAAATATGTATATGGACATTACCCTGGCAAAAGGAGGCTTAACCCATTACCACACAATCCCTACTTTTGACGCCCCTGAGAAAGAAGCATTTAGAAAACATTGTGGGAAAAGGAGAAAATGCTGGTAACCAGCATTTTCTCCTTTTTCCCACAATGTTTTCTACCCTTCACAAAACAAATTTCAAATTTTCAGTCACTTTTATTTTGTCGTCTGCAAATGCTTTCGATTTGGACACGCCTAAAATATTGTCGTTTGGTAATTGGTTAATGGATGTCTGTGACGTATGATACCAAGCACGTCATCACATAGTTACGGATCCATACGTGTACAACCCATTTATTCTGACACCTAATCAGATCTGGGAGTGAAATTGTCCTTTGACATTAAAGGTGGGTATTTAGATTTTTCACATCTTACTAAATTAAAATATGTATATATGACTGAAATTTATATGAAATAAAATACAAATCATCAGTAATTTAAGAATCATAAAATTACCAAAAAAAATTTTTTTTCGTGGTATAGCCTCTTAAGTTATTTTTAGATTTCGTGCCAAAAATTAAAAAAAAAAAAACATGTCAATTGACTGGCACGTGACTAATGACACTTAAATTCCATAACATAACATACATGTAATTATTTTTCATAATATCTCCTTCTGACGGTATGTTTGAAGCTTTGTCTTTGTATTTCCGGTATGTAGATGAGCGAGCTGCTTATGTAAAAATAAAACATGTTTCCCGTCGGTGTCAAGCTGGGCCTTAGTAAATCTCTTATTTCTCTTGTTGTCAGATGGTTTTTGACTACTGTAGTTTTATTAATGAAAATGAAAAGACTTTGGAAGTATAAGGATGATTTTTTTGTAAAATTTTTGTCACAAAAACTGAAGGGCCACCTTTAACAGAATTGACCAGTGGCAAAAAGTTTTGACCCAGGTCAGCCTGCGCGTACTGCGCAGGCTGACCTGGGTCAAAACTTTTTTCAGATGCATTAAGCCCTCTTTTGACAGAGCAATGCCCATATTTTTGTAATTACCACATAAAAAATTATTTGAGGAACATAACATTTACATTTATTACAGGTTTTATAAGCAGGGACTATGATTCCTTGCATTGATCTACAAAGCTGGTTGTATCTCTTTCCAAGGATTGATGATAGTCATTGTGACAGGATTCATTCCTCTCTCACACCTGATCATTGTTTTGTTGATGATTATGTGGGGAAAACAGCCAGTAACTTGGAAAAATATTGTGCAAAGTACCTGTAAAAATATAAGAAACACCATGTAAGCATGACACAGTGAACTGGGTGACAGGATATAATTCAAAAATCGAGAGCTATCACTAAACGTGATTATACCCTCCACCAGCTCCTTGTCACAAAAATAGGTCTTTGTCACAGAATAAAGAATGGTTTAGTACAAAAGTAAGAGTTGAAAAAGTTCAAGGGGAGATAATTCCACAACAAATCGCAGCAGGGTCATGATAATTGCACATGCACAACTTCACATATATAGGAACCATGTGTGTAAATTTGAGTTCAGTATGTGAAAAACTGTTGGAGTATTGCTATGGACAAATTTGTGTCTAGGGACAGACGGACAGACAGACTGACAGCCATGGTGATTCCAGTATACCCCGCTCCACTACGTTGTGGGGGGGTGGGGGTGGGGGGAGGGGTGAAAAAAAAATCAATAAGGTAAAACAACATACAAACACATATAATGTATTGAAAGACTTTTATTTAGCTGCTGGCAGCCTTTTTGTTTTGAAGTTGCAATTCTGTTGATGCATTTATGTGTTAAATTTTCGTTTGACTGTAAAATTATCTCTTTCTATATTCTTGTAGAAATGCACTCTTCTGTAGTAAAATAGCTTTTAGAAGAAAAATGTTTTTTGTTCTTGTAATGCCAACTGTTTCCAAAATTTGCAATGCAGCCTTTTCTGTACAATTCTGTTTAACTCTTTACCACATAATGACGACTTTTAACACCCCTGAGGAAGAAGCTTTTCGAAAACATTGTGGGAAAAGGAGAAAATGCTGGTAACCAGCATTTTCTTCCTTTCCCACAGTTTTCTATCCATAGGAGCCACTTAGAAATTGTTGTCTGCAAATGCTAATTTGGATAGGTCTAAAATTTTGCTGTGTGGTAATAGGTAAACCCTTTTTCAAACGACAAAATTTTAGACTGGTCCAAATTGAAAGCACTTGCAGACAACAAAATAATTCAAAAAATAAAATTTGTTTCCAGCTGGTAGAGAACATTGTGGGAAAAGGAGAAAATGCTGGTAACCAGCATTTTCTCCTTTTCTCACTATGTTTTCAAAAGGCCTGTATCTCAGGGTTGTAAAAACCAAGGATTGTTTGGTAGAGGGTTAATTCCAGAGTTTTTATGACCCTGAAGAAGAAAGCCTTATTTAAACATTGTGGGAAAAGGAGAAAATGTAGGCAACCAGCAGTATTCCTTTTTCTGCAATGTTTTCTACCCTTTCTGATACAATTTTCTACATTTGACCCTCATTTAAATTGTCGTCTGCAACTGCTTTCAATTTGGATCAGTCGTTTGGTAGAGTTAATTCTTTGTCAAATGAAAAATTTAGACAAAACCAAATAGAGAGCATTTTGCAGATAACAAATCTCATGTTGCTAAAATAAAGATTTCTGTCATTCGTCGGATAGGAAAACATTGTGAGAAAAGGAGAAAATGCTGGTTACAAGCATTTTCTCCTTTTCTCACAATGTTTTCAAAAGTCTTCTTCTTTTGGTTCATTAAAAGTTAGAATTAACAAAAAAAATTGTGGTAAAAGGTTACATGTTTGCCACTTCATTCTTATAAGTAGCGAGTTTTCTACTTTTGTACAGCCATTCATAGAATAGAATTGAGAGGTCTTGCATCACTTCTCCCTGGCTATGACCCCTGGCTCGGCAAATTTCTTTTCAGGATTGATGATAGTCACTGCGACAGGATTCATTCCTCTCCCACCATAGACCATTTTTTTGTGTGGAAAAGCAGCTAGTGGCTTTGAAAAACAATTGTGTGAAGTACTGGTAAAAGAAACTCAAGGAACACATAGATAAATGTACTGCCCACTGCGATATAACTGAAATAATATTGAAAACGGCAATAACACCATACAATCGATCAATCAATCCTGCATCATTTCATTGAAATGACCAAACAAGGTACCTAAGTGGTTAGTGTATCTGACTGGCAACCTGGATACCAGAAATTTGTAAGTAACAGAACTTCTGATTGGCTAAACCAAATGGTTTAGCCATCAGAAGTTGTGTTACTTACAAATGTAGAAAATTCTGTAAATTAAGAGGCCCGTATTCACCAACCATTCTTAAGAACATTCTTTGTCTTATTCTTCAAAATTTCCTGATTGTGAAAGTAACAAAACTTCTGATTGGCTAAACCAAATGGTTTAGCCAATCAGAAGTTCTGTTATTACTTTCACATTGACAAAATTTTGAAGAATAAGACTAAGAACATTTTTAAGAATGGTTGGTGAATACAGACCCTGGATAAGTCAAATTTTCTTTCTATCATTTTTCACCTCTCACATCTGCTTGCTTGGAGTTGGGTCAGTACTGGTGTGAGAAAATCATGAAAACATATGTAGATGCACTTGGCACCATGATATATGACCTAAACTTGTAACATGGCACAAAACTCCTATAAAAAACAAAGTACTTCCGTAGAGCAAGTCATTTAACTCTTTACCAAATTTAAAAATTTTAGACTGGTCCAAATTGAAAACATTTGCAGACAAAAAAAATTTAATGTGATTCAAAAATTGAAATTTTCTCTGGGAAAATAGAAAATGTGAGAAAAGGAGAAAATGTTGGTTATCAGCACTTTCTCCTTTTCTCACAATGTTTTCAAAAGACTCTTTTTTCTGGACCATGAAAACCAGGGATTTGTTCTGGCAAGGGTTAAAAGAAAGGAGGGGTTCTGGGTGGCTTTGTGGTAAAGTGTTGGACTAGTAGCCTGAAGGCTCCATGTTTGATGCTGCAGGTTTCTCGGTGGAGTGTCCTTGGGCAAGACACTTTCAAGTCCCAGCCCAGTACTGGTCAAACCAATAACATACATGGATTATGTGAATTGTTGCAGTAATATAACTGAAATAATGTTGAAAGCAGTGTTAAACACCATTCAATCAATCAACAATGGGAAGATTTTTGTTTTTGGGAGGTTAGAAAACATTGTGGAAAAAGAAGAAAATGCTGGTTCTCCCAATGTTTTCAAAATCCTTCTACCCAGGGTTTGACAGTATGGATTCTTTGGTGACTTTTTACCAGACGCATTCAGCAGACAACAAATTGAACTGGCTCAAATTATGGAATCTGTTTGTGAAAGAGTAAAAAGCATATCAGGAAAAGGAGAAAATACAAGTGAGCATAAGATTCTCCTTTGCTCACATTGCTTTCCAAGCCTTTACGATCATTGGATTAAGGGTTGAAAGGTCAACAAAAAAGATAAAAAGAAGATATTTGTTCCAAACTCTATTTACAGTCAAATTGTTTCAATCATGCAACACAAATTAAGTTTAAATAGAGTTTATTTCATCAGCTTGTGGTTAATATGGGGAAATATTTGCGAAAAAAGGGAAAGGTATGCGAAAATGACGAGTGCCGTAAGGCATGAGTTATTTTCGCGTACCTTTGCCTCAAAAGGGAAAGGTCCACGAAAATAACGAGTGCCGTAAGGCACTCATTATTTTCGCATACCTTTCCATTTTTGGCAAATATTTCCCCATATTAACCACATGATGATGAAATAAATTATATAATACATTTCCTCTGATTATTTTGTCAATGAATACCACTTTTAAAACTAGTGATCTCAAGTCAATTAACCGTATAACCGATATTTTCAAAAAAAATTGTCGTCTGCAAACTCTTTGAGTTTGGAGGAGTCTAAAATTTGTCGTTTGGGAAAGGGTTAAGGTTGGCTTGTATCCAACAATCAATATCTAAATCATCCCATATAAATCAAAATATACTTCAAATTAACATTCACATTTTTTAACTCTTTACCACACGAGAAAATTTTAGACTGGTCCAAATTGAAAGCATTTGCAGACGACAAAATAAAGGTGACTGAAAAATAGAAATTTGTTTTGGGAAGGGTAGAAAAACACTGTGGGAAAAGGAGAAAATGCTGGTTACCAGCATTTTCTCCTTTTCCAACAGTGTTTTCAAAAGGCTTCTTTCCCAGGGGCGTCAAAAGTAAAGGTAAAGGGTTAAACGTCCAATAAAAATTAAAACAATCTAGAAATCAATAATAAATTTTTGTAACATTCACTCCATCCATTATAAGGCTATTAAAAATCACATTTTTTTTTTTTACATATTTTACAATAAAAAATAGGTTAACATGAATTTAGCAATCATTATCTCAGTCATTCCATACAAACGAAAGTAGGCTTCCAATTAACCCATTACCACACAATCCCTACTTTTGACGCCCCTGAGAAAGAAGCCTTTAGAAAACATTGTGGGAAAAGGAGAAAATGCTGGTAACCAGCATTTTCTCCTTTCCCCACAATGTTTTCTATCCTTCAGAAAACAAATTTCAAATTTTCACTCACTTTTATTTTGTCGTCTGCAAATGCTTTCAGTTTAGACCAGTCTAAAATATTGTCGTTTGGTAATGGGTTAACAATCACATTTTTTAAAAAGCATCCAATACAAATTTAGTGAAGATAGAAATTAGCAATCAGTTTCTTTTTTTTTTATCCTATCCTATAAAAATTGAGTTATTTTTGAAATCTACTGTCAAATTATTTTATTCATACATTACAAACTAAGATTAATTTTTTATATCAACAATAAATTTTTTCATTCATTCCATACAAATTAGGCTAGATTTTACATCACCAATCACATTTTTTTTTAATATCACATACAAATTAAGGTAGATATGAATCCATCAATCAATACCATAACTCATTACCACACAATCCCTACTTTTGACGACCCTGAGAAAGAAGCCTTTAGAAAATGCTGTGAGAAAAGGAGAAAATGCTGGTAACCAGCATTTTCTCCTTTTCCCACAATGTTTTCTACCCTTCACAAAACAAATTTCAAATTTTCAGTCAGTTTTATTTTGTCGTCTGCAAATTCTTTCAATTTGGACCAGTCTAAGATATTTTCGTTTGGTAATGGGTTAATCCTTTACCAAACAATCCCTGGTTGTTAGGACCCTGAGACAGAAGCCTTTTGAAGATATTGTGAAAAAACGAGAAAATGCTGATAACCAGCATTTTCTTCTTTTCCCACAATGTTTTCTACTCTGCTGGAAACAAATTTCAGTTTTTTAGTTAGGTTTGTGATGTCTGCAAATGCTTTCAATTTGGACCAGTCTAAAATTTTGTTGTTTGGTAAAGAGTTAAACATCCCATAGAAACTCAGCTAGACTTCAATTCAACATTCACATTTTTTAACATTCAAATCAATGGAAATTAGAGAAGCTAGAAATTACCAATCATTTTTTTTTTCATCCTTTAAAAGAATTGACATATTTTTGAAATCTTCAATCAAATTATTTCATTCAAGCAGTACAAACTAAGGTTAATCTGACATCAACAATTTTTTTTTTAAATTTAAACCTTCATCTCATAAAGAAAGTGAAACCTGAAATCAATAATAAAAATCTCTGTACAAATTTTACATAGAAAAAACATTCTGACCAACTTTCAGAAATATTGGACAGAAAAATGTGGACTCTAGAGCGTCCAAAAGGTTTTTCTGAGATTTGATCTAGTGACCTAGTTTTTGACCCTACATGACCCACTTTCAAACTCTTCCAAGGTTGTTATTGAGATAAACATTCTGCTTAAGTTTCATGAGTATTGGACTAAAAATGTGGCCCCCTAGAGCATCCACAGAGTAAAAATTTTACAACACAGGCTAGATGCCTGACACAGCATGATCACAATAGCCCACTTTTTTTCAGGTGAGCTAAAAAAGTGTTGCATCCCCTGTGTTTTTACCTGGTTTGATTTTCCGATTTTTCTGGGTAGAAAACATTGTGGGAAAAGGAGAAAATGCTAGTTACCAGCATTTTCTCCTTTTCCCACAATGTTTTCAAAAGGCTTTTTTTCCCAGGGTCTAACAGTCTGCATTGTGCTGTATAGTGTGTGTGTGTGTGTGTGTGGGGGGGGGGGAGTGCAAGCCCCTGCAGCTCTGTCAGTAGTCAAGACTTGAGGACAGGAGGTTACAGGTTCAATCCAAGGTTCAGGCAACGTGACTTCTTTCCAAGGAATGACAATAGTCAAAGCGACAGGATTTATTCTTCTACTACAGGAAATTGTTTCTGCAATAGCAATGTGGGAAAGCAGCCAGTGGCCTGGAAAGAGTATTGTGCAGAGTGCTGATAACAGAAACTCCAGGAAAATGTGGATAGGTGTACTGGGGGCCACATGTAACTGAGAAAATGTTTAAAATGGTGTTAAACACCATGCAATCAATTTACATTTATATTCAATTTTGACAAGTCCAGAATTTTGTCATTTGGCAAAAAATAAAGACAGGTTTAACTCATTACCAAACGACAATATTTTAGGCTTGTCCAATTGGAAATCATTTGCAGACGACAAAATAAAAGTGGGTGAAAATTTGAAATTTGTTCTGTGAAGGGCAGAAAACAGTGTGGTAAAAGGAGAAAATGCTGGTTACCAGCATTTTCTCCTTTTCCTCAAGATGTTTTCTGAAGGCTTCTTTCTCGGGGTCGTCAAAAGTAGGGATTGTGTGGTAATGGGTTAATCCTTTACCCCACAATACCAACTGTTAGGGACCCTAGGAATGAAACTTCAAAACGTGTTAACCCATTACCACACAATCCCTACTTTTGATGCCTCTGGAAAAGAAGCCTTTTGAAAACATTGTGGGAAAAGGAGAAAATGCTGGTAACCAGCATTTTCTCCTTTGCCCACAATGTTTTCTACCCTTCCCAGAACAAATTTCAATGTTTCAGTCACTTTTATTTTGTCATCTGCAAATGCTTTCAATTTGGACAAGTCTAAAATTTTGTCATCTGGTAATGAGTTAACTAATATTCGATATGTAAGGACTATGAAAATAACTTACAACCTGACCTTACAATTCCACATGAATTTGTTATTACTCAGAAGACTTAAGTCAGTTTGGAAGACAGATAAATTAAAGTATCAAACTTTGTACAGAATGGTTTTGAAAATACTGTTGGAAAAGTAGGAAATGCTGGTAACCAGCATTTGCTCATTTTCCAACAACGTCTATTCCAACATACCATGTTTTAATGATTGATTGTATGGTGTTTTCTTACATAATCTTTGTCGAAACAATGGTTGGCAGTGGGAGAAGATACTGCCCGGCATACTGTCACAATGACTATCATCGATCCTCAGACAGAAATTGGGTGAGCTAGGGATTGAACCAACAACCCCTTGTTCTCAAGTCCTGCACGCTACAGACTGAGCAACCAGGGCTTAACTGTTTTCATTTAACCCATTACCAAACAATCCCTACCTTTGTTGACCCTGAAAAAGAAGCCTTTAGGAAACATTGTGGGAAAAGGAGAAAATGCTGGTAACCAGCATTTTCTCCTTTTCCCGCAATGTTTTCTATCCTTCACCACAAAAATTTCAAATTTTGAGTCACTTTTATTTTGACATCTGCAAGTTCTTTCAATCTGGACATATCTAAAAAGTTGTCGTTTGGTAATGAGTTAAGAGAGAAAACATTGTGGGATTACGAGAAAATGCTGGTTACCATTAATTCTTCTTTTCCCACAATGTTTTCAAAGGCATTATCTTTCAGTATCATTAAAAGTGGGAATTTGTGTCGCAAAGAGTTAAGTATTTCATTTACATAGAATCACTGCATGTTATGGATAGCTCGCATGTGTTTCTTCTTATTGCCCTTGAGAGAAAATCGTTTCTTACAGATTTCACATTCAAACGGTTTTTCCCCAGTATGGATACGGAAGTGATCTTGAAGTGCTGCCTTCGATGGGAAGAGCTTCCTGCACACCAAACATGGGTGTATCTTTGGCAAGGTAGTATCTGACCCTGAAAAAGTACAGAACAAAATGTGATTGGTTAATTCAAAATTGGTCATGTGATATACAAGGCAGGTGTGCTGTATTCGGATTGGCTTGTCATTATTTTTCAGTATCTCCAAAAGGCATAGAACTTTGCAAGTTAGACTAGGGTGTAACTCCATTTGAAATTTATAACCCTGAAAAATTACAAAACAGAATGTGATTGGTTAATTCAAAATTGGTCATGTGATATGCAAGTAAGGTGTCCTGTACTTGGATTGGCCTGTGATTATTTTTCAATATCTCCAATGGCATAGAACTTTGCAGGTTAACTCTTTTTCTTTATCGACAAAATTTTAGACTGGTCGAAACGGAAAGTATTTGCAGACGACATGATAAAAGTGACTGGAAATTTGATATTTGTTTTGGGAAGGGAAGAAAACATTGTGGGAAAAGGAGAAAATGCTGATTACCAGCATTTTCTCCCTTTCCCACAATGTTTTCAGAAGGCTTCTCTCTCAGGGTCATTAAAGGTAGGAATTGTGTGGTGAAGAGTTAAACTAGACTGTAACTTCATTTGAAATTGATGACCCTGAAAAATTATGAAACAAAATGTGATTGGTTAATTCAAAATCAGTCATGTCATATCGATCGGTGAGTGCAACACTATTCTAAGTGCCTGTACATTGTACAGGCACTTAGAATTGTGTTGCACTCACCGATCGATATGCAAGGCAGGTGCCTGGTACATGGATTGGCATATCATTTTTTTTATTTTCAATATCTACAATAGGTTGGAGCCTTGCAAATTCATCATAATTAAATCAGGGATAAATCTGCTCTAAATTTCTGAAACTAAAAAATTTTAGCACAAAAGTTGATTGGACAAGACAAAATCAGTCAGGTGATAGAAAAGGCAGGTGTCCAAGAATTTTATTGGCTTACCTTTTACCAAACAATCCCCGGTTTTTGTGGTATTTGTCGTAGACAATACCATTATGAGATCAAGATTGAATTTTGATAACCATGTATCTTATTTTGTGCAAAGCCGAAGGAAATAAACCCAGTTAAACTCATTTTTTCTCAAGCAAATTTGATTGGCTTACCTTTTACCAAACAATCCCTGGTTTTTGTGGTATTTGTCGTAGACAATACCACTATAAGATCAAGACTGAATTTTGATAACCATGTATCTTATTTTGTGCAAAAGCGAAGGAAATAAACCAAGTTAAACACATTTTTTTCTCAAGCAAATGAGTTTTTTTGGGGCACTCAGATATATAATCAATCGTTGAGACACTTATTTTTTTATTGAAAATAGCTTCTCTCACTCATGGCCTTTCATTGGCTCAATGATACAAATTTGCCTACTGACCCTGGGCTTTTGTCATTTTTCATATTTGAATTTTGTCAGGTGAATATCTCCCAAACTATACTAGCTAGGGTTATGAAATTTCATGGGTGGATAGATCTTATCAAGGGGGAGTGCAGTGCACAGGAATCATAACTCTTGCTTGCTTGATGAGATCTGTCCACCCATGAAATTTCATAATCCTAGCTAGTATAATTTTGGAGATATGGTCCGGACAAAATTCAAGTATGAAAAACAACAAAGGGCAATAACTCAAAAAATAAGCAGCATGTTTACCAGCATTTCCTCCTTTTTCCATAATGTTTTCAAAGGCTTCTATCTAAGGGCCATAAAAACCAGGGATTGTTTGGTAAAGGGTTAACTCTTTACCAAACAGCAAAATTGTAGTTTTTTCCAAAATGACAGCATTTGTAGACAACAAAGTAACCATGACTCAAACATTGAAACTTGTTTTGAAAAGAGTAGAAAATTGTGTGGTAAGCGGAGAAAATGCTGGCAACCAGCAGTTTCTCCTTTTCCCACAGTGTTTTAGAAGGCTTTCGTTTTAAGGGTTGTTAAAAGTCAAGATTGTGTGGTAAAGGCTTAACTATTCAAGGGGGGGGGGAGGGGGGGGGGAAGAGGGGAAATCTTGTTAACGCTTGTTGTCCGAAGTTGAATTTGTACAAAATTTCCGTAAGGTAGGTTTAAACTCCTTACCAAATAACACAGTTTAACCCTTTCCCAAACCGCAAATTTTGGACCAGACTAAATTCAAAGCATTTTGCAGATGACAAATTAACAGTTGCTAAAAGATTATTTTTCTTTATGATAGGGTAGAAAACATTGTGGGAAAAGGAGAAAATGCTGGTTACCAGCATTTTCTCCTTTTCCCACCATGTTTTCAAAAGGCTTCTATTCCAGACCCGTAAAAACCAGGGATTGTTTGGGAAACGGTTAAGACACGTCCATATTTGAAAGTGTTTGTCGACGATAAAAATTAGAGGTGCCTGAACTTATTCCAGGGGGGAAAAAAAACCTTGTTTATGCTTGTTGTCCAAAGTTGAATTTTTAAAAATTTGCAGTAAGCTAGGTTTTAACCCTTTCCCAAACAACAAATTTTGGACTCTTCCAAACCAAAAGTGTTTGCAGACGACAATTTTAGATTTGGAGAAAATAACAGAAAGTTCTCAAAAGGATGGAAAAAAAACTGTGGGAAAAGGAGAAATTGCTCGTAACAAGCAATTTCTCCTTTCCCCACAGTTTTTTCAAAAGACTTTTACTGCAAACAAGTAAAAACCAGGGCTTGTTTGGGAAAGGGTTAACTCTTTGCCAAATAACACAATTTTAGACAGGTCCAAATTTGAAAGCATTTGTGGACAACAAAAATTAGAGGTACCTTAACTCTTTACCAAACAACAAAATTGAAGACTTGTCCAAACTGAAAGCATTTACATGCAGACGAACAAAATAAATGTGGCTCAAAAATTGAAAATCATTTTGGGAAGCTAGGGTAGAAAACATTGTGGGAAAAGGAGAAAATACTGGTTACAAACAGTTTCTTCTTTTCCCACAATGTTTTCTAAATGCTTCTTTCTCAGGGTCTTCAAAAGTAGGGATTTTGTGGTAATGAGTAAACTCTTTACCCAACGACAAAATTTTAGACTTGTCAAAATTGAAAGCATTTGCACACGAACAAAATAACTGTAGATAAAAAATTGAAAATTGTTTTGGGAACAGTTGAAAACATTGTGGAAAAAGGAGAAAATGCTGGTTACCAGCATTTTCTCCTTTTCCCACAATGTTTTCAAAAGGCCTAGTTTTCAGGGTCTTTAATAGTGGTTTAGGGTTAACCCTTTCCCAAACGACAAACTTTTGGACTAGACCAAATTCAAAGCCTTTGCAGAAGACAATTCAATTCTTGATGAAAAGATGATATCTGTCTATGATAGGGTAGAAAACATTGTGGGAAAAGGAGAAAATGCTGGTTACCAGCATTTTCTCCTTTTCCCACAATGTTTTCAAAAGGTTACTATTCCAGACCCGTAAAAACCAGGGATTGTTTGGGAAAGGGTTAAATGTTGAAAATAGTCCTTGTGAGATAGAAAATGCTGCTTACCAGGCTTTCTCCTTTTCAAACAATGTTTCCAAAAGCATTCTTCCTGGGGGTCATTTAACTCATTACCAAACAACAATATTTTACACTGGTCCAAATTGAAAGCATTTGCAGACGACAAAATAAAAGTGACTGACAATTTGAAATTTGTTTTGTGAAGGGTAGAAAACATTGTGGGAAAAGGAGAAAATGCTGGTTACCAGCATTTTCTCCTTTTCCCACAATGTTTTCTAAAGGCTTCTTTCTCAGGGGCGTCAAAAGTAGGGATTGTGTGGTAATGGGTTAAAGCTGGCATTGTGTTGTAAGGGTTGGAATGATTGGTAAGAATAATTAAGAAATTATCTTCTTTCTATTGTTGTTTATTGTTCAACCAGGGGCGCAGGACATTTGAGCGAAATTGAAAATTTTTGTAGTGGACATTTGAGCGACAGCTTTGGTGGTCATTTGAGCGACAGATTTTAACGTCCACCTGTATTTCCAGGTGGACATTTGAGTGAACGATTTTCACCGGTTAAAAGATGTACTTCAAAGGGATGTAAAGCAAGAATACGCACTGATTCTTCTGCAAATATGATCTTACGACAAAAAAATTCACATGATCATGAAACAGACGATAGACAAATCGACAGGCATGTACTCCAAGTTAGCGCCAAATGTAAAAAAATTTATCCTGCTCAGACTTTGTCTGGCTGACGGAAGAGGTACAAATCCAATAAATTTGTCCAAGAATCTCTTAAATAGCTCAAATGGGGTAAAAACCTGTCGCTCAAATGTCCACCACGAATTTGAAATGTCGCTCAAATGGGTTAAAAATTGTTGCTCAAATGTCCACTATTTTGTCGCTCAAACGTATTATTTTTTTCGCTCTTTTGTGCTGCGGGTTCGCTCAAATGTCCAACGCCGCCCTGAAGGGCCTGAAATCAAACTCCTGGCAGAGATTCTGCTTTTATGCCAGCATGCGTTATGAATTCATGATGCAAAAAGAAAAATAATACAGATTAAAACAAGAATCGCTAACTTCATCGCATAAAAAAGAAAATGACAATTTCAACTTCAAATGGCTACTCTTCCCATACTGTCTGTTGGATTTTTTTTAAAAAACAATAGGATTGAAGCCATTCATGAGATAAACAAACTGTGCAAGTTTCACAAAAATCTGAAAACAAATGCAGACTTTATGGCCTAAACATGAAATGAAAATTTTCAACTTGAAATGGCTACTTTTCCCATATTGTTAGTTGGATTTTTCTAAAAATCAATACAGTTCAAGCTATTGATGAGATAAAGAAACCGTGCAAGATTCATGGAAATCTGACCACAAATGCAGGCTTTATTGCATAAACAAGACAAGAGGGCCAAAATGGCCCTGGATCGCTCACCTGAATTTTTGAGAGGACCATAGCCTTTTTTTTTTTGAAGGTATTGAAACACTGGAAACAAAATCATCATTTTGACAAGCAATTTTTAAAAGGTCACCTGTAAAAGTCCTTTCAAAATCTGACCAGCAGTTTCAGAGAAGAAGAATTTTCAAGAATTTCTTCATTTCCATATACATGTAGTGCAAGTAGCCCCCATTCACCAGAGCAATGTTTCTCTACGAATCAAACTTTCATGAACAGTTTTTGAAAAGGGTCACCCAAGGAATATCTCTGTGAAAATTTTCCAAAATCTGACAAGCCGTTTCAGAGAAGAAGAATTTTTAAGAATTTCTTCATTGCCCTATAGTGCAAATAGCCCCCATTCACCAGAGCCATGTTTCTTGATGAATCAAAATTTCACGAACAATTTTGAAAAAGGTCACCCAAGGAACATCTCTGTGAAATTATTTAAAAAACTGACCAGCCGTTCGAGAGAAGAAGAATTTTTAAGAATTTCTTCATTTCCCTATAGCGCAAGTAGCCCCCATTCCCCAGCGCCAGGTTTCTTTACCTATCAAAATTTCACGAACAATTTTTGGAAAGGGTCATCCAAGGAACATCTCTTTGAAATTATTTCAAAATCTGACCAGCGGTTTCAGAGAAGAAGAATTTTAAAGAATTGCTTCATTTCTGTATAGTGCAAGAAGCCACCATTCACCAGAGCCATGTTTCTTGACGGATCAAAATTTCGCGAACACTTTTTGAAAAGGGTCACCCAAGGAGCAACTCTGTGAAATTATTTTAAAATCTGGCCAGCGGTTTCAGAGAAGAAGATTTTTTACGAATTCCTTCATTTCTGTATAGTGCAAGAAGCCCCCATTCACCAGAGCCATGTTTCTTGACAGATCAAAATTTCGCCAACAGTTTTTTAAAAGGGTCACCCAAGGAGAAACTCTGTGAAATTATTTCAAAATCTGACCAGCGGTTTCAGAGAAGAAGATTTTTTAAGAATTCCTTCATTTCTGTATAGTGCAAGTAGCCCCAATTCACCAGAGCCACATTTTTTGACGGATCAAAATTTCACGAACAAATTTTGAAAAGGGTCACCCAAGGAACATATCTGTGAAATTATTTCAAAATCTGACCAGCGGTTTCAGAGGAGAAGATTTTTAAAGAATTCCTTCATTTCTGTATAGTGCAAGTAGCCCCCATTCACCAGAGCCACATTTTTTGACGAATCAAAATTTCACGAACACTTTTTGAAAAGGGTCACATAGGGAACATATCTGTGAAATTATTTCAAAATCCGACCAGCAGTTTCAGAGGAGAAGATTTTTAAAGAATTTGCTAAAAAATTCCATTTGGTTGCCATGGCAACCAGAGTTTTTGATGGAATCAAATTCTGTGAACAAATTTTTAAAGAGGACCTCCCAAGAAACATTCCTGCCAAGTTTGGTCCAAATCCGCCCAGCGGTTTAGGAGGAGTTGATGTTTAAAGAATTGTTGACGACGGACGATGGACGACGGACGACGGACACCGGATGATCCTAAAAGCTCCCCTTGAGCACGTTGTGCTCAGGTGAGCTAAAAAAGACTAAGGGATGGGCAGACGGATGGAAACCACACCATGACATAAGCTCTGCTGGCCTTCAGCCAGTACAGCTAATAGACCACAGTTGTGAGTTATGAGGCACAATAAATAATCCACGAGGGTGATAACCCCATTGGTTTATTAATTGCACCTAATAACTCAAAACGTGGTTTATTGAACAATAAACTATTTCAATTCTAAAATGACCAACTCTTAACTCTTTACCAAACAACAAAATTTTAGACTTGTCCAAATTGAAAGTATTTGCAGAAGACAAAATAAAAGTTAACTGAAAATTTGAAATTTGATTTGAAGAGGGAAGAAAACATAGTGGGAAAAGGAGAAAATGCTGGTCACCAGCATTTTCTCCTTTTCCCACAATGTTTTCAGATGGCTTGTTTCTCAGAGTCCTTAACCCTTTACTTGATATGCCAATTTGCGGCTCTTCCATTTCAGCAGCAAATAAAGACATAGTGTCAAAAATATTGACAAATGAGGATACAAATATCAGATTGAGTGGAAAACATTGTGGGAAAAGGAGAAATTGCTCATTACGAGCAATTTCTCCTTTTCTCACAATGTTTTCAAAAGTTGTCTCTTGTTGATATGTCAAAATGAGTATCTGTGGAGTAAAGAATTAAAAGGCGGGATTGTGTGGTAAAGGGTTCATCAAAGAAAAACGTTCATACTTAGAGTGAAAACGCTGATGCAGATTATATTCCATGCAATAACTTACATTGTACAGAATGACGTCGTTCTATATGAAATGACATCATTCCACATAGAATAATTAAGAAATAATCTTCTTCTTATCGTGGTATATCGTTCAATAAACCACAGTTGTGAGTTATGAGGCACAATAAATAATCCACGAGGGCGATAGCCTGAGTGGTTTATTGTGCCTCATATCTCACAGTGTGGTTTATTGAATGATAAACCACGACAGAAAGAAGATTATTTTGATTCCAACATGGCTAATTCTTAATGAAAGGAAAACAAGTTCAAACTTGGAGCAAACATGCGGATGAAGATAATGTTCTATTGAATAACTCACTCATTGAATGACGTCACTCGATATAGAATGACATCACTCTACATGGATTGTCGCAGATTTTACCACGCTTTCCTTGCACTGTGTTTAAATAGAGCCAGATTCACGTGTCACGTTAGAATATAGATTTTACCACCCTTTCATTGAACTGTGTTTATGGAGCTGAATTCATGTGTTATATTAGAATAGACAGTTTCTGATGACTCGGCATTAGAAGGAAAACTGACAACTTTCAACTGAGAGTGACATATTTTTATTCAATTTATATACCCTCTTTTGATTAAAAAAATAAAACAGTACAGTTATTACTCAAGCAAATTGACCTGAAATTTACCTTTCTGCAAAGAATAATTAGCCTTTTACCACACAATGCTGACTTTTGATGCTCCTAGAAAAGAAGCCTTTGGAAACATTGTGGGAAAAGAAGAAAATGCTGGTTACCAGCATTTTCTCCTTTTCCCACAATGTTTTCTACTCTTTCAAAGAAAAATTACACCATTTGAGCCACATTGAAATTGTCGTCTGCAAATGCTTTCAATTTGGACAAGGCTAAAATTTTGTCGTCTGGTAAAGAGTTAAACGGTGAATATTTATATCATTGGGTATAGTCGGAGGTCACGGAGATTCTGTTAATGGTATATGCCGGGTTTGGCTCTTACCATAATCAAAATATGAGAGCATTCGCAGACGAAATGGATCAAGATCAGAGTACACATAAAGTGCATCTTTCATTTATTTCTTCAGCCACATATTACCATGTAATATTACCATTTAAAACAAGAAAATCATGTTTTTTTTTTTCAGGTATTTTCAGTAACCTTTAAAGATACATGTACTTTAAATCTATTACATAAAGAGTTGAAAATCGTTCGAATAGTTGAGCATGCTGACGATATTAGCTGAAGCTAAGTTTGGATAGTGATTCAACCGTTTAATATATGGTAATAGAGGTCATTTATTTCAATTTGTTTGAGTAATACAATTAACTTTATAACAGTAAAAATAAAGGCGAAATGTAAACAAAATGCATGTTTAAATTCTTTGAATTTATATCATACAATTTAAAAGTATAGAAATTATTGTGAAGATGACAATCTGTCTTTGTATGGTTGGTCTTATTGTTAGTCATTGACAGAAAAATTAACTTTAACCGAACAACAAAACTTAACTCATTTCCAAACAACAATATTTTAGGCTTTTCCAAATTTAAAACATTTGCAGACAACAAAATAAAAGTGACTGAAAATTTGAAATTTATTGTGTGAAGAGTAGAAAACATTGGGGGAGAAGGAGAAAATGCTGGTTACCAGGATTTTCTCCTTTTTCCAAAATTTTTTCTTTAGGTTTCTTTTCCAGGGTCGTAAAAAGTAGGGATTGTATTGTAATGGGTTAAGACTAGTCCAAATTGAAATTACTTGTAGATGACAAAGTAATGTATCCCATAAATCGTGATTTGTTTCCAGCCGGGTAAAAATCATTGTCGGAAAAAGGCTGAAATGCTGGTAATCAGCATTTTCTCCTTTTCCCACAATTTTCCAAAGGCTTCTATCTCAGGGTATTAAAAACCAATGTTAAAACTACAAGTCTTTTAAATGCATCACTCGAACATGTCGTTTCATGCTAGATTTAATGCTAAAACTGCGACCACATTCCGGACACTTGTATGGCTGTTCACCAGTATGTACGCGAATATGGCGTTGTAAGTCTTTCCTAGAAGGCTGTACCTTTCCGCATATCGTACAAACATATCTTGCGTACCATAACATATCTGTAAAGGGAAAAAGACAGTCGTATAACATCTTGGAAAAAAGAAAATCTAATTCACATGGCTTCTTATCAGATGGAAAAATTTGTAAAGTAACCTAAAAAAAGGCCAAAAAAAAATACACTAAACAAAACTTCTTGACCACCATTTTTAACTCAGTACCAAACGACAAAATTTTATATTTGTCGAAATCGAAACTATTTGCAGACGACAAAATGAAGAAGACTGAAAGTTTGAAATTTCCTTTGTGATGGGTGGAAAAGGTAGTTTAGTGTATAAATTGATTGAGAATTCTAAATTATGAATTTATGTTTAACACTAATCAGTTTTGAATATTTTGACGAAATTTAATTTCAGTGTGGCCAAAAGGAAATGAGAAAATGGCTTCTTGTTGACAGTAACCCCTACTCAGTGAAAAAAGTAGTGACTGACTGCATATGGCGACTAAATGTTTAATATCTTGTATGATACCCTGCATTTCTTTTTCGTCCTAGTATTCATTCATTAACTTAACAGTGAAAATTGAAAAAAAAAATTCATAAATCTTCAAGCTCTTTCTCTTGGTTTTTATTTTCTAGTAAAATTAGTTTCATGCTTTTCTGTATTGCTGATAAACTTTCAGTAATTTATGCTTCTCTTTTTAATCCATTACCACTCAATCCCTATTTTTGACGCCCCTGAGAAAGAAGCCTTTTGAAAACGCTATGGAAGAAGGAGAAAATGCTGGTAACCAGCATTTTCTCCTTTTCCCACAGTGTTTTCTACTCTTCCCAGAACAAGTTTCAATTTTTCAGTCACTTTTATTTTGTCGTCTGCAAATGCTTTCAATATGGACCAGTCTAAAATTTTCTAGTGTGGTAATGAGTTAATCTGGTTTGTCTGATAGACACCACACACGTGCATATGTTTACACGCTTTTAACTCTTTATCACACGAGAAAAATTTAGACTGGTCCAAATTGAAAGCATTTGCAGACGACAAAATAAAGGTGACCGAAAAATTGAAATTTGCTCCGAGACAGGTAGAAAACACTGTGGGAAAAGGAGAAAATGCTGGTTACCAGCATTTTCTCCTTTTCCCACAGTGTTTTCAAAAGGCTTCTTTCTCAGGGGCGTCAAAAGTAGGGATTGTGTGGTAATGGGTTAAAGAAATATTGACTTCTATCTGCAAAATCAAGAATCTTTTCTCTACGGTGCCATGTCTAATGTCCAGACATATGTTACAAGTTATTTTGATTAAATTCGTCTATTAACCCATTACCACACAAACCCGACTTTTAACGATCCTGAGAAAGAGGCTTATAAAAAACATTGTGGGATAAAGAGAAAATGCTGGTAACAAGCATATTCTCCTTCTCCCACAATGTTTTCTACTCTATCAAGGACAATCTGAGCCATTTGAGCCATATTTTATTTGTTATCTGCAGTTGCTTTCAATTGGACAAGTCTATAATTTTTGTCATTTGGTAAAGAGTTAATTGACCTTTCTGTAAACGCGAGTTTGGCACACCACCCCTTAGTAACGCGCTATATTGGTTGTCAAGCCTGACAAGCTAACCAGAAATTGTGTCAGACCTTTTTGTTTACATGATGCCCAATGCTGCATTGTCATTGGCCATTAAGACGTTGGTAGACCTGTCAATCAAAATTGGTAGAAAGGTCAATTTGTCAAATTTATAGGAGAAACAAAACTGGCAGATTAGAAGTTTTGGGTATGATTATGTGATTGCAGTTACCACAAAAGTGTCTAAATTTTACCTCTGACCTTAAACATTTATTACTTGTTCATTGTTTAACTGTACCAAACGGCAAAATTTTAGACTTGTCCAAACTGAAAGCATTTGCAGACAACATAATAAATGTGACTTAAAAATTCAAATTTGTTTTTTGAAGTGTAGAAAACATAATGGAAAGAGGCTTCTGTCTCAGAGTTTCTGCCAAATTTGACCCCTGGGCTATAATTTGGACACCCTTGATAGAGGTCCACTAGATAAAGCTTCATGCCAAATTTGGTAGCCCTAGGCCCTATGCCAAAGTAGAAGAGGAAGAGGAAGTTCTCCTTAAATAAGCCCATGTAAAACTTGTGACCCCTGGGGTGGGGCCAATTTTGACCCCAGGGCTATAATTTGAAGAAACTTGGTAGAGGTCCACTAGATAAAGCTACATGCCAAATTTGGTAGCCCTAGGCCTTACGGTTTCAGACGAAGACTTTCAAAGATTTTCAAAGATTTTCAAAATTTTTCAGTTTTGTTGCCAAGGCAACAAGAGAATTTGAAAGAATTAAATTCTTTCAAGAAATTCTGAAGAGGACCATGGCAGGATAATTTCTGTGAAGTTTCATCAAAATTGACTGGGTAAGTTCTGAGAAGATGTTTTAAAAAAAGTTAACGCACAGACGGACGCACAACGGACAACGGGTCATCACATAAGCCTGCTGGCCTTTGGCCAGTGGAGCTAAACTTAATGTCTAGCACCAGTCATGAACCGCTGCAGTTTGATAATCAAAGGAGGTAAATAGTAACAACCTTTATCCTTTATAACTAGAGTTATTTCCCTTAATTAATGTTTAAATCGAAGTCACTATATATGGAAGCCCATGTTAAACTTGTGATCCCTGGAACAAAGCCAATTTTGACCCCAGGCCTATAATATGAAGACATTTGTCAAAGGTCCATAAGATAAAGCTACATGCCAAATTCAGTAGCCCTGGGCCTTGTGATTTCAGAGAAGAAGATTTTTAAAAATGTTAATTCTTTTCAGTTATATTGCCATAGCAATCACAGTTTTTGAAGGAATCAAATTCTTTCAAGAAATTATTATTCAAGAAATGGCAGGATAATCTCTGTGAAGTTTCATCAAATTTGGATGGGTAGTTTCAGTGAAGATGTTTGAAATAAAAGTTAACACACACATGTACCCAGATGGATGGACGTACCAAGGACATTGGATGCACGACTGACACTAGGCCATGATATAAGCCTGGTGGTCTTCCACCAGTGAAGCTAATGAAACCAGAACCACCATGCCTTGTGAAAAGGGGACTTTGTGCATCTGCAAATTAAACTATTAACCCTTTACTCCATAGTTACTCATTTCTACCCATTACCTATAGGAGCCTTTGGAAAACATTGTGGCAAAAGGTGAAATTGCTCGTGATGAGCAATTTCACCTTTTGTCACAATGTTTTCTATGCTATCAAAAGGTGTCATATTCACATAAGAAACAGCTTCATTCTTGCTGTTATTTAGGGTCAATTAGAGATACCATAGAAATGCCTTATGGGGTAAAGGGTTAACTCAGATAAGCCAGTGCAATTTGCATAGGCTTACCTGTACCAAAACTTGTCGCTATTAGTTAACTTTCTGCATGTAGAAGTACCAGTCTACCTCATGATATAACCCTTTACTAAATGACAAAATTTTAGACTGGTCCAAATTAAGAGCACTTGCAGACGACAAAATAAATGTAATTCAAGAACTGAAATTTGTTTTCAGCAGGGTAGAAAACATTGTGGGAAAAGGAGAAAATGCTGGTTACCAGCATTTTCTCCTTTTCCCACAATGTTTTTGAAAGGCTATCTCAGGGTTTCAAAAGGCTATCTCAGTGTCGTAAAAACCAGGAATTGTTTGGTAAAGGGTTGACCCTTTGCCACACAATACCGACTTTTAACAACCCTAGAAAAGAAGCCTTTAGAAAATCTTGTGAGAAAAGGGGAGTATGCTGGTAACCAGCATTTTCTTCTTTTCCCACAATGTTTTCTACCATATCTAAGACAAATTTCATTGTTTAAGGATAAATTACTCTGTCGTCTGCAAAGTGTCCTAAATTTGTACAAGTCTAAACTTTGTTGTTTGGAAAAGAGTTAAATTATTGTACTGATTTTGCATCAGGAAGGTTAGAAAACATTGTGAGAAAAGGACAAAATGTTGGTAACCGGCATTTTTTCATTTTCCCAAAATTTGAGCGTAAAGCTTCTTTCTCAGGGTCAGTAAAAAACCAGATTTTGTGGTCAAGGGTTAAATGGACCCAACAGAGAAAAAGGAGACAATACAAGTAACCAGCACTTTCTCCTTCTCCCACAATGTTTCTAATCCTCCCAAGATAAATATAAATTTTTGAGTCTGATTTATTTTGTTCTCTGAATTTACTTCAATTTTGCTCAAGCCTCAATTTTTGTGGATTGGTCAAGAAGTAAATTTGGGCAAGTCTAAAATTTTGTCATTTGGTTAACATCTAATCCCGTTGGTTAAATGACCCTAAAAAAAAGGCCTTTTGAAAACAAAGTGAGAAAAGGAGAAAATGCTGTCACCAGCATTTTCTCCTTTTCCCACTATGTTTTCTTTCTATCAAAGACCCATCTCAAGATTTTGGCAAGAACTGACTTATCATCAGCAAAGAGTTTCAGTTTGAACCAGACTAAGGGATACGAGTTACACACCATTCAAGAAACAGATTTGAACTTAGTCCAGTCTAAATTTGCAGTATTGAGGAGTTAAGCTTTTGAAAACATTGTAGGAAAAGAAGACCCTAGATGTTTTCTACTCTTTCCGAAACAAATTTTAACTTTCAAACTGCATTTTATTCTGTCGTCTGGAAATTCTTTCAATTGGACAGCACTGTGGCTTGGGAAAGAGTGAATGACATTTTTTCAACATTATTTCAGTTATATAGAGTTTCTTTTCACCGGCACTCCGTAAAATAATCTTCCCAAACCACTGGCTGCTCCCACATATTGATGGGTAAGTGCAAGACTATTGTAAGTGCATATACATTGTATATGCACTTACAATAGCCTTGCACTTACCCATTGATATGATCAGCACTGTGAGAGGAAAGAATCCTGTTGCAATGACTATCTTCAAGCCTCAGAAAGAGATTAGCAGAGCCGTGGTAGCTCAGCCAGTGGCATACCAGACTTCAGAACAGGGGGTCATGAGTTTGATCCCTGGCTAGGCCAATTTCCTTCTGAGGATTGATGACAGTAACTGTGACAGGATTCATTCCTCTTCCACCACTGATCATTGTTTCGAAAAATGTTAAAAGCAGCCAGTGGCTTGGAAAGAAAACTGTGCGGAGTACTAGTAAAAGAGACTCCAGGAAAGTATGGACAGGTGCACTGGCTGCCACAGTATAACTGAAATAATGTTGAAAGCAGTGCTAAACACAATCAGTCAGTCAGAAAGAGATTAGCTGAGCCAGGGATCAAACCAGCGACCCATTCTCTTGAGTCCTGTATGACCCCAAATGCACTGCCAGTGCTCAGTGCTTTCAATTTGGACTAGTCTATCACTGTCTGTTGTCTGGTAAAGACTTAACTTTTTACAAAGAAAAAACCTAAAATTTTGGACTAGCCCAAATTAAAAGCATTTTCCGGACTATCAACTAACTGTTGCGTAACTCTTTACCAAACGTACAAAATTTTAGACTAGTCCAAATTGAAAGCACTTGCAAACAATAATATATTTACAAAATAATTCTGACTCAAAAATCAAAACTTGACTTTAGACTTAGAAAACATTGTGGTAAAAGGAGAAAATGCTGGTTACCAGCATTTCCTTCTTTTCCCACAATGTTTTGAGAAGGCTTCAACCTCTTGGCTGTAAAAACCAGGGATTGTTTGGTAAAGGGTTAACCCATTACCACACAATTCCTACTTTTGATGCCCCTGAGAAAGAAGCCTTTAGAAAACATTGTCGAAAAAGGAGAACATGTCCGTAACCAGCATTTTCCCCTTTTCCCACAATGTTTTCTACCCTTCACAAAACAAGATTTAAATTTTCAGTCACTTTTATTTTGTCGTCTGCAAATGCTTTTAATTTGGACCAGTCTAAAATTTTGTTGTTTGGTAATGGGTTAAATGATGATTTCTGTCTTTGATGGGGTAGGTAACATTGTGGAAAAAGAAGAAAATACTGGTTAATAAATCATACCAGCATTTTCTTCTTTTTCCACAATGTTTTCAAAAGCCTTCTCTGTCATGTCTGTGAAAAGCCGTTGTTTTTTTCCCTTTCTTTAACATTGTTGAAAATTGGGGGGAAAATATTCACCAGATAGATGTTGCATCACAATCCAAGCCTTATAAGTGTGTAGCCATGTGTCGTTTCATGCTCGATTTCATGCTAAAACGTCGACCACATTCTGGACATCTGAAAGGCCGTTCACCCGTGTGCACACGTAGATGGCGCTGTAGATCTATCCTAGAAGCGCATATCTTTCGGCAAACCGAACAAACATGCTTTTTGAATGCAGTCATGGCACACATTTCTGCAACATCTGTAACGGGAAAACAAAGTAGCGTATCGAAATCTCTGAAAAAAGTATTATTATGGTTAATTTTACCAAAACGACAAAATTTTAGACTGTTCCAATTTGAAAGCGTTTACAGACAACAAAATAAATATGACTCAAATATTGAAATTTCTTTTGGGAAGTACAGAAAACATTGTGGGAAAAGGAGAAAATGCTGGTTACCAGCATTTTCTCCTTTTCCCACAATGTTTTCAAAAGGCTTCTTTCTCAGGGTTGTTAAAAGTCGGGATTGTTTGGTAAAGAGTTAAAATTAATATGATTACCTATGTGACAAAATTGTAGACAGTACGGGAAAGTATGGGAAAAAAAGCAGACTTTCAAAATCTCGCAAAAAGGTTTGATTTTTGAACAAAGCAAGGCATACATATTGGTAATATCTGTAATAAGAAAGCAAAACGAGAGGGCCAAGATGGCCTGTGTCGTTTCACTGGCTTTTTAACCCTTTACCACACAAAATGAAGTGTTCATGACATGATCCTGAAAGAGGGCTTTCAAAAACAATGAACATTGTCAGGCAATACAAGCAGGTTTATTCATTGACATGAAAGGTAAAGTTCTTGGAAAAAAACCTGAATGATAGAAACCTTACTTTGCATTTGATATTTCACTCATGTGAGCATAAATGTTCGCATCAAAATGAATCAACCTCCTTGAAAACAGACTTTTTTCTTTCAACAAACTTGAATATCTAGCACCTCTAATGTATCACTGCAGTTTTAGAATCAAGGGAGGTGAATAACAACAAACTTTATCCTTTATAACAAGTTATTTCCCTTGACTAATGTTTAAATTGAAGTAGGTATATATGGAAGTGCATGTTAAACTTGTGATCCCTAGCATTGAGCCAATTTTGACCCAAGGTCTCTAATATGAAGAAACTTATTAACGGTCTATTACACAAAGCTACATGCCAAATTCAGTAAGTTGCTCTGGGCCTTATGGTTTCAGAGAAGAAGATTTTTAAAAATGTTATTGTTTTTCAGTTTATAAAGAAATCAAATTCTTTCCATAAATTCTGAAGAGGACCATGGCAAGATAATTTCTGTGAAGTTTCATCAAATTTGGATGGGTAGTTTCAGAGAAGATGTTTGAAATAAAAGTTAACACATGGACAAACTGATAGACTGACAGACAGGTGGACGACGGAAACCCTTCCATGACATAAGCTCTGCTGGATTTCAGCCACTAGAGCTAGAAATTGATTTTTGAGCAATATTATGACTTGTCCAAGGTGTTTGATATTTTAAATGGTTGACTGTTGATTGATTGATTGATTGAACCACACGAGATCCCCATGTTTTGACAGAACCTCTGACAAAAGAGCAAATACTGAGATAAAAACTTACATATTTTATAATCATTTCTGTGTAAAAGTGAAGAAAAGAGGAATGAAAGGAATGCAAGTTTTTTTTTCTAATTCAGTCTTTAATCCAAATCAAAATGCCATTTGCAAATTCTGTACAATTTATATGTATCCAGAGGAAAAATAAAGTAGAGCTATCACTAAACATGAATCTACCCCCACCATCACCTTGTCACAAAAACAGTCTTTGTGACAGAATGTAGAACAGTTTAGTACAAAAGTAAGAGTTGAAAAAAGTTTTTGCAAGGGGAGATAATTCAAATCGCAGTAGGATCATGAAAATTGCACATGCACAACTTAATATATATATTATATAGGAACCCGATGTAAATTCGCAATCAGTATGTGAAAAACTGTTGGAGTATTGCTCCGGACAAATATGTGTCAACAGACAGACAGGCAGACAGACAGACAGCCATGGTGATTCCAGTATACCCCCCCCCCCCCCCCCATCTACTTTGTTGTGGTGGGGGAGGGTATAAAAAGAAATATCAATTCAATACAATCTTACAAACAAACTCCGTAACAAATACATGAAAATGCATAGCTTAAATACAAACCCCATCTGGCAGGATTTGAACCCTTGAAGGGACAAATAACCTCATTTTTCGAGGATTAACCCATTACCACACAATCCCTACTTTTGACGCCCCTGAGAAAGAAGCCTTTAACCAGCATTTTCTCCTTTTCCCACAGTGTTTTCTACCCTTCCCAGAACAAATTTCAATTTTTCGGTCACCTTTATTTTGTCGTCTGCAAATGCTTTCAATTTGGATCAGTCTAAAATTTTCTTGTGTGGTAAAGAGTGAAAAGACCAATACCATACCCACTGAGCCAAGAGATATCTCCCTGACGCAGTGGTCAGGTATTGTGGGCATATTCTTTTCACCTGTTCTGGCACAATGTTCTGAGTTCTGGAATGCTGTTCTGGAATGTGCAAAAGGAATATTTCAGAACACAATACACTGTTCTAGAAGTATGTTTTTGAATGAAGCATGTTCGGAACATTATTCTAAACTATTTCGAAATGAAAGTACACTGGCATGATGGCTGCTGTAAGAGCTACTGTCTTGTATCACCAAGCCACCGTTTAGCAGGTACGCTACACCTCGATTGGATTAAAACAGTCAAAACATAACCTGAGGAGCACGGCACAGTGTTCTGAAATACTCCATTTACCTAGAACATGTTCGGAGTGCTCGGAGTAGCGAAAGGAATAGGCCCTGTATTTAAATTGGGAGCAGTGGTCTACCATAACAACACAAACAACTCAACACAATAGAATGGCAACCATTCTTCAAGAATTTTAGGCATTGAAAACTTTTGACAAGAAAAAACTTTGTGGCTCAGAAATTGAAACTTTTTTGAATAGGTAGAAAACATTTTTGGAAAAGGTGAAAATGCTATTTCCAGCATTTGCTCCTATTCCCCAAATGGTTAAGAGTTGTCGGAATTGAAAGCATTTGCAGATGACAAAAGTGACTAAAAAAATGAAACTTGGCTTTAGAAGAGAAGAAAACATTGTAGGAAAAGGAGAAAAGGCTGGGTACCAGCATTTTCTCCTTTTCCCACAATTTATTTCAGAAGGTTTTTTCCTCTGGGTCGCTAAAACGGGGGATTGTTTGGTAAAGGGTTAAATGGCCTCTTTAACGAGACTGTTAAACCATTACCAGACAATCCCTACTTTTGACAACCCTGAGAAAGAGGCCTTTAGAAAACATTGTGGGAACAGGAGAAAATGCTGGTAACCAGCATTTCCTCCTTTTCCCACAGTGTTTTCTACCCTTCACAAAACAAATTTTAAATTTTCAGTCATTCAGTTATTTCAGTATTTTGTCGTCTGCAAATGCTTTCGATTTGGACAAACCCAAGATGTTGTTGTTTGGTAATGAGTTAAAATTCTGGCTACTTTCATCAAGGGTTACCTTAATTTTTACCAGATGACAAAACTTTAAACTTTTCCATTTTGAAAGCACTTGAAAAATTATAGTTTTCACGAATTAATTCAACCCAATAGTCAAAATGGGACAAATGCGTTTGGTCAGAATTAGTCTTAGCTTCACAATGCTAGATCAAAGCTGATATTAAAATTCTATTGACCAATCAGATTTGTTCAAAATATTTACTGCAATATCAAAATTTCTTTCTAACAAAGGAAAGTGAAAAACTTCAAAGTCTGCAACAGATTATTGATGTCTTTGAAAGTATAAAAACATTGTGGAAAAAGAAGAAAATGCTGTTCACCAGTATTTTTTTTCCTTTTACCACAATTTTTTTAAAAGCCTTGCTTTCTCAGGGTCATTAACTGTTTGCCACACAATCCTGAGTTTTGGTGACCCTGAGAAAGAGATCCATTTGTCGTCTGCAAAATTAATTAATGCTTTCAATTTGTGCTTGTCTAAGATTTTGTCATTTGGTATTACTGAAATAAATTGACCTGAAATTGACCTTTATGCAAAGAATAATTAAAACGTGAATATTTAAATCATCGGGTATAATCGTACCATACTGAAATTCTGCTAATAGTTTGACCTATAGTGCGCCATAGCCAAAATCAGAAAGCTTTTGCTTATGGCATAGATCAAGATCAGGCTGCACAGAAAGCGCATCTTAAATGTATGTCACTTGCCACCTATTACCAGTTTAACTCTTTACCAAACGACAATATTTTAGACTGATCCAAATTGAAAGTATTTGCAGACGACAAAATAAAAGTAACTGAAAATTTGAAATTTGTTTTGTGAAGGGTAGAAAATATTGTGAGAAAAGGAGAAAATGCTGGTTTTCTAAAGGCTTCTTTCTCAGAGGCGTCAAAAGTAGGGATTGTGTGGTAATGGGTTAAACCAACAAAATGATGTTCATTTCAGGTATTTTAAGTATCTTTTGCAAACACTATAAATCTATTGGCCTCCTAAAGAGTTCAAAAACATGCACATAGTTCCGCATGCAGACGACATTTGCTGAGGCTAAGTTCGGACAATAATTCAAACGTGTAATATAGAGGTCATGTATTTCATGTCAATTTGTTCGACTAATAAATGGTTAAAAGTTGGAATTGTGTGTCAAATATCCCATTCTGGTTTACACAAATACATTTACTGTGACATATGTGTTACTATGTGCCGCTTCAAGTTAGACTTCACACTAAATTCCCGTTGACACACGGAACATTTGAAAGGTTTTTCGCCAGTGTGTACACGCATATGACGACTCAAGTCCGTTTTCGAAGCCCAGAGCTTTCTGCAAATTTTGCAGCAGTACATCTTCTGACCTTGATTTTCTTGTATGACTGAAAATAAACAAAGCGATGAAATTATTGATGAACAGTAATGTTGTTTCTCTTGATATCGTCAGTTTGGTTACAAAACCTCGTAACTACAGCTTGTTTCAAGCTGTAGTTACGAGGTTTTGGAAGCAAACCGACGATATTCATCTAACAACTTTATATTACCTTAAAGGTGGGTACTTAGAATTTTCACATCACTCCAAATCAAAAAATATATATATCACTGAAATTTATATGAAAAAACAATACAAATCATCAATATTAATTAAGAATCGTAAAATTACCCCATAAATAATTTTTGATGGTATTCCCTTAAAAGGCTACGTAGCCTCTTAAGCTATTTTTAGATTTCGCGCCAAAAATTTAAAAAATGCATTGTGGGAATGTTAAGTGACTGGCACGTGACTAATGACACTTAAATTCAATTACATAACAAACGTAATTATTTTTCACAATATCTTTTTCGGACGCTATGTTTGAGGCTTCGTCTGTGTATTACCGGTATGTAAATGAGCGAGTCGTTCATGTAAAAATAGAACGTGTTTCCCGTCGATGTCAACCTTGACCGTAGTAAATCTCTAATTTCTCGTGTTGTCAGATGATTTTCGACTACTGGGGTTTTATGTTTGACTATTATAAGGCTTTTGGAGTATAAGGATGATATTTTTGTATTTTTATAAAATTTTCGTCCCAAATTCTTAAGGGTCACCTTTAACTCTTTATCATATATAATTCACTATTAGTTTTCTTCATGAATATTGGCGAGTTTTGGTTTGCTGAAAAATGTTTTCATAGCTCCATGAAAATCACGCAACACCAAAACCACTTTCGCTATTAACCCAGTACCACACAATCTCTACTTTTGACGACCCTGAGAGAGAAATCTTTAGAAAACATTGTAGGAAAAGGAGAAAATGCTGGTAACCAGCATTTTCTCCTTTTCCCACAATGTTTTCTACCCTTCACAAAACAAATTTCAAATTTTCATTTTGTTTTCGATTTGGACAAGCCTAAAATATTGTCACATGGGAATGAGTTAAACTAATGTAAACAAACATAGATACGAGATTTCAAAATGTTTTTAAATTTCTGATTTTATACCAAGTCCGACATTCAAATACTAGCTAGCCCGCCTGGGTGACTCAGTGGTGAGCATGTCGGACTCATGACCTGGTGGTTGTGAGTTTGATACCCGGTTGAGGCAAACTTTCTTTCTGGCGTATTTTCGCCTCTCACCTCTTCTAAGGCATGTGAGAAAAGTAGTCGGTGGCTTTGAAAAGAAAGTTGTATTAGTACCGGTGTGAGAAAGCCAGGAAACACATATGCGTTACCGATATGACCATAGCTGTTAAAGTGGCGTTAAACCCCAATACAACCAATACAACCATCAAATACTAGCTAAGTTTATTTTCCCTGAATATCATAAATTAAAAAGAAAATAATAAAGTCTAAGGGAAAACCTTCAACCTGTTGTCATTTTACTGAGAATGAATTGTCAAACTTCATTCTGAACTTACTTCTTTACAGTACAACTTCTAATTCTGTAATGTTAAGGTAGTAAACCACGTAATAGGAAGCAGCTATTAATTGCCACTATAATATTATCCTAAAAATTTGCTACGATTGAAAACAAGTTTTATTGTACTACTTTAACCCTTTCCTAAACAATCCCTGGCTTTTACGGGTCAGGAACAGAAGCCTTTTGAAAACATTGTTAGAAAAGGAGAAAATGCTGGTAACCAGCATTTTCTCCTTTTACCACAATATTTTCTACCCTGTCATATAGACAAATCATCTTTTTAGCAACTGTTAATTTGTCATCTGCAAAATGCTTTCAATTTGGTCTGGTCCAAAATTTGCTGTTTGGAAAAGGGTTAACTGAGCCACCTTTCCCTTGTTTTCCTTCTTAGATTTATCATTTATAAATAAAAAAAAAACTATATTCTCATTACGAAAGAAGATGATAGTTATTCCCTTTTCTGGAAATTTACAAAAGTATAAACAAATAATTTCAAGATAGACATCCAAGGAATTTTTGGTAGGTTAAAAAGGTGCAAAACTATTGTCTACAAAAATCCATATTTATCATCTATCAAGAAATTTTATTCCGTGTTGCACTAGAAGTGTTATCGGTCTAATATCTTAAGTACTATGATGACGTCATAAGTAACTCAATTTTGATGTCATGAGTCATTGTCTGGTGCAAAGAAATAACAATGAAAAGCGAATTAGAAGATAATCCTGTATTTAATACACTGAAAAAAGACTTAATAAAATATGGTAACAAGCATGTTCTCTTTTCCCAAAATACTCTTTACCCTTTCTAAGACAAAGTCCCTCATTTGAGCCACATCTAAAGGTGGGTATTTTAATTTTTCACATCTCACAAAATTAAAAAAAAAAATATATATCACTAAAATTTTATGAAAAATCAATACAAATCATCAATAATAAAGAATCATATAATTTTTTATGGTATTCCCTTAAAGGTGGGTATTTAGAATTTACACATCTCACCAAATTATATATATCACTGAAATATATATGAAAAACAATACAAATCATCAATAAATAAGAATAAAAAAATTACAAAAAGATTCCCTTTTGATAGTATTCCCTTAAAAGGCTATGTAGCCTCTTAAGGTATATTTAGATTTTATGCAAAAAATTAAAAAAAGCATTATGGGAATGTCAAGTGACTGGTGACGCTTGAATTCCATGAAATAACAAACATGTAATTATTTGCCATAATGTCTCCTTCGGACGCTATGGTTGAAGCTTCCTTCGGACGCTATGGTTGAAGCTTCATCTGTGTATTTCTGGTAGGTAAATGAGCGAGTCGCCCATGTAAAAATAGAATGTGTTGCCCGTCGGTGTTGACCTAGGCAGTAGTAAACCTCTAATTTCTCTTGCTATCAGACGGTTTTCAACCATTTGACTTTTATGAATGAAAATTAAAAAGGCTCTTGGAGTATAAGAAACTTTCTTTTCATTTTTGTAAAATTTTGTCACAAATTCTGAAGGGCCACCTTTAACTCATTACCAAACGACAATATATCAGGCTTGTCCAAATCGAAAGCATTTGCAGAAGACAAATAAAAAGTGACTGAAAATTTGAAATTTGTTTTGTGAAGGGTTAGAAAACAGTGTGGGAAATTGAGAAAATGCTGGTTACCAGCATTTTCTCCTTTTCCCATAATGTTTTCAAAAGGCTACTATTCCAGACCTGTAAAAACCAGGGACTGTTTGGGAAAGGGATAATAAAGAATTTAGTTAACAAACATTTACTAGCATCAAAACTACATGGATTAATCTACATACACCATAGAATTATTCTCTTATCTAGAATTTATGAAACAATTTTGTTTTATCCACTGAGGAAGATGGGTTTTGAAATCAATGAGGGAAGAAGGAAACAAGAGGGCCATGATGGCCCTATATCGCTCCACTGGCTTTTTTACCCTTTACCACACAAATTGAAGTGTTCATGACCTGGAAAAAGAGGGCCTTTGAAAAAAATGAACACTGTCAGGCAATACAAGCAGGTTTATTCATTGGCATGAAAGGTAAAGTTCTTGGGGAAAAAACCCTGAATAGTAGAAACCTTATTGTCAATTTAATATTCCAATCATGTGAGCACAACTATTCGCATCAAAATGAATCACTCTCCCTGAAAACAGAATATTTTCTGTCAAAGAATTTGAATTCTAGCACCAATCATGTATCACTGCAGTTTGGTAATCAAGGGAGTTAAAGAGTAACAAACTTTATCCTTTATAAAAAGAGTTATTTCCCTTGATTAATGTTTAAATTGAAATGACTGTTTATGGAAGCCCATGTTGAACTTGTGATCACTGGAATGGAGCCAATTTTCACCCCAGGCCTATAATGTGAAGAAACTTGTTACAGGTCGATTAGATAAAGCTATATGCCAAATTCAGTAGCCCTGGGCCTTGTGATTTCAGAGAAGAAGATTTTTAAAACTGTTAACTCTTTACCATATGAGAAAATTTTAGACTGGTCCAAATTGAAAGCGTTTGCAGACGACAAAATAAATGTAAATGAAAAATTGAAATTTGTTCTGGGAAGGGTAGAAAACACTGTGGGAAAAGAAGAAAATGCTGGTTACCAGCATTTTCTCCTTTTCCCACAGTGTTTTCAAAAGGCTTCCTTCTCAGGGGCGTCAAAAGTAGGGATTGTGTGGTAATGGGTTAATCTTTTTTTTTAGTTTTGTTGCCATGGCAACCAGAGTTTTTGAAGGAATCAAATTCTTTCAAGAAATTGAGAAGAGGACCATGGCAGGATCATTTCAGTGAAGTTTTATCAAATTTGGATCAGTAGTTTTAGAGAAGAAGATGTTTGAAATAAAAGTTAATGCATGGACAAACGCATGCATGCACGCATGGACGATGGACGGCGGACACTGAGCCATGACATAAGCCTGCTGGCCTTTGTCTAAGGTCAACCTGCGTGGGCTGTGCACAGAATGTGGCTCAGTTTCACTATTGATGATTTTCACAATGATATATCCATATGTGTCAAAGAATGTCTCTTTAAGTTTTCTTTCTCGTTGAAACGACGATGGCACACATGGCACTGGAATGGTTTTTTCCCTGTATGTACACGCATGTGCCTTTCAAGTTTGCTTCGACATGTAAACGGTTTACCGCAAACAGTGCATGGATGCTGTTTGATCGTAGCTACAACTGATCGCTCTGGAATGAAACAGAGAAATATAATGCCTTTTAACTCTTTACTAGATAACAAAACTTTGGACTGTTCCAAATTGAAAGCATTTGCAGACGACAAAGTAAATGTGACTAAAATACTGAAATCTGTTTTGGGAAGCAGTGAAAACATTGTGGGAAAAGGAGAAAATGCTCGTTTCCAGCATTTTCTCCTTTTCCAACAATGTTTACAAAAGGCTTCTTTCCCAGGGTCGTTAAAAGTTGTCATTGAGGGGTAAAGGGTTAAATTTCAAGTATTCAAAGACACCACATTCACCATGAGTAAAGCAATCCAATTGGCCTCTGATGGGGCATCTTCACGAGCCAAGTTTACGATCACTATGTGGATCTTACCTTGGCTGATTGAGCCCGATTTCGAGATTCCCGTGATGCGCCCTCCATTGGATGCTGGTTATTACATCCACATGGGTTTCCATGTTTACCTTCTATTCAAAAGGTCGCACCCTTGTTCAATTTTAATCGAAGATGAAATGCTACGAGCGGTTTCATTCGTAGCAACTAGAGCTGGCTGCATCCAATGAAAAAGCGTATCAGGTGAATGTAAAAATCAAGTTCGATCCACCAACGTAGTGAATCGTCAGTCTTGGCTTGCGAAGATGCTTATGGGGTTGGAAACATAGTTGTATAGGAGAAAATACAGGTAACCTAATATATTTTCCAAAGGCATCTTTCACAAGGTTGTGAAGTGTCAGTATTGTGTAGTAAAGGGTTAACCCATTTGTTCTGATCGAAATAACGGATCAAAGATAAATTAGCACAGAACAGGATTTATAACATGACCTTACTTGTTTTCAGTGTAATATACTCATCACCAATTTTCTTATCTTACACATGTTTGATGTCATTTTGTACGCATTTCATAGAAGTGAAGGGTACTATGAATACTATCGTGGGTGCATCATCTGATCTATATTTTGTGAAATATCGATATGTGATAAAAAGAATCTGACAATTGTGGGCGTTTGAGATAAGATTTTATTAAACTTGTCAAGGAAAAATGTTATTAAGCTTGCCACAGGCTCACTTAATAACATTTCCCAATATCATTATTTTTCCAAGCAATTTTCAATTGGTCACCTGTGAAAGCCATTTCAAAATCTGACCATCAATTTCAGAAAAGAAGAATTTTTAAGAATTTCTTAATTTCTGTATAGTGCAAGTAGACCCCCATTCACCAGGGCCATGTTTCTTGACAGAGTAGAATTTTGTGAACAGTTTTTGAAAAAGGTCACCAAAGGAACAATGCAGTGAAATTATTTTAAAATCTGATCATCTATTTCAGAGAAGAGGAATTTTCAAGAATTTCTTCATGTCTGTATAGTGCAAGTAGCCCCCATTCACCAGAGTTATGTTTCTTGACCGATCAAAATTTCATGAACAATTTTGAAAAGGGTCACCCAAGGAACATCTAAGTGAAACTATTTTAAAATCTGGCCTGCTGTTTCAGAGAAGAATTTTTAAGAATTTCTTCATGTAGCCCCCATTCACCAGAGCTATGTTTCTTGATGGATCAAAATTTCGCGAACAATTTTCTAAAAGGGTCAACCAAGGAACATTGCTGTGAAATTATTTTAAAATCTGACCGGCCATTTCAGAGAAGAAGACTTTTCAAGAATTTCTTCATGTCTATATAATGCAAGTAGCCCCCATTCACCAGAGCCATGTTTCTTGACCGATCAAAATTTCGGGAACAGATTTTGAAATGGGTCACCCAAAGAACATATCTGTGAAATTATTCAAAATCTGACAAGCAGTTTCAGAGAAGAAGAATTTTCAAGAATTTCTTCAATCCTGTATAGTGCAAGTAGCCCCCATTCACTAGAGCCATGTTTCTTGACGGATCAAAATTTTGCAAACACTTTTTGAAAAGGTTCACCCAAGAAACATCTCTATGAAACTCTTTTAAAATCTGAGAGAAGATTTTTAAAGAATTTTTTAGAAAATTCCAGTTGGTTGCCATGGAAACCAGATTTTTTGACAGAATCAAATTCTGTGAACAGTCTTTAAGAGGACCTCCCAAGGAACAATACAGCCAAGTTTGGTTCAAATTGGCCCCGTGGTTTAGGAGGAGTTGATGTTTAAAGAATTGTTGACGACACACAACACAAGACGGACACAGGGTGGTCCTAAATGCTCCCCCTGACCACGTTGTGCTCAGGGGAACTAAAAAAGTTCAAGGGGAAATAATTCAGCAACAAATCGCATCAGGGTCATGAAAATTGAGGTCAAAATTTTCTTACACAGCGAGAAGTAAATACAAGCACCATTAATCCTTTAATCCATAGATACTCATTTCTACGCATTGCTTATAGGAGCCTTTAGAAAACATTGTGGCAAAAGATGAAATTGCTTGTGACAAGCAATTTCACTTTTTGTCACAATGTTTTCTATGCTATCAAAAGGTGTCATATACCCATAAAAAATGGCTTCATCCTTGCTGTTATTTAGGTCAATTAGAGATACCAAAGAAATGCCTTATGGGGTAAAGGGTTAAAGTTACTACATAATATTCCAAGTGCAAATTTCAACAACAACATTTTGCAATAGTTGACATTTTATTCGAAAAGAGCACAGAACTAATGGTGCAGATGGAAGTAACAGTATTTTTAAGAATTGTGGATCAATATTACAACGTAACATTTTGACCAATCGAAGTGCAACTCAATGCATACTTAGTCTGGGCATGACATACCAGTACCTCATCATACCATATTTGGGACCATTATCTCCCACTAGATGGCATTCTATAAATACTCATCTATCTAATATGGGCATCCTGGGTACAGAATCGAACCACTTTTCCTACGCAATAACCGTTACTTTGAATTTAAAACTAAAATAAAGGCTTACTCAATAAAATGCTACCTCGTGTAATTCACTCAGCTATGATCAGCAGTTTAAAAAAATCTCGAGCTAAACCAGGTCTCATTTCTCCTCAAACGTATTGATAAAAGCTATTTTCAACATTGCTACTTTATAGAGCGTAATATTACAGTCAGCCCGCTTTTGGGGCTAGTGATGCGTCATATAAGACAGTCGAATCTTCGAAGAATATGACATGCGCAGACAACGTATTTAGGACCCTATTTCAGTGCATGTAGATACAGATTTTTTTTACTGTCATGACTGTTATTTCATCCGATTCAACCCATGTATTTGATCCAGGAAAATTTACTTGTATCTTTTAACCCTGTACCTCATAAGGCATTTCTATGGTATCTCTAATTGACCCTAAATAACAGCAAGGATGAAGCTGTTTATGTCTATATGACACCTATTGATAGCATTGAAAACATTGTGGCAAAAGGTGAAATTGCTTGTCATGAGCAATTTCACCTTGTGCCACAATTTTTTCCAAGGCTTCTACATGCAATGCATAGAAATGAGTATCTATGGAGTAAAGAGATAAACAAATTTTTTCTCATCTTTACAAAATCTTTTACAACATCAAAACCTTACTACAAGTCACAACACAATGATAAACATTACAATTTGTCTCTTTTTAACCCATTACCACACAATCCCTACATTTGACGCCCCTGAGAAAGAAGCCTTTTGAAAACCCTGTGGGAAAAGGAGAAAATGCTGGTAACCAGCATTTTCTCCTTTTCCCACAGTGTTTTCTACCCTTCCCAGAACAAATTTCAATTTTTCATTCACCTTTATTTTGTCGTCTGCAAATGCTTTCAATTTGGACTAGTCTAAAATTTTCTCGTGTGGTAATGGGTTAAATCTTTACTATGCAATCCCAACTTTTAATGACCCTGAAAAAAAAAAACAGCCTTCTGAAGACATTGAAGGAAAAGGAGAAAATGCAGGTAACCAACATTGTTACAGTGTTACATTTTCCTGAGGGGGATGGGGGGATTAATACAGGTGAATCAACATAGAACTTTCTTAAGAATTTATAGACAGCAATTAAAATGCATTTTCAGATGATAGTATTTTGTCCTTGAAAAGGTAAAAAAAACATTGTGGGAAAAGGAGAAAATGCTCTTTTTTATCCAGCAATGTTTTCAAAAACCTTCTTCATCATTAGTATTTTGTCCTTAAATAGGCAGAAACATTGCAGGGAAAGAAGACAATGCTGGTAACCAGCATTTTCTCGTTTTCCAAGAATGTTTACAAAAGCTTTCTTTTGTAGGGTCATTAAAATTTATGATCATGTTCTGCAGTGTTAGTTCTTTAGCAAATTACAAAATGTTGGACTAGTCCAAATGGAAAGCATTTACAGATGGCAAAATATTATGTGAATCAAAAACTGAATTTTGATTTTGGAAGGGTAGAAAACATTGTGGGAAAAGGAGAAAATGCTGGTTACCAGCATTTTCTCCTTTTCCCTCAATGTTTTCAAAAGGTTTCTTGCTCAGGGTCGTTAAAAAGTAGGGATTGTGTGGTAATGGGTTAACATAATGCATGACAATATTTCGGTCAAAGAATGGTGACAGGACACCAGTCCACTCATGAACACTCAGAGAATTGCTTGTACAAGGTTTTGGCTCTTTGTTACCTTATCACCATTTTTCTCCTTTTCCCACAATGTTTTCAACCCTGTCAAAGACAGACACAAACATTTGAGCTACATTTACTGCGAAATTTGTAAACACTTTAATTTCAAACAAGTCCTCATTAATCTTGGTGGTTCATCGAGACTCCATTCACGTCGATTTCAAATGTGTAATCAAATGTCTCTTAAAGGTTCCAGCCTGCCGAAAACTTTTTCCACAGATGTTACACATGTGAGGTTTTTCCCCCGTGTGTATTCGCATGTGAACTGTCAGTGCGTTTTTAGCGGAAAAGCCTTGTCCGCAAGTGGAACACACAAATAGTTTTTGTTTCAAATCACCCAACTGACGTTCTTCTACTATCATGTACGGAACCTCTGTAATTAGAAATAAATACATGAATTACGTTATCGTGACGACGGTCTAACTTCTATGCATATTTGGGTCAGAATTTACAATCCATTCTTACATTCTTACTGTTGTCTTATACTCAAGAACTTTCCAAATTTGAAAGTACATGTAAAACAAAATCTGTTTGGGTAAACCATTTCACCCAATTAGAAGTGTCATACCTTTAGAAAAAAAACTCAACCCTTTGTCTGTTAAGCGCGACTTGCTGAACTTTTGCGGACAGTGTAGATCAAGATCAGACTGCACAAAATGTGCAGTCTGATCTTTGATCTACAATGTCCGATAAGCAGATATTATTCCCTAAAATATGACATTGAAACATCAATATTTGGGTTAATAGTTAGTTTAAACATATTTATTTTTACATCGATTGAGAAACAAGTTCTAACTACTTATACTAATCTCTCTCGATTCTGCTTCCTGGGAACTACACCTGGTCCAGTACTCATGCCGAATATGTGGGCCAATGAAAAATCCCAAAGTTGACACCCGATCCCGGGTATCGAACTCGGGACCTTACTGTTACAAGGCCGACACTCTACCTCACAGCCGCGGACATCACATAATTTCAAGTAGGTTGACCGTAGTCGTGTCATTTGAAATATGCTATATGCAGCGGACTAATTTGGGTTATTTACCGGTATATCGACCTGAAAATTTAATTTCAGTTATTTAGCACGTTAAGGGTTAAATTCAACTTTGATTGAAATTGGCCCTTTATCACACTACTCCGAGTTCTAATAATTCTGAATAAGAAGTCTTTTGAAAATATTATGGGAAAAGGATAAAATGCTAAAGAGCCAATCCTAATGAGTACCTTTAGCATAAGGTTTCAAACAGAAATAATAACTTTAGAATACCATCACTCAGAGCTCAAGATAGAGGGAGTGATTTTGATTTTAAAATTGAAAATATTAATAAAGCGCCACTAAACCCTATGTTGTGGGTACTCATTAGAATCGTCTCATCGAGACGATTCTAATGAGTACCCACAATATAGGGTTTCAAAGAGAAATAATGGATTTAGAATACCATTACTCCCTCTTATGGAGCTCTGATCACTCCCTCTTATCTGGAGCTTTGGTCTAAAATTTTGCTGGGTGATAAAGAGTTAACCCTTAACACAAAGTCCCAAGTTTTGATGACTCCCTTGGAAGGCTTTTGATATCATTGTGAGAAAACAAGAAAATGCTGGTAATAATTCATGCTACATTTTAATGTTTTGTCATCAAATGCTTTCAATTCGGACAAACCCAAACTTTTGTTGTTTGGGAATAACTTTTTGCAAAGTCGAGCCTATTTTGCAATTTCGTGGCCTTTGGTGACGTTTTTTTTAAATACAATCTTTCATTTCTATCTTTTTTTTTCGGCTGCAAAGTGTATGCAATTTGATATTGACTATTTATTTTAACTCTTTTACCAAACGACAAAATTTGGCACATGTCCAAATTGAAAGCACTTGCAGGCGACAAAATAACTGTGGCTCAAAGATTGAAATTTGTCGAGGGAAGGACAGGTTAGAAAACATTGTGGAAAAAGGAGAAAATGCTGGTAACCAGTATTTTCTCCTTTTCCCACAATGTTTTCTACAGGCTTCTTTCTCGGGGTCGTCAAAAGTAGGGATTATGTGGCAATGGGTTAAACTTAGATAAATTTAGAATTCCTGGTTTGGAATAGGGGTTTAATTTTTATAACGAGATAGATTTCTAATTCGTCCAAATTATAAGTTGTTTCAAACGGTACAATTTTTTGTTTTGAGAGAGGTTTACATTTCATCATAAAAAAGAAATTTCCAATTTGTTCAAATTCTACGCTGTTTCAGATGATATTTCAAAATTTCTTTGGAAAGTGGTTCACTTTTTGTCATATGACAAAATTCATTGTTTTAATTTGAGACATTTTTTAATTCCAATTGCTTTGATAAAGGTTTGACTGTTAGTTTAACCCATTACCACACAATCCCTACTTTTGACTCCCCTGAAGAAGAAGTCTATAGAAAACATTGTGGGAAAAGGAAAAAATGCTGGTAACCAGCATTTTTTCCTTTTCTCACAATGTTTTTTACCCTTCACAAAACAAGTTTCAAATTTTTAGTCACTTTTATTTTGTCGTCTGCAAATGCTTTGGATTTGGACAAGCCTAAAATATTGTCGTTTGGTAATGAGTTAAAACATATGTATCTAACAAGGACTGAGAAACAAGTTCTTACAGCTTATACTAATCTCTTTCGATTCTGCTTTCTGGGAACCACACCAGTACTCGTGCCGAATGTGTGAGCCAATGAAAAGTCCCAAAGTTGACACCCGTTTCCGTGTATCAAACTCAGGTCCTTATTGTTACAAGGCCAACACTCTTCCTTAAAGCCATGCACACCATAAAAAAAGGTTTACGTTATATCATGCGATAGTTTTTCGATTTTTCCAAATTCTTCACTGTTACAGTGGGTCGTGAAAGGTCAGGATTGTATGGTAAAGAGTTAACTCTTTACCAAACAACAAAATTTGAAACTTGTTCAAATTGGAAGCATTTGCAGACGACAACATAAACGTAACTTAAAAATTGAAACTTGACTTTAGAAGAGTAAAATTAAAACATGGTGGGACAAAGAGAAAATGCTGGTTATCAGCATTTTCTCCTTTTCCCACAATGTTTTCAGAAGCCCTCTTCTTCTGGTTCTTAAAAACCAGGGATTGTTTGGTAAAGGGTTTAAGTAAGGAAAGGCTTACCAAACAAACTTCAATATCAGTGACCTTGACCTTTAAGCTTACCAAACAAAATTTACCAGTAATCTTGACCTTTAACTCTTTACCAAACAACAACATTTTAGACTGGTCCAAATTGAAATCACTTGCAGACGACAAAATAGACAAAACTCAAAAATTGAAATCTGTGTCCAGCAGGGGAGAAAACACTGTGGGAAAAGGAGAAAATGCTGGTAACCAGCATTTTCTCTTTTTCCCACAATGTTTTCAAAAGCCTTTTTTCTCAGGGTCGTTAAAAGTCGGGATTGTGTGGTAAAGGGTTGACCCATATGGCCCCAAAACAAAAGGACATCTCTTTTGGCCATGACCAACACTTGTATAAAGTGTCAGGGACTTCGGTCAATCCGCTTCTGAGTCAGAAGATGGAAACAAAAAATGTCTACAACTGAACTAATTCTGATAATCCCCGTGGGGTCCCGGTTTTTTTTTACTGTATAGAATAGGACCTCGGCCTTTCTATAGCATGTCGTAGAAGGCAACTAAAATTAGAGACAAACGGCTGCTTTCCTCGTAATTCGTAGGATTGCAGCAGGCTGGGTAGTTCTTATTCCAAATCCTATATTTTTTTCTCGATGTAAATAGGGTTTGGAATGGGAATTGATTGGCCTGTGGGACCCCGTGTGGTTTAATAAGAATAAACCACTGCAGTCCCGCGATCGTCACATCTGCCATTTCATCTGGCGGAACAAAAGTGACAGCATGCATGTCGTAAAAGGCGACAAAAGGGGCATCATTTTGTGTTTCGTCCATTCCTCATTTATCATGTTTGTGCTATGTTGTTGCACATGTATCTCATTTTCACCTTGCATTATTGTTTACTAAGTAAGTGCGCCCAATATGACCTAAGTTGCCTTAAAATGCTATTCATTCATTCATTCATTCTGATAAACGATTAAATGGACAAACATGGTGAAACCAGTATTTCCCTCTTTACATTGTATGAAGGGCAAAAGTAAAAAATTCACAAATTTGTTAATATTCATTTTATTCAACACTGAATTCAAAATAAAAAAGCAAAAAATTTACAGTTCTAGAAAAATATCTTTTTCTACAAAGACATCATCTTCGCAAGCCAAGGCTGACGTTCCACTATGCTACCCTACCCTTGGCGGATCAAGCCTGATTTTGACGTTCTCCCGATACGCATTTTCATTGGTTGAAACTAGCTCTAGCTGCACAAAATCAAATCGCTCATAGCATTTCATCTTTGATAAAAATAAAACAAGGTGGCGACCTTTCGGATAAAAGTAGACGGTAATCATGGATGTGTGCAGGTTCTGTAATGATTTATTACCGAAAAAGACATAAACGAACAATATTTACAGAAAGTTTCAGTGTAACCAATCCATTATCAAAGGTTTTAGGCTGTATCCCAGCACCTGACCATGGAATGCCAAAGTATGTTTGTGTTCATTGCTTCATGTTGAATTATTGTATTTGTAAGCGGTCTGTAAAACAATATCTCATTGGCTATAAGAAATATGATGTAAAGGGCGATAATAAGCAGCCTCAAATAGGGGGGCGTATCGTGGAAATCTCGAAATCGGGCTTGATCCGCCAAGGTAAGATCCACGTAGTGATCGTAACGTAGGCTCGCAAAGATGTATAGACATAGACATACTTTTATTATGTTTACATATACACATATATCTTGTAATACAATACATGGTTTTACCATATCTCTGCTCATGTAATGTGTACAAAACAACCCCTAAAAAGAAAAGCCATTTTTTTACAAAAAATTGAGGAAAAAACAGAGATAGAAAATGAACGTTAATTAATGAGTAGCCACAATTTGTATAGTACCTAAGCAGCACACAATATACATTATAGTACTATTTACAATATGGTTATTATCCCTGTACTCCATAGATACTCATTTCTACACATTGCTTGGAGGAGCTTTTGGAAAACATTGTGGCAAAAGGTGAAATTGCTCGTCACGAGCAATTTCACCTTTTGTTACAATGTTTTCTATGCTATCAAAAGGTGTCATATACACATAAGAAATGGCTTCATCCTTGCTGTTATTTAGGGTCAATTAGAGATACAATAGAAATGCCTTATGGGGTAAAGGGTTATTATGCTGTCAACTCTTTGCTAGGCAACCAAACTTTAGACTTGTCCAATGAATTCGCAGACAACAATTTGTATGCGATCCAAACCCAAACGTATGTTTTTGTTTGGGGGAGTGGGGGGGGGGGGGGGGGGGGGGGGGGGGGGGGGGGGGGGGGGAGAAGGAATGAAAAAATGCTTATTAGCTGCATTTTCACCTTTTTCCTACAATGTTTGTGAGTGGTCTCTTCCTTTTGGTCCTTAAAACTTGGGATTGTATGGTACTGGTTTAAGTCATTACCAAATGACAATATTTTAGGCTTGTCCAAATTGAAAGCATTTGCAGACGACAAAATAAAAGTGACTAAAAATTTGAAAATTTGTTTTGTGAAAAGTAGAAAACATTGTGGGAAAAGGAGAAAATGCCGATTACCAGCATTTTTTCCTTTTCCCACAATTTTTTAAAAAGGCTTCCTTCTCAGGGTTGTTAAAAGTCGGGATTGTTTACTTGATAATAGAAAACACACTTTTAGAAACATACCAATTCAAGGCAATTTGGAGACGACAAATTATGGGTGAATAATTTCTTTGAAATTGTATTTGAAAGGGTAGAAGATATTGTGGGAAAAGGAGAAAATGTTCACCAACATTTCTTTTACTTTTCCAAGAATGTTTGCAAGAATATATTTTTTCAAGCTTGTTAAAACTTGAGATTGTGTAATAAAGAAAGAAAGCCCTTAACCCTTTACAATACAATGACGACTTCTGACGTCCCTGAGGAAGAGGTCTTTGGAAAACATTGTGGGAAAAGGAGAAATTGCTGGTAACCAGCTTTTTTTCCTTTTACCATGAAGTTTTCTACCCTATACAAAAAAATATTGCACCATTTGAGCCACTTTGAATAGTTGTCTGCAAATGGTTTCAATTTGGATAGGTCTAAAAAATTTTGCCGTGTGGTCAAGGAATAACAGACGACAAAATTTTTGACTTGTCCAAAATAGAAGTATTACCTGAAAAAAATTTCAATGTGGCTCCAATGGCGCAATTTTTCTTTGATAGGATAGAAAACATAGTGGAAAAAGGAGAAAATGCTGGTTACCAGCAGTTTCTCCTTTTCTCACAATGTTTTCAAAAGGCTTCTTTCCTGAGGTTGTTCAGGAAGTCAGCAATTTTTTGCAAAAGGTACATGCCTAGAACTAGTTGGACAGACCTTTCAATAAGGAAAAACATGCAAAACAATGTTAGCTCATGATTGTTTACACCAGAATATATAATAAAGAAGCAGTCTGATCTTGATCTACACTGTCACAAAAACTGAGTTAACTCTTTACCACATGACAAAGTTTTAGACTGGTCCAAATTCAAAGCATTTGCGGAGGACAAAATAAACGTTACTCAAAAATTGAAATTTGTTTCCAGCAGGGTAGAAAACATTGTGAGGAAAGGAGAAAATGCTGGTTACCAGCATTTTCTCCTTTTCCCACAATGTTTTCAAAAGGCTTTTATCTCGGGGTCATAAAAACCAGGGATTGTTTGGTAAAAGGATAAGTCCACGTAAACAGTTTCAATTTGAATTGTGCTACAATATGGCATGTGTTAACTCATTACCACACGAGAGAATTTTGGACTGGTCCAAATTGAAAGCATTTGCAGATGACAAAATAAAGGTGACTGAAAAATAAAAATTTGTTCTGGAAAGGGTAGAAAACACTGTGGGAAAAGGAGAAAATGCTGGTTACCAGCATTTTCTCCTTTTCCCACAGTGTTTTCAAAAGGCTTCTTTCTCAGGGGCGTCAAAAGTAGGGATTGTGTGGTAATGGGTTAAAGGAGTTTATTATACCTAGCAGTGAAATCCTGGAATTTCCCAGTGTAATAAATTTTGATATTATCACTAGTGACGTTATCAACTTTCACTTTCACTTCCTGCCGTAATTTGGGAACTACGTTTTTTTTTTTTTTCGACTACATTTTTTTCGACTTTCAAACGCAAAATTACAAATAATGATGTTAATAAGGTATATATAATAAATAGAATAATCAACTGGTTGTTTTTGATATGAAAAATATTTCACTCGGACGCGTCGTAAGGCGTTAAAAAAACTCGTGCTGCGTACTCGTTTTTTCAACGCCTAACAACGCATCCTCGCGAGATATTTTTCATATCAAAAACAACCAGTTGATTATCCTCTATTAAACATATCTCAGTGCTTCATGAGTTTAAACCCGTGTTTCCATGAATCGTTTTAATGTGACGAATGAGACTGCCTTTTGTCGTAAAGGAAGTCTCGCACTGGGGGCAAGCAAACGGTTTTTCGCCTGTATGTGAGCGAATATGCACATCAAGTTTCCATCTGCTAAAGCTGACTCTTCCACAAAACGGGCAAACAAAAGTAGGCATGGGCTTGCTCTTTTTTTGAATCTCTGCAAATATAGAAAAATATAACATCCTATAACTGCTATTACAACAGAGCGTCTTACTCCATTCTAACATAATCGGAACTAGAGCCATCACTAAACGTGATTATACCCCCCACCAGCTCCTTGTCACAAAAACAGGTCTTTGTTACAGAATAAAGAATGGTTTAGTACAAAAGTAAGAGTTGGAAAAAGTAAAAGGGGAAATAATTCCTTAACCCATTACCACACAATCCCTACTTTTGACACCCCTATGAAAGAAGGCTTTTGAAAACATCAGCATTTTCTCCTTTTCCCACAGTGCTTTCTGCCCTTCCCAGAACAAATTTCAATTTTTCAGTCACCTTTATTTTGTCGTCTGCAGTCATATACAGAAACATTATGTATAGAATTGGGTTCAGTAAATGCAAAACTATAGGAGTAATGCTCTTGACAACAACAATGCAGGAAACCTTACAAGCTTAAAGGGAGATAATTCGGCAACCAATTGCAGCAAGATCATGAAAATTGCACATGCACAATTTCATATGTACTCAAACATTATGTGTTAATTTCAGTGGAGTACTTGAAAAACTGTAGGAAAAAAACTTTGGATAAAATTGTGTCCACAGACAGATGGACGGACAGATGGAAGGACAGCCATGGCGATTCCAGCATACCCCCCTCCACTTCGTTGTGGGGGGGCGGGGGGGGGGGATATAAAAAGGATAGAGGTCAGGGCAGAAGATATAACTTTGTGCTAATAATGCTTAACTGTTTACCACACGAAAAAAATTTAGACTGGCCCAAATTAAAAGCATTTGCAGACGACAAAATAAACGTGACTGAAAAATTGGAATTTGTTCTGGGAAGGGTAGAAAACACTGTGGGAAAAGGAGAAAATGCTGGTTACCAGCATTTTCTCCTTTTCCCACAGTGTTTTCTAAAGGCTTCTTTCTCAGGGACATCAAAAGTAGGGATTGTGTGGTAATGGGTTAAAGCCCCTTGTCTCACCAAACCTGTCCTTAGAAAGTCTTACTCCCGTCAACAAAATCATGAAGAAGCCGCGGTCAGGCTCAGACATGTAATTACGGTCTGCAAAATTAATGCACTGCCAACTGCCCTGGAATTTTGGCAAAAATGTGGTTATCGGATTCGTGAAATGGTACTGGTTTGATATTGCACAGCATTTATGTAAAATACAGTTATAAATTTAAAAAAAAAAGGTTCTAAATGTGGAGACCTCCTCATGGTTAGAACTGGAAACGTTTACTTTTCTTGTAATCAGCTTACATCCACTGAAATCCGGAAACCAAAGTATCATATAATACGACAAGTGTGTTTTCGGTGGGATCCCCCCTGAGAAAGATATCTGGATCCGCGCATGTGATACCTGACTGCACACCATCAATATTAGGACTAAAGTATGACAGTTTTGTTTCTAGTAACTCTGTCCATCCACATTTTCAGCTTGTTGTCACTCCATCTGATTATAAGACTAGATGGATATGTACTTGGATAGTAAAATTTTGAGCAGTTTCAAGTTCTTGGTCACCCTTCCCATCTTAACCCATCCATTAATCCTTTCCCAAATGACAAAATTGTGAACAAGAAAGACCAAATTGAAACCGTTTGCAGACATCAAATTAAGTGTAACACAAATGATAACTTTTGTCAATGAAAGAGTGGAAACCATTGTTGGAAAAGGAGGAAATGCTGGTTATCAGCATTTTCTCCTTTTCTTACAATGTTTTAAAAAGCCTTTTTTTCCAGCATCGTAAACCAGGAATTGTTTGGGAAAGGGTTCATGAACAGATCGTAAATAGTCGCTGATTATGTTCACTCCACCCAAACAGTTTAAATTTGTTTGACACACAGTTTTCAGAAAAAGGCTAAGAACCAGTTTGGTATGATTGGGGTATAATAGTTACAGAGAAAAATAAATGCTGTTAAAACTTGAAAAGTGTGTAAAATAGATCAGCTGTGTGAACATAGATAAAACAAGCTGACTCCTATATACCCCCCCCCCCCCCCAACAGAGTTTTGGGGGGTATAATTACAAACATAGAGGATTTGTCCTTATCTATTCCTTTCCCAAATCACAAATTTTAGACTCTCCCAAAATTTAAAGCATTAACAGACCAATTCAAAATTGGTATAAATGAGCTTTAGGTCTTTAATAAGGTAGGAAACATTGTGAGAAAAGGAGAAAATGCTGGTTACCAGCATTTTCTCCTTTTCCCTCAATGTTATCAAAAGCCTTCTTTACCAGGGTCATGAAAACCAGGGATTGTATGGTAAAGGTTCAACTGTTATCCTATTAAATAAGTACAAGAGGGCTTTGAAAAAGAAGGAATGAAAAACTGCTTATTAGCTGCATTTTCACCTTTTTCCTACAATGTTTGTGAGTGGTCTCTTCCTTTTGGTCCTTAAAACTTGGGATTGTATGGTACTGGTTTAAGTCATTACAAAATGACAATATTTTAGGCTTGTCCAAATTGAAAGCATTTGCAGACGACAAAATAAAAGTGACTAAAAATTTGAAATTTGTTTTGTGAAGAGTAGAAAACATTGTGGGAAAAGGAGAAAATGCCGATTACCAGCATTTTTTCCTTTTCCCACAATTTTTTAAAAAGGCTTCCTTCTCAGGGTTGTTAAAAGTCGGGATTGTTTACTTGATAATAGAAAACACACTTTTAGAAACATACCAATTCAAGGCAATTTGGAGACGACAAATTATGGGTGAATAATTTCTTTGAAATTGTATTTGAAAGGGTAGAAGATATTGTGGGAAAAGGAGAAAATGTTCACCAACATTTCTTTTACTTTTCCAAGAATGTTTGCAAGAATATATTTTTTCAAGCTTGTTAAAACTTGAGATTGTGTAATAAAGAAAGAAAGCCCTTAACCCTTTACAATACAATGACGACTTCTGACGTCCCTGAGGAAGAGGTCTTTGGAAAACATTGTGGGAAAAGGAGAAATTGCTGGTAACCAGCTTTTTTTCCTTTTACCATGAAGTTTTCTACCCTATACAAAAAAATATTGCACCATTTGAGCCACTTTGAATAGTTGTCTGCAAATGGTTTCAATTTGGATAGGTCTAAAAAATTTTGCCGTGTGGTCAAGGAATAACAGACGACAAAATTTTTGACTTGTCCAAAATAGAAGTATTACCTGAAAAAAATTTCAATGTGGCTCCAATGGCGCAATTTTTCTTTGATAGGATAGAAAACATAGTGGAAAAAGGAGAAAATGCTGGTTACCAGCAGTTTCTCCTTTTCTCACAATGTTTTCAAAAGGCTTCTTTCCTGAGGTTGTTCAGGAAGTCAGCAATTTTTTGCAAAAGGTACATGCCTAGAACTAGTTGGACAGACCTTTCAATAAGGAAAAACATGCAAAACAATGTTAGCTCATGATTGTTTACACCAGAATATATAATAAAGAAGCAGTCTGATCTTGATCTACACTGTCACAAAAACTGAGTTAACTCTTTACCACATGACAAAGTTTTAGACTGGTCCAAATTCAAAGCATTTGCGGAGGACAAGATAAACGTTACTCAAAAATTGAAATTTGTTTCCAGCAGGGTAGAAAACATTGTGAGGAAAGGAGAAAATGCTGGTTACCAGCATTTTCTCCTTTTCCCACAATGTTTTCAAAAGGCTTTTATCTCGGGGTCATAAAAACCAGGGATTGTTTGGTAAAAGGATAAGTCCACGTAAACAGTTTCAATTTGAATTGTGCTACAATATGGCATGTGTTAAAGGAGTTTATTATACCTAGCAGTGAAATCCTGGAATTTCCCAGTGTAATAAATTTTGATATTATCACTAGTGACGTTATCAACTTTCACTTTCACTTCCTGCCGTAATTTGGGAACTACGTTTTTTTTTTTTTTCGACTACATTTTTTTCGACTTTCAAACGCAAAATTACAAATAATGATGTTAATAAGGTATATATAATAAATAGAATAATCAACTGGTTGTTTTTGATATGAAAAATATTTCACTCGGACGCGTCGTAAGGCGTTAAAAAAACTCGTGCTGCGTACTCGTTTTTTCAACGCCTAACAACGCATCCTCGCGAGATATTTTTCATATCAAAAACAACCAGTTGATTATCCTCTATTAAACATATCTCAGTGCTTCATGAGTTTAAACCCGTGTTTCCATGAATCGTTTTAATGTGACGAATGAGACTGCCTTTTGTCGTAAAGGAAGTCTCGCACTGGGGGCAAGCAAACGGTTTTTCGCCTGTATGTGAGCGAATATGCACATCAAGTTTCCATCTGCTAAAGCTGACTCTTCCACAAAACGGGCAAACAAAAGTAGGCATGGGCTTGCTCTTTTTTTGAATCTCTGCAAATATAGAAAAATATAACATCCTATAACTGCTATTACAACAGAGCGTCTTACTCCATTCTAACATAATCGGAACTAGAGCCATCACTAAACGTGATTATACCCCCCACCAGCTCCTTGTCACAAAAACAGGTCTTTGTTACAGAATAAAGAATGGTTTAGTACAAAAGTAAGAGTTGGAAAAAGTAAAAGGGGAAATAATTCCTTAACCCATTACCACACAATCCCTACTTTTGACACCCCTATGAAAGAAGGCTTTTGAAAACATCAGCATTTTCTCCTTTTCCCACAGTGCTTTCTGCCCTTCCCAGAACAAATTTCAATTTTTCAGTCACCTTTATTTTGTCGTCTGCAGTCATATACAGAAACATTATGTATAGAATTGGGTTCAGTAAATGCAAAACTATAGGAGTAATGCTCTTGACAACAACAATGCAGGAAACCTTACAAGCTTAAAGGGAGATAATTCGGCAACCAATTGCAGCAAGATCATGAAAATTGCACATGCACAATTTCATATGTACTCAAACATTATGTGTTAATTTCAGTGGAGTACTTGAAAAACTGTAGGAAAAAAACTTTGGATAAAATTGTGTCCACAGACAGATGGACGGACAGATGGAAGGACAGCCATGGCGATTCCAGCATACCCCCCTCCACTTCGTTGTGGGGGGGCGGGGGGGGGGGGATATAAAAAGGATAGAGGTCAGGGCAGAAGATATAACTTTGTGCTAATAATGCTTAACTGTTTACCACACGAAAAAAATTTAGACTGGCCCAAATTAAAAGCATTTGCAGACGACAAAATAAACGTGACTGAAAAATTGGAATTTGTTCTGGGAAGGGTAGAAAACACTGTGGGAAAAGGAGAAAATGCTGGTTACCAGCATTTTCTCCTTTTCCCACAGTGTTTTCTAAAGGCTTCTTTCTCAGGGACATCAAAAGTAAGGATTGTGTGGTAATGGGTTAAAGCCCCTTGTCTCACCAAACCTGTCCTTAGAAAGTCTTACTCCGGTCAAAAAAATCATGAAGAAGCCGCGGTCAGGCTCAGACATGTAATTACGGTCTGCAAAATTAATGCACTGCCAACTGCCCTGGAATTTTGGCAAAAATGTGGTTATCGGATTCGTGAAATGGAACTGGTTTGATATTGCACAGCATTTATGTAAAATACAGTTATAAATTTAAAAAAAAAAGGTTCTAAATGTGAAGACCTCCTCATGGTTAGAACTGGAAACGTTTACTTTTCTTGTAATCAGCTTACATCCACTGAAATCCGGAAACCAAAGTATCATATAATACGACAAGTGTGTTTTCGGTGGGATCCCCCCTGAGAAAGATATCTGGATCCGCGCATGTGATACCTGACTGCACACCATCAATATTAGGACTAAAGTACGACAGTTTTGTTTCTAGTAACTCTGTCCATCCACATTTTCAGCTTGTTGTCACTCCATCTGATTATAAGACTAGATGGATTATGTACTTGGATAGTAAAATTTTGAGCAGTTTCAAGTTCTTGGTCACCCTTCCCATCTTAACCCATCCATTAATCCTTTCCCAAATGACAAAACTGTGAACAAGAAAGACCAAATTGAAACCGTTTGCAGACATCAAATTAAGTGTAATACAAATGATAACTTTTGTCAATGAAAGAGTGGAAACCATTGTTGGAAAAGGAGGAAATGCTGGTTGTCAGCATTTTCTCCTTTTCTTACAATGTTTTAAAAAGCCTTTTTTTCCAGCATCGTAAACCAGGAATTGTTTGGGAAAGGGTTCATGAACAGATCGTAAATGATTGCTGATATGTTCACTCCACCCAAACACGGTTTAAATTTGTTTGACACACAGTTTTCAGAAAAAGGCTAAGAACCAGTTTGGTATGATTGGGGTATAATAGTTACAGAGAAAAATAAATGGTGTTAAAACTTGAAAAGTGTGTAAAATAGATCAGCTGTGTGAACATAGATAAAACAAGCTGACTCCTATATACCCCCCCCCCCCCCCCCCCCCCAAACAGAGTTTTGGGGGGTATAATTACAAACATAAAGGATTTGTCCTTATCTATTCCTTTCCCAAATCACAAATTTTAGACTCTCCCAAAATTTAAAGCATTAACAGACCAATTCAAAATTGGTATAAATGAGCTTTAGGTCTTTAATAAGGTAGGAAACATTGTGAGAAAGGGAGAAAATGCTGGTTACCAGCATTTTCTCCTTTTCCCTCAATGTTATCAAAAGCCTTCTTTACCAGGGTCATGAAAACCAGGGATTGTATGGTAAAGGTTCAACTGTTATCCTATTAAATAAGTACAAGAGGGCCATGATGGCCCTGTATTGCTCCACTGGCTTTTTAACCCTTTACCACACAAATTAAAGTGTTCATGACCCTGAAGAAGAGGGCTTTCAAAAACAATGAACACTGTCAAGCAATACAAGCAGGTTTATTCTTTGGCATGAAAGGTGAATTTCTTGGGGGGAAAAAAACTCAACCTTACTTTAAATCAAACTCTATACCACACAATCCTGACTTTGAATGACCTTGAAATTGAAGTCTTTAGAAAACATTGTGAGAAAAGGTGAAAATGATGGTAACCAGCATTTTCTCCTTTGCCCATAATGTTTTCTACCCTTTACAAAACAAGTTTACAATTTTCAGTCACTTTTATTTTGTCGTCCGCAAAGGCTTTCGATTTGGACAAACCTGAAATTTTGTTGTATGGTAAAAAGTTAATATTCCACTCATGTGAGCATAACTATTAGCATCGAAATGAAATACTCTCCCTGAAAAGAGAACATTTTCTATAGAAAAAACTTAAAATATCTAGCACCAATCATGTATCACTGCAGTTTGTATCAAGGGATGTAAATAGTAACAAACTTTATCATTTATAGACTTATTTCCCTTAATTAATATTGAGTCATTGAAGTGACTATATAGGAAGCGCATGTTTGGAATGGAGCCAATTTTGACCTCAGACCTACAATATGAAGAAATTGTTAAACTTGTTGATAAAGCTACATGCCAAATTCATAAACCCTGGGCCTTGTGGTTTCAGAGAAGAAGATTTTTAAAAATGTAATTTTTGTTTCAGTTCTGATGCCATGGCAACCAGAATTTTTGAAGGAATCAAATTCTTTGAACAAATTCTGAAGAGGACCATGACAGGATCATTTCTGTAAAGTTTCATCAAATTTGGAAGGGCAGTTTCAGTTAAGTTAATTTAACCCTTTCCCAAACAATCCCTGGTTTTTACTTGTCAGGAATTATAAGAAGCCTTCTGAAAACATTGTGGGAAAAGGAGAAAATGCTGGTAACCAGCATTTTCTCCTTTTCCCACGCTGTTTTCCACCCCATCCTTTAGAAAAATCATTTTTTTTAGCAACTGTTAATTTGTCGACTGCAAAATGCTTTGAATTTGGTCTGGTCTAAAATTTGCCTTTTGGGAAAGGGTTTATGCACTCAAACACAAACTGATGGACATCTTCGGTCAGTGGAGCCAATAATTAACCTTTTCCCAAATGGCAAATTTTGGACTAGACCAAATTGAAAGCGTTTTGCAGATGACAAATTTACAGTTACTGAAAAGGTGATTTTTCTATATGATAGAATAGAAAACATTGTGGGAAAGGGAGAAAATGCTGGTTACCAGCATTTTCTCCCATTCCCACAATGTTTTCGAAAGGCTTCTGTTCCTGACCCGTAAAAACCAGGGATTGTTTGGGAAAAGGTTAAAGTTTCATAAAATAAGGATAAAATGCTTTAAAAACTGGCTTAAAGCTTGCTAAAAACTACCTGAAAACTGGCTAAAAACTACCTGAAAACTGGCTAAAAACTACCTGAAAACAGGCTGAAAACTACCTGAAAACTGGCTGAAAACAAGTACAGATGTATCTTTAATACTCGTGTATCAGATACATGTATAATTTTACCTCAATATAGCCCTTCACTACACAATCCCAAGTTTTAACGACAAAAAAAAAGCCTTTAACCCATTACCACACGACACAATTTTAGACTGGTTCAAATTGAAAGCATTTGCAGACGACAAAATAAAGGCGACTGAAAAATTGAAATTTGTTCTGGGAAGGTAGAAAACACTGTGGGAAAAGGAGAAAATGCTGATTACCAGCATTTTCTCCTTTTCCCACAGTGTTTTCAAAAGGCTTCTTTCTCAGGGGCGTCAAAAGTAGGGATTGTGTGGTAATGGGTTAATGTTTGTATTCTGAGTTAAAAATGTTTTTAGCAGCCCAGGTCATTTGGACTTTAACACCGATTAAACTGCCCCAGTCATTTGGACTTTAACACCGATTAAACAGCCCAGGTCACTTGGACTTGGACTTTTACACCGATTAAACAGCCCCGGTCATTTGGACTTTTACACCGATTAAACAGCCCCGGTCATTTGGACTTTAACACCGATTAAACAGCCCAGGTCATTTGGACTTTAACACCGATTAAACTGCCCCAGTCATTTGGACTTTAACACCGATTAAACAGCCCAGGTCACTTGGACTTGGACTTTTACACCAATTAAACAGCCCCGGTCATTTGGACTTTTACACCGATTAAACAGCCCCGGTCATTTGGACTTTTACACCGATTAAACAGCCCCGGTCATTTGGACTTTAACACCGATTAAACAGCCCCGGTCATTTGGACTTTTACACTGATTAAACAGCCCCGATCATTTGGACTTTTACACTGATTAAACAGCCCAGGTCACTTGGACTTTTACACTGATTAAACAGCCCAGGTCATTTGGACTTTTAACTGATTAAACAGCCCAGGTCATTTGGACTTTAACACCAATTAACCCATTACCACACAATCCCTACTTTTGACGCCCCTGAGTAAGAAGTTGTTAGAAGACATTGTGGGAAAAGGAGAAAATGCTGGTAACCAGCATTTTCTCCTTTTCCCACAATGTTTTCTACCCTTCACAAAACAAAATTCATATTTTCAGTCACTTTCATTTTGTCGTATGCAAATGCTATTTGGACAAAACTAAAATATTGTTGTTTGGTAATGAGTTAAACAGCTGAGGTCATTGAGAGTTTAACACGCATTTAACAGCCCCTTCACTGAAAATTCATCGCCAATTTAACAGCCTAGTTCATTGTGAGACTAACTCCAGATAAGCAGCCTAGGTCCCTTGGAGTTTAATACCAATTTAACATCATAGGCTATTGTAGGTTTAACATGGATTTCACATGCGTTTACCACACAATCCGGACTTAACACCACTGTGAAAAAAGCCTTTTGAAAACATTGTGGGAACAGGAGAAAATGCTGGTAACCAGCATTTTCACCTTTTCCCAAAATGTTTTCTTCCCTTCCTAAAACAAATCTCAATTCTTTAGTCACATTTATTTTTTGTCTGCAAATGCTTTCAATTTGGACTAGTCAAAAATTTTGTCGTTTGGTAAAGAGTTAAATAACCTACACGGCTGGGAATCACGTGACACAACAACAACAACAATGACCGACATTTGAAGAAATTCCCTAACTTCAGGTAAGAAAATCTTCAATAATTCCGTTAATACGTGACCGATTGGAATTTGGTTTAAGCAGAGAAGGCGGAAGGACTCCAGGGATTTGCTTGATGTGTTAGATTTTTTAAACAACACCTGATAAAAAAGTTATTGACGAGCAAACAAATTTTTTACCCTGGATAATTTAACAGCCTACATCATTGGGAGTTTAACACCAACGTAACAGCCTGGGTCATTGGGAGTTTAACACCAACGTAACAGCCTGGGTCACTGGGAGTTTAACACCAACGTAACAGCCTGGGTCATTGGGAGTTTAACACCAAGGTAACAGCCTGGGTCAATGGGAGTTTAACTCATTACCACACGAGAAAATTTTGGACTGGTCCAAATTGAAAGCATTTGCAGACAACAAAATAAAGGTGACTGAAAAATTGATATTTTTTCTGGAAAGGGTAGAAAACACTCTGAAAAAAGAAGAAAATGCTGGTTACCAGCATTTTCTCCTTTTCCAACAGTGTTTTCATAAGGCTTCTTTCTCAGGGGCGTCAAAAGTAGGGATTGAGTGGTAATGGGTTAACACCAACGTAACAGCCTGAGTCAATGGAATTTAACACCAATGAAACAGTCTATGTCACTGGGAGTTTAACATCAATGTAACAGCCTAGGTCATTGGGAGTTTAACATAATGTAACAGCCTGGGTCATTGGGAGTTTAACATCAATGTAACAATCTAGGTCATTGGGAGTTTAACATAACGTAACAGCCTAGGTCATTTGGAGTTTAACATAACGTAACAGCCTAGGTCATTGGCAGTTTAACATAATGTAACAGCCTGGGTCATTGGGAGTTTAACACCAATGTAACAGCCTGGGTCATTGGGAGTTTAACACCAATGTAACAGCCTGAGTCAATGGAATTTAACACCAATGAAACAGTCTAGGTCACTGGGAGTTTAACATCAATGTAACAGCCTAGGTCATTGGGAGTTTAACATAATGTAACAGCCTGGGTCATTGGGAGTTTAACACCAATGTAACAATCTAGGTCATTGGGAGTTTAACATAACGTAACAGCCTAGGTCATTTGGAGTTTAACATAACATAACAGCCTAGGTCATTGGGAGTTTAACACCAATGTAACAGCCTTGGTCATTGGGAGTTTAACACCAATGTAACAGCCTGGGTCATTGGGAGTTTAACACCAATGTAACAGCCTGGATCATTGGGAGTTTAACACCAATGTAACAGCCTGGGTCATTGGGAGTTTAACATAATGTAACAGCCTAGGTCTTTGAGAGATTAACAGTAATGTAACAGCCTAGGTCACTGGAAGTTTAAGACCGATGTAACAGCATGTGTCATTGGGAGTTTAACACCAAATTAACATCCTGTCATAGAGATTTTAGCACCGAATTACGTGGGGTGATCAAAAATATCGTGGACTACCTCGTTATTTTGAAAACTACTACACGCAGAATTACAAGATTTTGCATGGATGAGCACCAATTATCTGGTAACTGGCTCAAACTTATAAATGTCATCATATTCAGGTAGGTAAAGTATGATGTCATCTTAATGACGTCATATACCACATTAGCGGATTAAAATATAGGACGACGTTTTATTTGAGCTGGGAGTAATCATAAAGATTTACATCGAACTCGAAAAGTGTTTATCGGAAGTCAAAAGCGATTTAGAACCAGTTAAAGGGGACTCTGTGCTCAAGAAATCTGATATTGTACATTGATCGGACTGGTTTAGACAAGAGTGCGATACAGTAAAAGATGACATGACCCATTTTCAAACTCGTCCGAGATAACATCCAGGCAAACATCCTGACCAACTTTCATGAGTATCCGACTGAAAATGTGGCCTCTAGAGCGTACACAAGGTTTTTCTAAAATTTGACCTAGTGACCTAGTTTTTGACCCCACATGACCCATTTTCGAACTTGTCCGAGATAGCATCCTGAAAAACATGAGTATCTGACTGAAAATGTGGCCTCTAGAGTGTACACAAGGTTTTTCTAAGATTTGACCTAGTGACCTACATGTAGTTTTTGACCCGACATGACACATTTTTGAACTTGTCCGAGATTTCATCGAGGCAAACATCCTGACCAACTTTCAAGAGTATCGGACCGAAAATGTGGCCTCTAGAGCGTACACAAGGTAAAAAGTTGACGACAGATGACGCACGACGGACACAGCACATTCACAATAGCTCACCATGAGCACTTCATGCTCAGGTGAGCTAAAAACAATACAAATCATCAATAATTAAGAATCATAAAATCACAAAAAAAAATATTTCTTTACGTAGCCTCTTCAGGTATTTTTAGATTTCAAGCCAGAAATAAAAAAATCATTCTGGGAAAGTCATGTGAATGGCACATGACTAATGACGCTTAAATTCCAAAGCATAACAAATATGTAATTATTTTCCATAATGTCTTCTTCGGACAGTATGTTTGAAGCTTCGTCTGTGTACTTCTGGTATGTAAACGGGCGAGTTGCTCATGTAACAAGAGGCTAAGATGGCCCTGGATCGCTCACCTGAATTTTTGAGAGGACCATCGCCAATTTTTTGTTGAGGTATTGAAACACTGGAAACAAAACCATTACTTTGTGAAGCAATTTTCAAAAGGTCACCTGTAAAAGTCATTGCAAAATCTGACCAGCAGTTTAAGAAAAGAATAATTTTCAAGAATTTCTTCATGTCCCTATAGAGCAAGTAGCCACCATTCAGCAGAGCCATGTTTCTTGATGGATCAAAATTTCTTGTAAAATTTTTGTAAAGGGCCACACAAGGAACATCTCTGTGAAATAATTTTAAAATCTGGCCAGTGGTTTCAGAGAAGAATTTTAAAGAATTTCGTAGAAAATTCCATTTGGTTTTTGATAGAATCAAATTCTGTGAACATTTTTTAAAGAGGACCTCCCAAGGAACATTCCAGCCAAGTTTGGTCTAAATTGGCCCTGTGGTTTAGGAGGAGTTGATGTTTAAAGAATTGTTGACGATGCACGACGGACACTGGGTGATCCTAAAAGCTCCCCTTGAGCAAGTTGTGCTCAGGTGAGCTAAAAATAGACTGTGTTTCCCGTCGTGTCAATCTTGGGCATAGTAAATCTTTAATTTCTCTTGTTGTTGGATGGTTTTCGACCACTGGGGTTTTAATGAATGAAAATAAAAGGTTTTGGGAGTATAAGGATGATTTTTTTTGGTATTCTTGTAAGAATTTCATCCCGAGATCTGACGGGCCACCTTTAAAGGACACTGTGAGAAACACGGTGAAACCTAGCAATATTTAGTATTGTAGTATATTCTAGAATCAGACCATACACTTGGCCAAACACAGTTATTTCACAATTATTTTTGCACAGAAATGAAATAGAGTAGAGTACAGTGTAGATCCAAGATAAGACTACAGAACTAATCTTAGCATGTCATAGGTAAATCTGATAGTCATGGTGAACCGCTCTAATGTGACGGCTGAGACTGCCATTTGTCGTAAAGGATCTTTTACAACGGGAGCAAGTAAACGGTCTTTCTCCCGTATGTGTACGTAAATGCACATCCAGGTTCCATTGGCTTCCGTTCATTTTCCCGCAATACGGGCAAACAAAAGTACGTTTTGGCAAGTCTTCTAAACCTTTTGGCAAATCTGCAAAGACAGAAATATACTCTTTACCACACAACAAAATTTTAAATTCATCCAAATTTCAAAGAATTTTGCAGACAACAAAATTGAATGTAGCCAAAATGATCATTTCATTTTTCAGAAGAGTGGAAAACATTGTAGGAAAAGGAGAAAATGGTGGTTACCAGCATTCTCTTCTTTTCCTTAACCCTCTTCCAAACAATCCCTGGTCTTTAAAACCCTGAGATACAAGCGTTTTGAAAACATTGTGGGAAAAGGAGAAAATGCTGGTAACCAGCATTTTCTCCATTTCCGACAATGTTTTCTGCCCTGCTGGAAACAAATTTCAATTCTTGAGTTACGTTGATTTTGTCGTCTGCAAGTGCTTTCAATTTGGACAAGTCTTAAAATTTTGTTGTTTGGTAAAGAGTTAAATGATTTCAAAAGGCTTCTTCATTAAGGTTGTTAAAATTTAGGATTGTGTGTGTTAACCAATTACCACACAATCCCTACTTTTGACGCCCCTGAGAAAGAAGCCTTTGTTTTCTACCCTTCACAAGATAAATTTCAATTTTTCAGTTACTTTTATTTTGTCGTCTGCAAATGCTTTCGATTTGGACAATCCTAAAATTTTGTCATGTGGTAACGAGTTAAAGGGTTTATAACAATATGTAACCATTTCAGTAACATTTGAATTTTTGTCTGCACATGCTTGGTTATTAACTCTTTACCAAACAACAAAATTTTAGGTGTGCCCAAATCGAAAGCATTTGCAGACAACAAAATAAAAGTGACTGAAAATTTGAAATTTGTTTTGTGAAAAATTGTAGAAAACATTGTGGTTACCAGCATTTTCTCCTTTTCCCACATTGTTTTCAAAAGGCATCTTTCTCAGGATAATTATAAGTCAGGATTGTGTGGTAAAGACTTAACTCTTTACCAAATGACAAAATTTTGGACTTGTCCAAATTGAAAGCATTTTGTAGATGTCAACATGAATGTGAATAGCTCATTTTCCCACATTGTTTTATAAAGGCTCCTTTCTCAGGGTTTTCAAAAGTAGGGATTGTGTGGTAATGGGTTAATAGGCTATTTCCTTAGTGTTAATCTTTTACCCCATAAGGCATTTCTATGGTATCCCTAACTGACCTTACATAACAGCAAGGATAAAACTGTTTCTTATATGTATATGACACCTTTTGATAGCATAGAAAACATTGTGACAAAACGTGAAATTGCTCATCACAAGCAATTTCACCTATTGCAACAATGTTTTCCAAAAGCTCCTACAAGCAACACGTACGAAATGAGTATCTATGGCGTAAAGGGTTAAGAAACATCAGGGAATTAGAACTGTGTCACTGACACAGATTTCCCGAAAAATTGTCGTTACTATAGTAATTGTAGCATTTATTGGCATTATGTTTAACCCATTACCACTCAATCCCTACTTTTGACGCCCCTGAGAAAGAAGCCTTTAGAAAACACTGTGGGAAAAGGAGAAAATGCTGGTAACCAGCATTTTCTCCTTTTCCCACAATGTTTTCTACCCTTTCCTGAACAAATTTCTATTTTTCAGTCACTTTTTTTTTGTCGTCTGCAAATGCTTTCAATTTGGACCTGTCCAAAATTTTCTCGTGTGGTAATGAGTTAACCCAACACTGTGACCTTGACCTTTGAGCTGGCAACAAGGTTTTTTCACAAAACACAGTCTATTCATGGTTATTAACCCTTTTCCACATAATGACGACTTTTAATGCCCCAGAGGGTGAAGCCTTTAGAAAACATTGTGGGAAAAAGGAAAAATGCTGATAACCAGCATTTTCTCCTTTTCCCACAAAGTTTTCTACCTTATCTAAGCAAAATTGCACCATTTGAGCCACTTTGAAATTGTCCTCGCCAAATGCTTTCACTTTGGATAGGTCTAAGATTTTGCTGTGTGGTAACAGGTAAATTTGCACCAAATTATTTTAGAATCTGAACACACACCTTGCCATACACAATTATTCCAGAATTATCTTCGCAGTAAAATGCAATATATTAGTGGAAAGCGTAGTTCTAAGTTCAGATTGCGCAATTAATTAAGGAATGAAGAGAATTTTATTTCTTTCATTTATTTCTTTCACCGTGTGAAAACGCAAGGCAGTTTCATACATTTCTTCATTGCTTATAATTTAATATTACAGACAACAAACTCCCATGGAAATAGTTCAAACTGCATTCAAACTCTATAGTTTTAAATCTAATGTTAGAGTTAAAAATCTAAAGTCCCTTCCACTTTATTTGTATGGCGCAAGAATATAATAGGGAAGCAGTTTTTAGATCCCCAATACTGAAAACTAACCAATAGAATGAAAGTAAAGGAGCAAAGCGGTGTGTAGGACCTACAAAAGTAACCCTCAACAAAAGTAGTTCCGGATTTTTCATGGATCAATGAAAACAAAATTTCTGCCAATCAGAACTCACCAATGTTCACGAAAACAACTGATATTAAATTATTCTAAGTTGGTTCCAGCAGTTTATGGCTAAACCTGATTGTAAAGGTGAACATTTTGAATGTGACGTTGGAGATTGCCGTTTGTAGTAAAGGACTTTTTACATCGAGAGCAAGTAAATGGTCTTTTGCCCGTATGCGTGCGTAAATGCACATCCAGATTCCATTTGTTTCTGCTCGTTTTTCCGCAATATGGGCAAACAAAATGTTTTGGCAAGTCTTCAATACCGTTAGGAAAATCTGCAAAGATAGAAACATACTCTTGTTCTGGTATTAACCCATTACCACACAATCCCTACTTTTGACGCCCCTGGAAAAGAGGCCTTTTGAAAACATTGTTGGAAAAGGAGAAAATGCTGGTAACCAGCATTTTCTCCTTTTCCCACAATGTTTTCTACCCTTAACAAAATAGATTTTAAAATTTCAGTCACTTTTATGTTGTCGTCTGCAAATGATTTTGATTTGAACAAGTCTAAAATAACGTCGTCTGGTAATGAGTTAAACCCATTACCACACAATCCCTACTTTTGATGACCCTGGGAAAGAAGCCTGTTGAAAACATTGAGGGAAAAGGAGAAAATGCTGGTAACCAGCATTTTTTCCTTTTGCGACAATTTTTTCTACCCTTCCAATAACAAAATTCTATTTCTGATTCACATTTTATTTTGTCGTTTGCAAATGTTTTCAATTTAGACTAGTCCAACATTTTGTTGTTTGGTAAAGAGTTAACTAAATACCACACAATCCCTACTTTTTAAGACCCTGAGCAAGAAGCCAAAGTTAGCAAACATTATGAGAAAAGGAGAAAATGCTGGTTACCAGTTTGAATGCAGTTTGACTTATTTCTGTGGGTGTACTATGTTCTTTGTAAAACTAATTTATAAAGAATGAAGAGAAGCAATTTCATACAAATACAAGTGTGATTAGGGTTTTTTTTTTCATACAACCATGAAAAAAATAAAATTCTTTTCGTTCCCTAACTCATTACCTAACGACAAAATTTTAGACTTGTCTAAATTGAAAGCATTCGCAGACAACAAAATAAATGAGACACAAAAATCGAAACTTGACCCTAGGGGGTGGAAAACACCATGGGAAAAGGAGAAAATGCTAGTAACCAGCATTTTCTCCTTTTCGTACAATGTTTTCAGAAGGGCTTCTTCTTCTGGGTCGTAAAAAACAGGGATTGTTTGGTAACACCATATTGTCATCACTAGCAGTTTAATTCACTGTGAATTCCGGTAATTCACTGACAGGATTACACTACATTATGTTTACCATCAGTTTCCCATAAATGTTCCAATCTTTACATTTGAACCACATTTGATAAATTATCAACAATGGCTAGCAATCAGATAAGTATTCAAAGCGTTGAGAATGCTGGTGTCGCATTTGTCAAGAAAGCCATTGTGTGGAATTGATAATTTGCAAAAACAAAAAGCTGAGAAATATTACTCAAATAATAACTTGAAAATCAACCTCCTGAGCAAATTAATACATCTCTTTGGTTCAAGGGTGCCAAAGTTTGCATTTCTTGTGTATTGATGGTTTCCCTTTGATCATTCAGAAAAGTCAAGAGTAATGTCCCTCGATGATAGGATGCATGATGGGTAGAGAGAGAAACCATGTAAATATATTGAATCAAATTAATTTCATACCTGAAAACTATGATTTTGAGATATCTTTGGCACTCAGGACTTTTAAAATTCCCAACATTACAATGAAGGTTTTAACCTGTAGATATTCATGTACAATCAAATAGAGAAGCATGAAATCATGGGATGAACAAGGCCTTGGACAAACAAGACCAGGGACAAAAGGGTTTTGGAATGAACAACACCAGCCCAAAGCAGTCAACAGACAAATTTTGTCTTTATCATTTACCAAAGCAGTCAACAGACAAATTTTGTCTTTATCATTGCGCCAGTAGAAGGCAATGAGGGGGTGAAACTCAATCAAAAAGTAAGTATTTTAATGATCAATGGCCAAATGCAGTTTATTTCAATATGACATTTCCAATTATATAATTTTATTTCATGCTTTCCAGTAGGATATCGAGAAATAGCAGTGAAAATATTTTTCGATCTTACATTGGTACCACCAGTGAAAATACCGATTCTTGTTGCCTAGGGTAAGTGCGCGTGCCTAACAACCAGATGGGAAATATGATATCATATACCTCACATTTCTCGCGCTTGACGTAATATTGTAATGTGTTGCTATGCGGAAGGGGTATGCCATGGGGAATAACGGAAAAGAACTGTACTGGACTTTGATAAAGCTCCTCCCAGAAAAGGTTAAAGGTGGCCCTTCAGAATTTGGGTCGAAAACTTCACAAAAATACAAAAATATCTTCCTTATACTCTCGCAGCCTTATAATCGTCATTCATAAAACCCCAGTAGTCGAAAACCATCCGACAACATGAGAAATTAGAGATTTACTACGGCCAAGGTCGACATCGACGGGAAGCACGTTCTATTTTTACATGAACAACTCGCTCATTTACATACTGGAAAAACACAGACGAAGCTTCAAACATAGCGTCCAAAGAAGATATTATGAAAAATAATTGCCTATGTTTGTCATGTAATGGAATTTAAGCATTATTAATCAAGTGCCAGTCACTTAACATTCCCACAATGCATTTTTTAATTTTTGGCGCGAAATCTAAAAATAGCTTAAGAGGCTACGTGGCCTTTTAACCCATTACCAAACGACAAAATTTTAGGCTTGTCCAAATCAAAAGCATTTGCAAACGACATAATAAAAGTGACTGAAAATTTGGAACTTGTTTTGTGAAGGGTAGAAAACATTGTGGGAAAAGGAGAAAATGCTGGTTACCAGCATTTTCTCATTTTCCCATAATGTTTTCTAAAGGCTTCTTTCTCAGGGGCGTCAAAAGTAGGGATTGTGTGGTAATGGGTTAAGGGAATACCATCAAAAAAAATTTTTTTTGGTAATTTTATGATTCTTAATTATTGATGATTTTTATTGTTTTTTCATATAAATTTCAGTGATATATATATTTTTTGATTTGGTGTGATGATAAAATTCTAAGTACCCACCTTTAAAAGCGTGAAATAAATAGAATATTTGTTTCTTTTCCCGTGAAAGATCGAAATTTATTTCATCTCGTGAACACCATCGGTAATATTTTCACTCGTGGATGTGCCACTCGTGAAAATATTACCGATGGTGTCCACTCCATGAAATAAATTTCAATCTTTCACCGAAAAAAACAAATATCCTCTATATCTTTAAATAGACAAGAAGATTTCCAAAGATTCACAACATTTTTCTGTTTAGTTGCCATGCAACCTGAATTTTTTATTGGTATGAAAAGTCTTTAAAAAATTCTGAAGAGGGCCTTGCCATGATGATTTCTGTAAAGTTTCATCAAACGCATATTTTGAGACTTGGATTTTTGAAATCAAAGCTAATGCACACAAGCACTGACTAATGTATACACAATCGGACACACACACACAGATGATGGACACCAGACCATGGCACAAGCTCACTGGCCTTTGGCAAGTAGAGCAATAAAAAGAGACTTGGGAGGAGGAGCAATTCTAAGTAACAAGCACTAACTGCTTTTTTTCACAATGTTTATTCCTATAGAGAGAGTACTATTTAACTCATTACCAAACGACAATATTATAGACTTGTCCAAATTGAAAGCATTTGCAGACGACAAAATAAAAGTGAATAAAAATTTGAAACTTGTTTTGGGAAGGGTAGAAAACATTGTGGGAAAAGAAGAAAATGCTGGTTACCAGCATTTTCTCCTTTTCCCACAATGTTTTCTAAAGGCTTCTTTCTCAGGGGCGTCAAAAGTAGGGATTGTGTGGTAATGGGTTAACTCTTTACCAAACGAGAAAATTTTAGATTGGTTCATATTGAAAGCACTTGCAGATGACAAAATGATATTGAAAGCACTTGCAGACAACAAAATAAACGTAACTCAAAAACTGAAATTTGTTTCTAGCAGGGTAGAAAAGATTGTTGAAAAAGTGGTAACCAGCATTTTCTCCTTTCTCCTACAATGTTTTCAAAAGGTTTTCTATCTCTGGGTCATAAAAACCAGGGATTGTTTGGGAAAGTGCTAAGTGGAAATTTTTGTGAAGTGAAAATTTTTGCGATTTCGGGAATTTCAAAATTTGCAAACTGTTTTGTAAGCATCTTTTACTATAATTATACCAACAAATAACGAATGCCTCGAGTTCGCAAACATTTTGGTATGCAAGAACGTCCATAATTTGTAATTCACAAAATTTTTGTCACACATAATTATTACATCCATGCACAGAGTAACTAAAAGATGAACATAATGGAGGGAGGGGCAAAACACCAATTGAGGCCAGCCATTTTAGTGTGGAGAGGGGCACAACAAGGGGCCAGCCATTCTAGTGTGTTTTCATATGCACAATTAAATTCCCTTTCTGTGCAAAAGCTTTGCCGCAATGGACACATCGGTACGGTTTTTCTCCCGTGTGAGTACGAATATGCTGTTGCATTTTCCACCGGCTTGCCGTCATCTTTTCACAGTAAGGGCATTTATGAAATCTTATACCGCCCTCTTCATACCCTGCAATTAAAGGGAGGTAATTTGTAGTTTTATTTCAAACTATGAATCACAATTTTTTTTTATGCTTTTAGTTAACCCTTTACCCCATAAGGCATTTCTATGGTATCTCTAATTGACCCTAAATAACAGTAAGGATGAAGCCGTTTCTTATGTGTATATGACACCTTTTGATAGCATAGAAAACATTGTGACAAAAGGTGAAATTGCTCGTGACGAGCAAGGATTGCTCATGACGAGCAAGGATTAAGCCGTTTCTTATGTGTATATGACACCTTTTGATAGCATATAAAACATTGTGACAAAAAGGTGAATTGCTCATCACAATTTCACCTTTTGCCACAATGTTTTCAAAAAGCTCCTACAAGGAATGCGTAGAAATGAGTATCTATAAAGTAAAGGGTTAAATCATCTGCGAAAAGTTTCAGCTCAGATCAGCCTGTGCAGTCCACACAATCTGACCTTAACCGAAACTTTTCGCTGTTGGTCAATTTTCTGTATGTTCAAGGCCCAGTCTACCCCATAATTTTGTCAGTTGTTTAAAAAACGTGGCTATAATGGATCTATGAGATGCATTAAGCCCCCTTTTGCCAGAGCATGGCTCAGAATTTTTCAAAAGAAACTGGTTTCATAGGAGCGATCTACCAACAACTCTATCACACAATCATGAGTTTTAACGACCCTGTAGGAAAAGGCCTTTTGATAACATTGTGGGGAAAGGAGAAAATGCTGGTGACCAGGTTAACCCATTACCACACAATCCATACTTTTGACAACCCTGAGAAAGAAGCCTTTAAAAAACATTGTGAGGAAAGGAGAAAAAGCTGGTAACCAATCCCTACTTTTGACGACCCTGAGAAAGAAGCCTTTAGAAAACATTGTGAGAAAAGGAGAAAATGCTGGTAACCAGCATTTTCTCCTTTATCCACAATGTTTTTTACCCTTCATAAAAAACAAAAAATCAAATTTTCAATCACTTTTATTTTGTCATCTGCAAACGCTTTCGATTTGGACAAACCTAAAATGTTGATGTTTTGTAACCAGGTTAAAGTTTAAAAGACTTGACTGTTATTTTGCAGTCAGAACTCCCCCTATTTTTGTTACATCATCGTAATCATTTGAATAAGTATCCTCCTAATCAACTCATTTTATTGATCACATGACATTCCCACAAGTCTTACTAAAATTGTGACAGAAAATCTGAACAAGGATACTACATGTACATGCTGGTGCCAATGCAAGGCACAAGTTGCTTGGTTTTCAGTGAAAATATGAAAATTGTAAATTTGAAACGGGATGTTACTGTGCCAACTAGAGCTATGACGAAACATGATCACATCCTCAACCAGTTCCTTGTCACAAAAACAAGTCTTTGTCACAGAATGCAAAACGGTTTAGTACAAGAGTAGGATTTGAAAAAAAGTTCATGGGGAGATAATTCTGTAAACGAATCGCAGCAGGGTCATGATAATTGCACATGCACAACTTTATATATATATATAGGAACCTGGCGTGAAAATTCAAATTTAGTATGTGAAAAACTGTAGGAGTATGGCTCCAGACAAATTTGTGTCTACAGATAGACGGACGAACAGACGGGTAGACAGCTATGGCGATTCCAGTATACCCCCCTCCACTACGTTGGGGGGGGGGGGGGGGGGGTGTAAAAAATATAAAATTATTGTAAACCAGGAAATGATCTCTGTGTCTGAGAGCACAAGGTAAGAGGGAGTGATGGTTTTCTAAATCCATTATTTCTCTTTGAAACCCTATGCTGTGGGTACTCATCAGAATCGTCTCCATGAGACGATTCTAATGAGTACCCACAACATAGGTTTACGTGGAAAATGATTAATATTTTCAATTTTTGAAATCAAAATCACTCCCTCTATCTGCAGCTCTGCTGTGCAGTCTGATCTTTGTCTACACTGACCACGAAGCACATTGAGCTGTGCTTTGTACAACTACGGGTTAAACTTCTTACATGTGTATATAAGCATGGTACTGCGTATATTTAATTTTCCGAATAATAGTCTGCATTCTATTTATATGCCTTCTTGAAGAGAGCAATACAAATGTTAAAATTGCAATTCATAATTATAACAAAACAGAAATTATCTCCCTTTAATGAAAAAACAGTCTTTAACCCTTTCCTAAACAATCCCTGGTTTTTAGGGGTCTGGAATAGTAGCCTTTTGAAAACATTGTGGGAAAAGGAGAAAATGCTGGTAACCAGCATTTTCTCCTTTTCCAACAATGTTTTCTACCCTGTCATAGACAGAAATCATCTTTTCAGCAAGAGTTGAATTGTCGTCTGTAAACGCTTTCAATTTGGTATAGTCCAAAAGTTTGTTGTTTGGTAAAGGGTTAACAAAAAAAAAATGATGTTGACTCAATGACAAACTTGAAATATACAAACATGATAAGATAATTGAAAAAAAAAAAGTAATTTTACCACACTATCACAACTTTTGACAACCCTGAGGTAGAAGCCTTTCCAAAACATTGTGGGAAAATTCTGGACTTGTACAAATTGAAAGCATTGGCAGATGTCTACAGTAATGTGATTAAGAAATGCAGATTTGTTTGTGGAAAGGTGAAAAACAGTGTGAAACAGCACTATATCTCCTTTTCCCACAATGATTTCAAAAGCCATCTTCCTCGAGGCTGTTAACCCATTACCACACAATCCCTACTTTTGATGCCCCGGAGAAAAAAGTCTTTAGAAAACACTGTGGGAAAAGGAGAAAATGCTGGTAACCAGCATTTTGTCTTTTTCCCACAATGTTTTCTACCCTTCACAAAATAGATTTCAAATTTTCAGTCACTTTTATTTTGTCGTCTGCAAATGCTTTCAATTTGAACCAGTCTAAAATACTGTCGTTTGGTAATGAGTTAAAACTCAGAATCGGGCGGTAAAGTACTAATCTGTAATCTCCCAATTCTTTCAAAATGGACTCGTCTAAAATTTTACAGATTCTGAAAGCATTGTGAAACAAGAGCTTCACAAAGCGATGCACATACACCCGATGGAATTTGTCGGTACAATGGGTTAAAATCTAGAACTCCTGTGCAATGCAGAGAAATGACCCTCCCCTACAAAATGACCCTTGGGTCATTTCTCTATGTAGAAGAATGACCCGGGTCATTATTCTATGTAGAGAAAAAACCGTATGGGGTCATTCCTCTACGTAGAATAATGACCCGCCGGTTATTTCTCTACGTAGAGAAATGACCCATGGGTCATTTTGTAAGGGAGGGTCATTTCTCTGCATTACACCTGCAGACATCCAAATTTTAAAAGTCACTATGCACAACTACACATCATGGCAGATTCATTGTGTTAACCCTTTCCAAAACAATCCCTGGTTTTTATAGGTCTGGAATAGTAGCCTTTTGAAAACATTGTGGGAAAAGGAGAAACAGCATTTTCTCCTTTTCTCACAATGTTTTCTACCCTATCATAGACAGAGATCATCTTTTGAGCAAGAGTTGAATTGTCGTCTGCAAATGCTTCAATTTGGTCTAGTCCAAAACTTTGTCGTTTGGGAAAGGGTTAAGTCTGAACGTAATCCAATGAAAACCCTGGGAGTTGCCCGCACAAGAAAATTTTGCTAACAGATGGACAGACAGACAGAAATTACAAAATTAGGTTTATGTGGCTTTTCCTTGGATCTTGATGTGGAATTTTTCCACATAAAAGAGTCTGTTTTATGTGGTTTTGTTCTATATTTCATATAAATTATGGTCAAATTGAAGCCTCTAAACACTATGACGTTTGCCAAGTACGACAGACGATAATACATGCGCGGATCCAGATATCTTTCTCAGGGGGGGTGGGTCCCACCGAAAACACACTCGTCTTATATGATATCCGGATTTCAGTGGATGTAAGCCGTTTACAAGAAAAGTCAGCTTTCCAGTTCTAAACTTTTAGAACCTTTTTCTTTTTTATTTTATGACTGTATTTACATATATGTTGTGCAATATCAAACCAGTCCCATTCACGAATCTGATAACCACATTTTTCACGAATCTGATAACCACATTTTTGCCAAAATTCCAGGGGGTGGGGAGTGTTCCGGATCCCCGGTCCCCCCCTCTGGATCCGCCCATGTAATACCACCCCCACTTTTGGGATTGATTTTCATCCTTGAATTTCTTTCACTACACTAACATATAATCTTCATCTTTAATCTTATCTAAATCTGGTAAGATTGTTTTACAAATGTTTATATATGCCTATCTCTAAGGACTGCTCACATACCTATCTTTAACAAACGACGCAATTTTAGACTGGTCCAAATTGAAAGCATTTGCAGACGACAAAATATATATGACTGACGAATTGAAATTTGTTTTGGGAAGGCTTCTTTGAACAGACTTCTTTCACAGAGTCATTACAAGTTGGGATTGTGTGGTGAAGGATTGAAATTACATGGGTACCTTACATTTACACCATAAATTCATTACATATAACAAAAAACATCCCTACAGGAATAAAGGATAAAGACAAAGGAATACAGTTAAAAGGAACAATCTGTTTTTTGTTTTGCCTGTAGACTTTAACTGGCTAGGGAGACAATCTACGGGAATGAAAAAATTGTCTCTGATTCGTTGTCTGCGCATGTCATATTCTTCAAGGATTCCTGTCTAATATAACACACCACTCCCCCAATAAGAGGGGGGGGGGGGGGATTGTAGTAATACATGCTATAAAGTAGCAATGGAGAAATAAGGCCTGTTTTAGCTCCAGGTTTCTCTAAACTGCTGATCATAGCTGAATTAATCGTACCAGATAGTGTTTTATTGAGTAAACATTTATTTTAGTTTGAAATTAAAAGTAACGGTTGTCAGGTAGAAAAGTAGTCCGGTTCTGTACCCAGGATGCCCAAATTAGATAGATGTGTATTTGTAGAATGCCATCTTGCTGGAGATAATAGCCTTTATGCTGATAAACACAGCAAAAAGCACTTTGCTATTTAACCCTTTCCCAAACGACAAACTTTTGGACTTGACCAAATTGAAAGCATTTGCAGACGACAATTCATCTCATGCTGAAAAGATGATTTCTGTCTATGATAGGGTAGAAAACATTGTGGGAAAAGGAGAAAATGCTGGTAACCAGCATTTTCTCCTTTTCTCACAATGTTTTCAAAAGTCTACTATTCCAGACCCAAAAAAACCAGGGATTGTGTGGTAATGGGTTAACGCAAGTGCGTAACCATATGCTTCTTCAGATTTCCTTTCAGATTAAAGCCCTTGGAACAGACCGCACAAACATACGGCTTTTCCCCCGTATGAATAAACATGTGCTGTTCCAACGCATGGTTTGATTGCAAGAATTTTCCGCAAACATTGCATCGAAATCTGCCACCTTGGGGAAGTACCGCATCTGAAAGGTAGAATTAACAACGAGTTAGTACTCAACATATTATCTTCCGCCAGAAATGGTATCACGGCAAATTTGGATAAGTGTAAAATTTATTGTTCGGTAAATTGTTTACATACAGAGAAACTGTGCGGGTGAAGAGATAACAAAATATGGGATTTTATTTAGAAAATCATCATTTTAATTGAAATATCTTTGCATGATTACCTGAACAAAACAAAAAGACATAATTATATAAATGTAAACAAAACTGTTAACTTGGTTATATTATGATTTTTTAAAAAAAAAAATCCATTATTTTGCAATATTTTACATCTACCCTTCACCAAACAATTCCTGGTTTTCACGACTCTGGGAAGAGTCTTTGTTTCGAAAACAAAGTAGGAAAAGGAGAAAATGCTGGTAACCAGCATTCTCTCTGTTTGTATTAAATCTTTGCCACACCATCTGGACTTTTAACGACCCTGAAAAAGAAACTTTTTGAAAATATTGTGGGAAAAGGAGAAAATGCTGGTTACCACCATTTTCTCCTTTTACTGCCAAGGTTTTCAACCCTTCCAAAACCAAATTTTAATTTTTCAACGACATTTTGTCGTCTGCAAATCCTTTCAATTTGGACCAGTCTATAATTTTGTCGTTTGGTAAAGAGCTCAGTTGCAGTAACAAACATTGTAAAAACAAGAGGGCTAAGATAGCCCTGGATGGCTCACCTGAGTTTTTGAGAGGACCATAGCCATTTTTTTTGCGGTATTTAAACACTGGAAACAAAAGCATTATTTTGCCAAGGAATTTTCAAAAGGTCTCCTGTTTTTTAATTTCTGTAGAGTGCAAGTTGCCCCAATTCACCAGAGCCATGTTTCTTGACCTGTCAAAATTTCGTGAACAAATTTTTGAAAAGAGTCATTCAAGGAACATTTCTGTGAATTTTTTCTCTAAATCTGACCAGTCGTTTCAGAGAAACAGAATTTTCAAGAATTTCTTCATGTCCTTACAGTGCAAGTAGCCCCCATTCACCAGTGCCATGTTTCTTGATGAATCAAAATTTCACACACACTTTTTGAAAAGGGTCACCCAAGGAACATCTCTGTGAAATTATTTCAAAATCTGATCTGCCGTTCCAGAGAAGAAGAATTTTCAAGAATTTCTTCATTTCCCTATAGTGCAAGTAGCCCCCATTCACCAGGGCCATGTTTCTTGACAAATCAAAATTTCATGAATAAATTTTGAAAAGGGTCACCCAAGGAACATCTCTGACATTATTTCAAAATCTGACTTTTGGTTTCAGAGAAGAAGAATTTTTAAGAATTTCTTCATTTCCCTATGGTGCAAGTAGCCCCCATTCACCAGAGCCATGTTTCTTGACAAATCACAATTTCACGAACAACTTTTGAAAAGGAGCACCCAAGGAACATCTCTGTGAAATTATTTCAAAATCTGACCAATGGTTTCAGAGAAGAAGAATTTTTAAGAATTTCTTTATTTCTGTATAGTGCAAGTAGCCCCCATTCACCAGAGCCATGTTTCTTGACGGATCAAAATTTCGCGAACAATTTTTGAAAGGGGTCACCCAAGGAACATCTCTGTGAAATTATTTTAAAATCTGGCCTGCGGTTTCAGAGAAGATGATTTTTAAAGAATTTGCTAAAAAATTCCATTTGGTTGCCATGGCAACCACAGTTTTTGACTGAATCAAATTCTGTGAACAATTCTTAAAGAGGACCTCCCATGGAACATTCCAGCCAAGTTTGGTCCAAATTGGCCCAGCGGTTTAGGAGGAGTTGATCTTTAAAGAATTGTTGACGACACACGACAGACCATTGGTGATCCTAACAGCTCCCCTTGAGCACGTTGAGCTCAGTTGAGCTAAAAAACACAAGAAATAAATCAAATAAACAAACAATACATCAAGAAATCAATTGACCCTTTGGTTGCTTAGCAACTCATGGTCCTTTTGCGGACAGTGTAGATCAAGATCAGACTGCACATTCTGTGCAGTCTGATCTTGATCTACACTGTCCGATAAGGAGGTATTATTCCCCCCAGAGCATAACTTTGAAACAGCAATAATTGGGTTATTAAAATCAAACTGAAAATTTAAAGAAGTAGACCCCTAATACCTCTAGTGCTGCATTTGCATAAAGTTTTCTTGATAGTTGATTAATATGGATTTATACAGGTATAATACTTTTGCACATTTTTAGCCGACCAGAAATTTCTTTATGCCTATCTTGAAATTATTTGTAGATACTTTTGTTAGTTTCCAGAAAAGGGAGGTAATTAGTGTCTCTCTTTGTAATAAAAATATGGTGGTTTCAGATTTATAAAATCAATGATAATTCTAGAAAAGACAAAAAGGGAAAAGTGGCTTGGTTAAAGCAGTACAATAATACTCTTTTTTAATCATAGCAAATTTTGTAGGATAATTTTATTGTAGAAATAACTGTTTTCTATTAGGGGTCTACTATGTTAATTTTAGTTGTATAGCAGGACAAGGGTAAACAATGGTTTCTAGTAATATATTACCGCCTGTGAACAGCTGTCTGGTTCTCAAACAGACCAGTATTGAAAGCATTGTAGGAAAAGGAAATATTGTTTGTAATTCATGATTTCTCCTGCAACTGTCACCTACATCATACATTAACCCTTAACTCCATAGATACTCATTTCTATGCGTTTCTTAAGAGCCTTTGGAAAACATTGTGGCAAAAGGTGATGTTTACTATGCTATCAAAAGGTGTCTTATACACAAAAGAAACAGCTTCATGCTTGCAGTTATTTAGGGTCAGTTAGAGATACCATAGAAATGCATTATGGGGTAAAGGATTAAGCCTTGACTCTATACCAAACAACAAATTTTAAGACTAGTCTAAACTGAGAGCATTTGCTGACGAAGAAAAAATGTGAATAAAGAACTGAAATTCGATTTGGGAAGGGCAGAAAATACTGTGGGAAAAGGAGAAAATTCTGGTTACCAGCATTTCCTCCTTTTCCCAAAATGTTTTCAAAAGGCTTCTTCCTCAGGGATGTTAAAAGTCATCATTGTGTGGTAAGGAGTTAACCATACAATTCCAACTTTAAAGACCCTGAGAAAGGAGCTTTTGGAAACATTGTGGGAAAATCTTCTGAATTGTCCTTTCCTCTGAGGGTTCAATACAACTCTGGAATCTGTAAAGGCAGATGTCCTGAAAGTTCATAAGAAGTGTCAGACATTTGTTCTGACAAAGCCTGAAAATCTGTCAGACCGAAAGAAAAACCAGAATTTTCTCTTATGCCCATAATGTTTTCTGTCCTTCCCAAAACAAATTTCAAATTTTCAGTCATTTTTATTATGTTGTCTGCAAATGCTTTCAATTGGACCAGTCTAAAATTTTGCTGTTTGGTAAAGAGTTAACTCTTTACAAAACCACAATTTTTTTGACTGGACTAAATTCAAAGCACCTGCAGACAACAAAATTAAATCTTGATAATATGATGATTTCAGACTTTACTTAGGCAAAAATGCTTTTTACTAGCATTTTCTCCTTTTCCCATAATGTTTTCTATAGGCTTCTTCCTCAAGGTCGTTAAAAGTCGGGATTGTGCGGTAAAGAGCTAAGGGACACAAGAGATTAAATGGTACTTTCTGCTCAGATTTCTTGCAGACACAACATTTTAGACTTTTCCATTCTGAAATGATCAGTTGACAATAAATAGAACTATGAACCTGTTTTTCTACAAAAAAAAAAGATAATCATGCCACCAAGGCAACTTCTAACTGAAATAATGGTCATTACTCTCTAACTGTTTTTGAGGTATAGAGCAGACACGAAATTGTATGTAAAATGAGTAAAGAAAATCAAAGGGGAAATAACTCGAAAAAATATACAAGCCAGATTTATGGTTCTTGTGCATAACACTTTGTCTCTTAGTGCTTTACAAATATGTGAAGTTTTGTCAAAATATCTTGGAAGATTTTTGAGTTATAGTCATACATGAATTGTGATGGACAGATAAAAAGACGGACACAAAGAGGAAAAATAATGTCTCCCCACCCTGATGGGGGGGATACGTAATAAGGCTCAAACAATAAGGTTTGTCTTTGAAAATGTTGGAAGACATTGCTGTAAAAATAGAATATTGGGGCTTATCAGCATTTTTCTCCTTCTCCAAGTCTTTTCAACAGCTGTCTTCCTTAATGCAATAAAAACATAAGATTCTGTTATAAACAGTTAACTCTTTACCAAACAATTTTTTTAACAGGACTAAATTCAAGTCGCATCTGCTGGCAACAAATTAAATCTTGGTAACATTATGACTTTGATAGGGTAGAAAACATTGTGGGAAAAGGAGAAAATGCTGGTTACCAGCATTTTCTCCTTTTCCCACAATGTTTTCTATAGGCTTCTTTCTCAGGGTTGTCAAAAGTGGGGATTGCGTGGAAAAGAGTTCATCTTTTACCCCATAGAAGTTTTGATGACACCCGCCAGAAAAAGCCATCTGAAAACAATTATTTGTAAGGCAATGAAGAAAATGAAGGTAACCAGCATTTTCTCCTTTTTCCACAATGTTTCTTATCTTTCCCACCATACTTTCATTTTGGACTTGTTTAACTCTCTACCAAACAACAAAATTAAAATTTTAAGACTGGTCTAAATTGAAAGCACTTGCAGACAACAAATTCAACATAACTCAAAGAGAGAAATGTGTTTCCAAATGGGTAAAACATTATGGAAAAGGGAGGAAATGCTGGTTGCCAGCATTTCCTCCTTTTCCCACAATGTTTTTAAAAGGCTTCTTCATCAGGGTCGTTAAAAGGCATCACTGTGTGGTAAACAGTCAAAACTCATCATCTGCGTGAAAATTAAGAATTAAGATTTTCAATTTTTTCCCCCATGCTGCACCTCATAGTGTCTTTTCGCATTCCCTTTCTGAGTAAAAGTCAGTCCGCAGACAGGGCAAGAAAACGGTTTGACCTTAGAATGGACCCTTGAATGGATATCTAGCAACGACTGTGCTGTAAAGACCTTTCCGCAAGTGGAACACACAAAAAATCTCGGCAACTGTATTCTAGCCTTGTTCCCGCCTGAAAAATTCATAATTTTTTTTTTCTCAGATGATGCTTACGAAATTTATTAATACTCTTCATTCTATTGAGGTTTATTGAAGTGGTTTATTTTCAATAAACCACAGTTGCGAGTTATAAGGCACAATAAATAATCCAATAGCATGAGTGGTTTATTAATTGCGCCTAATAACTCAGAAAGTGGTTTATTGAACAATAAACCATGATAGGAAAAAGATAATTTCTATTTTAACATGGCAAACTCCTAATCAAGAGAAAAAAAAAGATACTTAATGAGTAAAAACATAATGCAGATTATATTCCATTCAATAACTTACTCTATCACATAACCTCCCTTGTTTTCAGTTTAATATGCCCATTATGAAATTTTTTATCTTATACACATTTAATATCACATTTGTGTGACGTCATTGTTGACGTCATTTTGTACGTATTTCAAAGGATTGAATGGGTCTGATGGATATTACCGCCAGTGCATCTACAAACATTTTTGCATCATCTGATCTACATGTTTTGAAATGCCGTTGTGTGATATAAAGAATCGGACAATCATGGGCGCTTGAGATAAGATTTTAATAAACTTGTCACAGGCTCGCTTAATAACATTCCCCTAGACTCATTTAACCCTTTCCCAAATGACAAATTATGGACTCTTCCAAACCAAAAGAGTTTGCAGACGACAATTTCAGATTTGGAGAAAATGGCAGAAAGTACTCAAAAAGGTTAGAAAACACTGTGTGAAAAGGAGAAATTGCTCGTTACGAGCAATTTCTCCTTTTCCCACAGTGTTTTCAAAAGACTTTTACTGCAGACATGTAAAACCCAGGGCTTGTTTGGGAAAGGGTTAATAAAATCTTTTCTCAAAAGCCCACTCATGTCAGATCCTATATTTATACAGAATGACCTCACTCTATTATAGAAAAACATAAATTTTTACCAGGCTTTCATTGCACTGTGTTTATTGAGCCAAATTTATGTATCTTGTTAGAATAAACCCTTTATCCCTGGATCCCAAGTTTTATTGACCATGCAGGAAGAAGGGGGAACTTGAAAATGTTGTGGAAAAAGGAGAAAACTGATGCTAAGAACCTTATTACTACCCTGTCATGGACAAATCCCATAATTTGAGCCGAGTTTATTTGTTGTCTGCAAAATAAAATTAAGATCTAAGTCGCCTAACTCTAATCTTAACCCTTTACCAAGCAATTCCTGAATTTTACTAGCATGATCTATAAGCCTTTGAAAACATTGTGGGTAAAGGAGAAAATGCTGGTAACCAGCATTTTCTCCTTTTCCCACAGTGTTTTCTACTCTGTTTGAAACAAATTTCAATTTTTGAGTTACGTTTACTTTGTCGTCTGCAAGTGCTTTCAATCTGGACGAGAGTAAATTTTTGGTAAACAGATAAAAGATACTCAATGAGGAGCTAGCTTTCCAAGAATAAATTTTGATTTTAGAACTACAATTATTTTGTTGAATGCAATTGCTTTCAATTTGGACCAGTCTAAAATTGTGTTGTTTGGTACAGGGTTAAGGTAAATTTTAGTAAAATACAGGAAGTCAATCAGAATACCAGTCTAGAGGTCAATACTGCAATCAAACTCGTTGCCAAACGACAATATTTTAGTCTTGTCCAAATCAAAAGCATTTGCAGACGAATAAAAGTGACTGAGAAATTGAAATTTGTTTTGTAAAGGGTAGAAAACAATATGGGAAAAGGAAAAAATGCTGGTTACCAGCATTTTCTCCTTTTCCCACAACGTTTTCGAAACGTTTCTTTCTCAGTGTCGTCAAAAGTAGGGATTATGTGGTAACGGGTTAAACAAATTTCATGAAAGTATGAGTAAAGGTTTATTAACTCTTTGCCAAACAATCCCGTCTTTTAACGACCCTGAAAAAGAAGCCTTCTGAAAACATTATGGGAAAAGGAGAAAATGCTGGTAACCAGCATTTTCTCCCTTTCCCACAATGTTTTCTTCCCTTCCTATCACAAATTTCAAATTTTCCAGTCACTTTTATCTTGTCGTCTGCAAATGCTTTCAGTTTGGACCAGTCTAAATTGTTGTTGTTTGGTAAAGAGTTATCCCTTTCCCAAACGACAAATTCTAGACTCTTCCAAACTGAAAAAGTTTGCAGACGACAAGTTCACCTTTCATAACATTGGCAGAAACTTACCCGAACGGGCAGAACACAGAGTGGGAAAAGGAGAAATCGCTCGTTACAAGCAATTTCTCTTTTTCCCAGGGTGTTTTTCAAAAGACTTGTACTGCAGAGACGTAATAACAAGGGCTTGTTCGGGAATCGGTTAAATAGAATTTGGACTAGCATCGTCTCAAATTTCATTAGTTGGTAAACATTTCAGAGACTCAAGATTTATTTTCTGTGTCTAGCCTCGTAGTGTCTTTTTGCATTGCCCTTCTGGGAAAAAGAGAGTCCACAGACTGGGCAAGAAAAGGGCTTGGCCCTGGAATGGACCCTTGAATGGATTTCCAACAATGACTTGGATGGGTATAACTTCCCGCATATGGAACACACAAGATGTCTGGGTACTGGTATCCTAGATCTGCTCTTGCCTGAAAAAAATTTATCACATCAAAATTTTTCTCAATCGCACCTTAACTCTTTACTAAACGACAAAATTTTAGACTTGTCCAAGTTGAAACCATTTGCAGACGACAAAATTAATGCAACTCAAAAACTGAAATTTGTTTTGGAAAGGGTAGAAAACAATGTGGGGGGAAAAAGAGAAAATGCTGGTTATCAGCATTTTCTCCTTTTCCCACAATGTTTTCAAAAGGCCTCTTCCTCAGGGCCATGGAAACCAGGGACGTTTGGTAAACGGTTAACTCTTCATCGTGCAATCCCCAGTGTTAACAAACCTGACAAACAGGGCATTTAAAATGATGTGGGAAAAGGAGGAAAAGGTTCCCTTTTTCAAAATATTTTCTTTCCTAAAATCAAGTTTCAACTATTGATCAAGTTTTGTTAGGTTTTCTACACTGAGGCTTTCAATTCGGACAACTCTGAATTGATTGATTGATTGTACACTGTTTTAACACCATTTTTCAACATTATTTCAGTTATATCGCAGCGGCCAGTGCACTTATCCATGTGTTCCCATAGTTTCTTTAACCCTTTCCCCAAACAATCCCTGGTTTTTACGGGTCTGGAATAGTGGCCTTTTGAAAACATTGTGGGAAAAGGAGAAAATGCTGGTAACCAGCATTTTCTCCTTTTCCCACAATGTTTTCTACCCTACCATAGACAGAAATCAGCTTTTCAGCAAGAGTTGAATTGTCGTCTGCAAATGCTTTCAATTTGGTCTAGTCCAAAAGTTTATCATTTGGGAAAGGGTTAACCAATGCAAGGCATGATTTTCTTTCCAAGCCACTGGCTTCTTTCTCACATGATCATCATCTAAAAGATGGTCAGCGGTAGGACAGGAATGAATCCTGTTGCAATGAATATTATCAAACTGTGCAAAGAAATTAGCCGAGCCAGGGGTCATACCCAGTAATCGAACCCTGGGCCGCTTTCAAAATGATTTCAGTCATATCACAGCGTCAGTTCACATATTTATGTTGCCCGAGTTTCAGCAGTTCTAGGCTAGACTATGAAGTGTCTTGCCCAAGGACACTCCTGTGAAAATCCAAATGGAGCCAGCGAGGCTTAAACCCTGGACCTCCAGGTCACGAGTCCTACACTTTACCATTGAGCCACACAGGACACAAGCCACAGTAGCTCAGTAGGTAGCCTGCAGGACTTGAGAACAAGGGGTCATTGGTTCAATCCCCAGCTCGGCCAATTTCTATCCGAGGATTGATGATGGTCATGGTGACAGGATTCATTCCTCTGGTTTCTACCCTGCTGGAAACAAATTTCAATTTTTTAGTTATTTTTATTTTTTCGTCTGCTAGCGCTTTCAATTTGAACTGGACTAAAATTTTGTCGTTTGTTAACGATATAAACAAGTTGTCCTGCACTTACACAGCTAATGTAAATTCCTTCATCCTCATTCTCTCATTGTGTTCATTTTTTCATTGTGCTCATTCTCTCATTGTGTTCATTTTCACATTGTGTTCATTCTCTCTTTGTGTTCATTCTCTCACTCTGTTCATTCTAGCATTGTGTTTATTCTCTAATTGTGGGTCCTGTGTTGCTCAGTGGTAAAGTGCAGGACTCGTGATCTGGAGGTCTCGGGTTCGAGCCTCACTAGCTCCACTGGGTTTTTTCACAGGAGTGTCCTTGGGCAAGAGACTTCAGAGCCTAGCCTAATACTGGTGAAACACAGGAAACATGAATATGTGAACTGTTGCCATGATACAACTGAAATAACATTGAAAGCGGCGTAAAACACCATTCAAACAATTCAAACAATCATTCTCTAATTATGTTTGTTCTTTCATTGTGCTCATTCTCTTGTATGTGTTCATTCTCTAATTATGTTAATTCTTTCATTGTGCTCATTCTCTTGTGTTCATTCTCTCATTGGGCTCATTCTCTCATCATGTTCATTCTTTCAATGTCCTTGTTCTCTAGTGTTCATTCTCTCATTGTGTTCATTCTCTCATTGTGCTCTCTCATCGGGGTCATTCCCTAATCATCTTCTCATCATTCTCCCATGATTCTCGATCTCTCATTGTCTTGTGTTCATTCTCTCATTGTGTTCATTCTCTTATTGGGCTCATTTTCTCATTGTGTTCATTCTCTCATGCTCATTCTCTTATTGTACTTGTTCTCTTGTGTTCATTCCTTCCTTTTACTCATTCTCACCTTGCTTGATCTTTTTTTTCTTTTGATGGGTTTCCCGATAATGTCTCTCAGCATTTCCTTTCTGGTTGAAGGTTTTTCCGCAAATGGGGCAACAAAAGGGCTTTTCACCGGTGTGTACCCTCTCATGAACTTGTATTCCGGACTTGGAAGAGAACAGTTTTCCACACACGCGACACGTATAGACAGGATTTATGTCCAATAGACCTTTAGTCTGACCTGCAAATGAGGAAGTTTACCTTAATCCTAAAACTAAATTATGGATCTGTCCAAATTGAAAGCTTTTACAGACGACAAAATAAATGTGAATCAAAAATTGAAGTTGTATTTGGAAAGGATATAAAACATTGTGGGAAAAGGAGAAAATGCTGGTGACCAGCATTTTCTCCTTTTCCCACAATGTTTTTCAAAGGCTTTCTTTCTCAGGGTTGTTAAAAGTTTGGGATTGGATGGTAAAGAGTTAACCCTTTACCAGAAAACAAAAATTTGGACTTGTCCAATTCTTAAGCAATGAATGACAATAAAAAAAAAACCTATTTAGAAAATTGAACATTGTTTATTGAGAGACAAAAAACGCTCTGCGAACAGGAGAAAGTGCTGGTTACCAGCATTTTCTCCTTTTCCCTCAATTTTTACAAAAGGCTTCTTTTCTAGAGTTGCTCAAAGTCGGGATTGTGCGGTAGCATCAACCTTTTACGACACACTGCCAACTTTAAACAATGCCGAGGAAAAAGTGATTTGAAAACATTGTGGGAAAGGAGAAAATGCTAGTAACCAGGAATTTCTCCTTTTCCCATAGTTTTTTTCTGGATTGAAAAATAGAATAAAATTTTTGAGCTGCAAAAATTTTGTTAACCCATTACCACACAATCCCTACTTTTGACGCCCCTGAAAAAGAAGCCTTTTGAAAACACTGTGGGAAAAGGAGAAAATGCTGGTAACCAGCATTTTCTCCTTTTCCCACAGTGTTTTCTACCCTTCCCAAAACAAATATCAATTTTTCAGTCACCTTTATTTTGTCGTCTGCAAATGCTTTCAATTTGGACAAGTTTTAAATTGCAACAGGTCCAAAATTTTGTTGTATGGTAATGAGTTAACCCATTACCACACAATCCCTACTTTTGACACCCCTGAGAAAGAAGCCTTTAGAAAACACTGTGGGAAAAGCAGAAAATGCTGGTAACCAGCATTTTCTCCTTTTCCCACAATGTTTTCTACCCTTCACAAAACAACTTTCAAATTTTCAGTAACTTTTTTTTTTGTCATCTGCAAATGTGTTCAATTTGGACCAGTCTAAAATACTGTCATATGGTAATGAGTTAACCCTCTTCCTAACAATGCCTAACAAGACTGGGAAAAAGGCTTGAAAATGGTGATTCTTTTCTTCCCTCAACATTTTTCTACTCTATCAAAGCCAAAATTTATAATTTGAGTCATTAATAACCCTCCACCACACAATGACGACGTTTGGCGACCTTGAGTAGAAGCCTTTTGAAAACATTATGGGAAAAGGAGAAAATGCTGGAAATGAAGTTCGCCTCATCCTGGTATCGAACTCACAACCACCAAGTCATGAGTCCGACACGCTCACCACTGAGCCACCCAGGCGGGTGATAATTCGTTAATGTTTTCACTCTGGACAAGTCTAAAATTATGAAATTTCATAACAAGAGGGCCATTGGCCCTGGAACGCTCACCTTACACAATAGCTTATGAGTGAAATTCAATTCTTTGAACAACTTTAGTAAAGCTTCACCCAAGGAACATCCCTGCCAAGTTTCATCAAGATTGGCACAATGGGTTAAGAGAAGAAGATGTTTAAAGAAATTGTTGACAAACGACAGACGCTGGACATAGGGCAATCAAATATCAAAGCTCTACACCTTCCTGTTCCAAAGAAGAATGTTAAATTTTCCTTCTTTGTCCTATGTTTGAACTTGTGGTCCCCCGGGGCTGGGCCAGTTTTGACCAAAGCAGCATCCTTGAAACAAACTTGGTAGAGGTCCACTCAAAGATGCTACATACCAAATATCAAAGCTCTACACCTTCTCATTTAAGAGAAAAAGAAATTAAAAATTTTCCTTCTTTGTTCCTATGTTCCAACCTGTGACCTCTGGGGCAGGGCCAGTTTTGATGCCAGGGACATCATATGACCAAACTTGGTAGAGGACCACTAGAAGATTCTGCATACCAAATATCAAAGCTCTGTACCGTCAAGTTTCAGAGAAGAAGATTTCTAAAGTTTTCCTTCTTTGTTGCTATGTTCGAACCTGTGACCCCCGGGGCAGGGCTAGTTTTGACCCCAAGGGCATAATATGAACAAACCTGGTAATGGTCTTCTAGGAGATGCCACATACAAAATATCAAAGCTCTACGCCATCTAGTTTCACAAAAGAAGAATTTTAAAGTTTTCCTTCTTTTTTCCCATGCTCAAACTATTGACCCCTGTAGTGGCGCCAGTTTTGACCCCAGGGGCTTCATTTGAACAAACTATGTAGAGGTCCACTGGGAGATGCAACAGATCAAATATCAAAACTCTATGCCTTCAAGTTTCTCAGGAAAAGAATTTTCAAGTTTTCCTTCTTTGTTCCTATGCTCAAACTTGTGACCCCCGGGGTGAGGCCAGTTTTGACCCCAGGGCCATCACTTGAACAAACTAGGTAGAGGTCCACTGGGAGATGCCACATACCAAATATCGAAGCTCTACACTTCCAAATTTCAGAGGAGAAGATTTTGAAGTTTTCCGTCTTTGTTCCTATGCACAAACTTGTGACCCCTCGGGTGGGGCCAGTTTTGACTCCAGGGGCATAATTTGAACAAACTTGGTAGAGGTCCACTAGGAGATGCCACATACCAAATATCAAAGCTCTACGCCTTCAAGTTTTAGAGGAGAAGATTTTTAAAGTTTTTCTTCTTTGTTCCTATGCTCAAACTTGTTATCCCCTGGGGTGGGGCCAGTTTTGACCCTTGGGGCATAATTTGAACAAACTTGGTAGAGGTCCATTAGGTGATGCCACATACCAAGTATCAAAGCTCTGCGCCTTCTAGTTTCAGAGGAGAAGATTTTCAAAGATTTCATTTGTTTTTTTCTTTTTGTTGCCATCGCAACCCGATTTATGGGTGGAATTAAATTCTTTGTACAATTTTGGTAGAGCTTCACCCAAGGAACATTCCTGCCAAGTTTCATGAAGATTGGCCCAGTGGTTTAGGAGAAGAAGATGTTTTAAGAAATTGTTGCTAAGGTGAGCTAAACAAGAGGGCCATGATGGCCCTGTATCGCTCCACTGGCTAATTCGTAAAAACACTACAAGCCAAACATTACATTATTTGGCCAACTGGTTTCAAACTTGAGGGCATACAATTTTTTTCCATAAAAACCTAAAAAAAAGTTGTGACCCCTGGGCAAATCCAATTTTGACCACAAAGCTATAATTACTTGAATTCTGGTGGAGGTCTACAAGATAAAGCCCCATACCAAATAATACAGGTCTAGAATGTGTGGTTATAAACAAGAAGATTTTCAAAGCCCTTGTAAAACTTGTGACCCCTGGTGTGGGGACAAACTTGACCCTAAGGCTATAATTTGGGCCCTCCTGGTAGATGCCCACTAGATAAAGCTACATGCAAAATTTGGTAGCCCTAGGCCTAATGGCTCGGTACAAGTAGATTTTTAAAAAATTCCCAATGTGAGCCCATGTAAAACTTGTGACCCCCAGGACAGGGCCAAATTTGACCCCTGGGCTACAATTTGGGCACCTTTGGTAGACAACGACTTGATAAAGCTAGATGCAAAATTGAGTAGCCCTAGGCCTTATGGCTTGGTACGAAAACATTTTTAAAGTTTTCACTATATAAGCCCATATAAAACTTGTGACCCCCAGCGCCGGGCCAAATTTGACCTCTGGGCTATCATTTGGGCACTCTGGGTAGAGTCTACTAGATAAAAGCTACATGCCAAATTTGGTAGCCCTAGGCCCTATGGCTAGGTACCTGAAGGATTTTAACGTTTTCCCTATATAAGCCCATATAAAAATTGTGACTCCCGGGTTGGGGCCAATTTTGACCCCAGGCCTATTATTTGAAAGAACTTTATAGAGGTCCACTAGATAAAGCTACATGCTAAATTTGGTAGCCCTAGGCCTTATGGTTTCAGAGAAGAAGATTTTTAAAAATTTTCAATATTTTTTAGTTTTGTTGCCATGGCAACCAGAGTTTTTGAAGGATAAAATTCTTTCAAGGAATTCTGAAGAGGACCATGGCAGGATCATTTCTGTGAAGTTTCATCAAAATTGGATGGGTAGTTTCAGAGAAGAAGATGTTTGAAATAAAAGTTAACGCGCACACGAATGGACGGAGGGACGCACGCACGCACACATGACTGACACCGGGCCATGACATAAGCCCGCTGGCCTGCGGCCAGTGGAGCTAAAAATGAAGGTCAAAGGGGGAATAACTCAAAATTCATGCTAGGAAGATTTATGGTTCTTGTGAACTGTATTCCATAATTTCCAACAATCATGCATATCAAATTTGAAGACACAAGCAGAAAATGCTGTGAAAATGGCAATCAAAGGGAAATACCTTATAGACAGTATGAGGCAGAGTTATGTTTCTTTCATACTGCACTCTATATTATTGCAACAAACATATCGATCAGACTGGAGATGACAAACTTAAGCTCCAGACTAAGAACTATTCTAAAGAACTTTCTAATTCAAGGGCAAATAACTCCAATTATTCTGACCAGTCTGATTACATCGATCATCGAAGTCATACAAGATCTTAGAGTCATATATATTTTGACCAAGTTTGGTACTGATTGGTTGATATTTGTAGATGCTAGAGAGTAAACGATGTAAAATATAGCAATTTTTCTAATTCAAGGGTAAATAACTCAAATTGTTCTAATCCAATTAGACCGATAATCACACTCATCAGAGATCTTATGGTTATGTGTATTTTGGCCAGGTTTAGTGCTGTTTGGTTGAAAATTGTAGATGCTAGAGAGTAAATAGAGTCAAATATAGCAATTTTTCTAATTCAAGGGCAAAAATCCCTATTTGTTCTGGTCCAATTAGACCCATAATCAAGCTCATCTAAGATCTTATGGTCATATATATTTTGACCAAGTCTGGTCCTGATTAGTTGATATTTGTAGATGCTACAGTGTAAACAAAGTGAAATACAACAATACAAAAAATTTTCTAATTCAAGGGCAAATAACTCCAGATATTCTGGTCCGATTGGACCCATAATCAAACTCATCTGAGATTTTATGGTCATAATTATATATTTTGACCAAGTTTCGTACTGATTGGTTGCTATTTGTAGATCTATGCTAGAGTGTAAACATGGAAAAAAACACGTGGTAAAAATTTAAGTTTTCTCTTTATTAAACAAGAAAGAGCTAGACTTTTACAAGTTAAACGCATCTGCAGTCGACAAGTTACATGTTGCTCAAATGTTGGTATCATTTCTTTTTTCGAGGTTTGACCATGAATTCCCTACTTTGGCCAACCCCGAGAAAGAAGACTTCAGAAAACATTGTGGGAAAAGAAGAAAATGCCAGTAACCAGCATTTTCTCCTTTTCCCACAATTTTTTCTACCCTTCTCAAACCAACTTTCAAATTTTCAGTTATCATGTCGTCTGCAAATGCTTTCGAATTGGACAAACCTAAAATTTTGTTGTTTCACAATGAATCAACCCATTACCAAATGACATTATTTTAGACTGGTCCAAATTGAAAGCTTTTGCAGACGACAAAATAAAAGTGACTGAAAATTTGAAATTTGTATTGTGAAGGGTAGAAAACATTGTGGGAAAAGGAGAAAATGCTGGTTACTCCTTTTTCCACAATGTTTTCTAAAGGCTTCTTTCTCAGGGGCGTCAAAAGTAGAGATTGTGTGGTAATGGGTTAAAAGACCTATCCCATAACCTCTGAGCCAAGGAGATATCTCTGTAACACAGATGTTAGGTATTGTATTCAACCCGTTCCCACACCAAACTGAAAGCATTCTGCAGATGACAACAGTTGCTAAAAAGATGATTTTTCTATATGATAGGGTAGAAAACATTGTGGGAAAAGGAGAAAATGCTGGTTACCAGCATTTTCTCCTTTTCCCACGATGTTTTTAAAAGGCTTCCCTGACCCGTAAAAACCAGGGATTGTTTGTTATCATTTATAAATCTAAAACCACGATATTCTCAATTCAAAAAAAGATAATAATTTTCCTCCCGTTTCAGAAAACTAACAAAAGTATAAAAAAAATAATTTCAAGATGGACATAAACAGAATTTCAGATCCATTAGAAATGTGAAAAATATTATTTCTGTATAAATCCTTATTTATCCTTATTTATCAACCAATCAGAATTTTCACCGGAAGTGCATTACACAGGTCTTACCTTAATTGGAACAAAGCCATGTATGAAGAAGTGGTCTCCCGTATAAAAGGAAAGAAAACATTGTTGGGGGGGAGGGGGAGGGGGGAAAGTGCTGATAACAACAGAGCTGAAGGCATTTCCAGATGACGAAAATAAATGCAGGTCAAAATTTTTGATAATTTCTGTCCTAGATATAGGATGGAAAACATTGTGGGAAAAGCAGAAAATGCTGGTAACCTTTTCCCACATTGCTTTCAAAAGGGCTCCTTTTTCAGGGTCCTTCACCCTTTACCATGCAATCCTGACTTTTAATGACCCTAAGAAAGAGCCTTCTGAAAACATCAAAAAATGTTTTCTTCCTTTTCCACAAGAAATTTCAAATTTTCATTCACTTTTATTTTGTTGTCTGCAAATGCTTTCAATTTTGTCGTTTGGTATAAAGGGTTAAAAACCCGGGATTGTTTTTATAAAAAGAGCTAAACAAATAAAGTTCTGCATTTTTTTCTAACTAACATCTTTAATAAACAAAATCAGAATGTCTATTTTTTCTTTCATAACAAAATTCCAATCACAATTAACTCATTACCAAACGACAATATATTAGCCTTGCCCAAATTGAAAGCATTTGCATGCGACAAAATGAATGATAATTTGAAATTTGTTTTCTGAAAGTTGAAAAAATTGTGGGAAAAGGAGAAAATGCTGGTTACCAGCATTTTCTCCTTTTCCTACAATGTTTTCTAAAGACTTCTTCCTCAGGGTCGTCCAAAGTAGGGATTGAGTGGTAATGGGTTAATAAACAAAATAAGAATGTCCATTTTTTCTCCGCTTTTTCTCCGCTTTCTTTCATAACAAAATCTCAATCACAATTAATATGTACAATCATGTGTCCTTTCAAATGGTGTTTCATGTTGAACGTCTTTCCACAAATAGAACAGCAAAACGGTCTTTCCCCAGTGTGAATGCGAAGATGCGTACTGAGATGGGAAGGTCGTGTAAAACCCTTCCCGCATACCTGACACGAATAGCGCCATTTTTTCTTGTCTCCCAGCTCGTCCGAGACAATGGGATGATCTGGAATGCATGAAAATGTAAAATCACCTTTCTGTCACATTAACCTCACTAACCATGTTTTCAATGTAATATACATCTTCGCAAGCCAAGGCCGACGATTCACTACGTTACTCTACCCTTGGTGGATCGAGCTTGAATTTTACGTTCACCCGATATGCTTTTTCATTGGATGCAGCCAGCTCTAGCTGCAACGAATAAAATCGTTCGTAGCATTTCATCCTTGACAAAAATAGAACAAGGTCTCTACCTTTCGAATAAAAGGTAAAACATGGAAACCCACGTGGATGTCTGCTTATCGCTTCATGTGTATTAGTAAGCGGTTTGTAAAACGATATTTTATTTGCTTTTAGAAACATGATGTAAAGGGGAGTAATAACCAGCATCCCAAAGATGGCGCATCGTAGGAATCTCAAAATCCTACTCAATCAGCCAAGGTAAGATCCACGTAGTGATCATAAATTTGGCTGGCAAAAATGGGTTATATACTAATTGCAAATTTTCTTATCTTACGTGGCTTGCAACATGCCACAAGGGGCATTCGGACATTTGCGTAAAGTGTTGTCTCAGACCAGCCCAAGCAGTCTGTGTAGGCTAATCCAAGACGACACTTGATGACTACATTACATTTTGTGCTACAGTAGACTTGAGCAAGATGAAAAATTACATAAAATCAGAGTGTCGATTTGGATTAGCCTATGCGGACTGCGCATGCTGATCCGAGACGACACTTTACGCAGATGTCCAAATGTCCCTTTTTGCATCATGCAGGCCACATATGTTTCATATCACCATTTTGTGACAACATTTTTAACATATTTCATTGAAGTGAATAGGTTTTATTGATATTATTGTGGGCGTATCCATAGATAGTTTTGTATCTTCTGATCTATAATCTGTGAAAAATCAATGTGTGATTAAAAATAATCTTACATTCATTAGTGTTCTTAGATAAAATTTTGATAAACTTGTCCAAAAAAATTCATTAAGCTTGCCAAAGGCTTGCTGAATAAAATTTTCCCTTGATTTATCTAACCCTTTACCAAACAATCCCGGATTTTCACATCTCTGAGAAAGAAGCCTTTTGAAAACATTGTGGGAAAAGGAGAAAATGCTGGTAACCAGCATTTTCTCCCTTTCCCACAATGTTTTACCCTTCTCAAAACACATTGAAGATTTTAAGTCACTCTAATTTTGTTGGCTCTGATGCTCTCATTTTGGCAGTCCAATATTTTGTCATTTGATAGATGGTTAATGAAATTTCACCTCAAACACCAACTTGAGCCCTTTTTTTATGAAATAATCCAATGCTTTAATATCCTTAGGAAGAAGGGTTTACAAAACATGGTGGGAAATTACAACAAGGGGGCCAAGATGGCCCTGGATCGCTCACCTGAAATTTTGAGAGGACCATAGCCTTTTTTTTTTGAAGGTATTGAAACACTGGAAACAAAATCATTATTTTGCCAAGCAATTTTTAAAAGGTCACCTGTAAAAGTCCTTTCAAAATCTGACCAGCAGTTTCAAAAAAGAAGAATTTTTAGGAGTTTGTTAATTTCCGTACAGTGCAAGTAGCCCCCATTCACTAGAGCCATGTTTCTTGACCTATCAAAATTTCGCGAACATCTTTTGAAAAAGGTCATTCAAGGAATATTTCCGTGTAACAATTTTTAAATCTGACCAGCGGTTTCAGAGAAGAAGAATTTTCAAGAATTTCTTCATTTCAATATAGTGCAAGTAGCCCCCATTCACTAGAGCAATGTTTCTCGATGAATCAAACTTTCACGATCAATTTTCGAAAAGGGTCACCCAAGGAATATCTCTGTGAAAATTTTCCAAAATCTGACAAGCCGTTTCAGAGAAGAAGAATTTTACAGAATTTCTTCATTGCCCTATAGTGCAAGTAGCCCCCATTCACCAGAGCCATGTTTCTGGATGAATCAAAATTTCGGACAAATTTTGAAAAGGGTCATCCAAGGAACATCTCTGTGAAATTATTTTAAAATCTGACCAGCCGTTCGAGAGAAGAAGAATTTTTAAGAATTTCTTCATTTCCCTATAGCGCAAGTAGCCCCCATTCACCAGAGCCATGTTTCTTGACGGATCAAAATTTCGCGAACAAGTTTTGAAAAGGGTCATCCAAGGAACATTTCTGTGAAATTATTTTAAAATCTGGCCAGCGGTTTCTGAGAAGAAGAATTTTTAAAAATTTCTTCATTTCTGTATAGTGCAAGAAACCCTAGAGCCATGTTTCTTGACAAATCAAAATTTTGCGAACAACTTTTGAAAAGGGTCACCAAAGGAACATCTGTGTGAAATTATTTTAAAATCTGACCAGCGGTTTCAGAGAAGAAGAATTTTTAAGAATTTCTTTATTTCTGTATAGTGCAAGAAGCCCCCATTCACCAGAGCCACGTTTCTTGACCGATCAAAATTTCGCGAACAATTTTTGAAAAGGGTCACCCAAGGAACATCTGTGTGAAATTATTTTAAAATCTGGCCGGCGGTTTCAGAGAAGAAGATTTTTAAAGAATTTCCTAAAAAATTCTATTTCGTTGCCATGGCAACCAGAGTTTTTGACAGAATCAAATTCTGTGAACAATTTTTAAAGAGGACCTCCCAAGGAACATTCCAGCCAAGTTTGGTCCAAATCTGCCCAGCGGTTTGGGAGGAGTTGATGTTTAAAGAATTGTTGATGACGCATGATGCACTGACACACGACGGACACTGGGTGATCCTAAAAGCTCCCCTTGAGCACGTTGTGCTCAGGTGAGCTAAAAATGCCGGTTACCAAGATTTTTATCTACATTTTAACTCGCACATTGTTTACTTTTGGCTGCTATTATGCCTTTAAGAATTTACCACACAATCCCAAGTTCTAGCAATCCTGAGGAAATACTAAGCCTTTTGAAAACCCTATAGAACAAGGAGAATGCAGAGATGCCAACCCTAAATGACATTTACCCGAAATCTTGAAAGCATTTTTCAGGAATCTGAGGACATTTTTCGGAATACCATAATACATGTACTTAAAATATGATTTTAATTGTGAATATAACTTACCAAAGACACATGGCCAAAGAACAGGCCACAAATTGGTATATTTGCCAATAAATTCCTGCATGATGCAACATTTTTTGGCTGAAGGCAGCTATTTTTTTGTATTGATTAGTCGGGGTTTACAATTACTTTCCTATTTACTATGAGTACATGCGGAACTTCTGGATAAAATACAATAAACCAGTCTGTCAAAGGGAAGCTACTCTAATTGATTTGTAATCAGGCCACTCTCCCTTGCATAGTAAGGTAGTTGATAACTTTCCCTTTTTCCACACCGTAGAAAATCGTTCTTTATCGGAATTCCAATGCCTGAGATTATAATGCTGAAATTCTACTTTAAAATCAGTATGATTCGGCAAAAAACTGAATGGTTGGCATCTCTGAGAATTTGCTGGTAACCAGCATTTTCTACTTTTCCCATAAAGTTTTGCACTCTTTCATGGATAATTACCATCACTTTAGCTACATCTTATCTTGTCTTCAAATGCTTTCAGTCTGGGCAAGTCTAAAAATCTTCTAATTTGGTAAAACAAGAGGGCCAAGATGGCCCTGGATCGCTCACCTGAATTTTTGAGAGGACCATAGCCTTTTTCTTTTTTGAAGGTATTGAAACACTGGAAACAAAATCATTTTTTTGCCAAGCAATTTTTAAAAGGTCACCTGTAAAAGTCCTTTCAAAATCTGACCAGCAGTTTTAGAAAAAAAGAATTTTTGGAGTTTCTTAATTTCTGTACAGTGCAAGTAGCCCCCATTCACCAGAGCAATGTTTCTTGACCTATCAGAATTTCGCAAACAAATTTTGAAAAAAGTCATTCAAGGAATATTTCCATGATATAAATTTAAAATCTGACCAGCCATTTCAGAGAAGAAGAATTTTCAAAAAATTCTTCATTTCCATATAGTGCAAGTAGCCCCCATTCACCAGAGCCATGTTTCTCGACAAATCAAACTTTCACGAACAATTTTTGAAAAGGGTCACCCAAGGAACATCTCTGTGAAATTATTTCAAAATCTGGCCAGCAGTTTCAGAGAAGAAGAATTTTTAAGAATTTCTTCATTTCTGTATAGTGCAAGAAGCCCCCATTCACCAGAGCTATGTTTCTTGACGGATCAAAATTTCGCGAACAATTTTTAAAAAGGGTCACCCAAGGAACATCTCTGTGAAATTATTTAAAATCTGGCCAGCGGTTTCAGAGAAGAAGAATTTTTAAGAATTCCTTCATTTCTGTATAGTGCAAGAAGCCCCCATACACCAGAGCCATGTTTCTTGACGGATCAAAATTTCCCGTACAATTTTTGAAAAGGGTCACCCAAGGAACATCTGTGTGAAATTATTTTAAAATCTGGCCAGCGGTTTCAGAGAAGAGGAATTTTTAAGAATTTCTTCATTTCTGTATAGTGCAAGAAGCCCCAATTCACCAGAGCCATGTTTCTTGACGGATCAAAATTTCGCGAACGATTTTTAAAATGGTTCACCCAAGGAATATCTCTGAGAAATTATTTTAAAATCTGGCCAGCGGTTTCGGAGAAGAAGAATTTTTAAGAATTCCTTCACTTCTGTATAGTGCAAGAAGCCTCCATTCACCAGAGCCATGTTTCTTGACGGATCAATTTTCGCGAACATTTTTTGAAAAGGGTCACCCAAGGAACATCTCTGTGAAATTATTTTAAAATCTGGCCAGTTGTTTCAGAGAAGAAGATTTTTAAAGAATTTCCTAAAAAATTCCATTTGGTTGCCATGGCAACCAGAGTTTTTGACGGAATCAAATTCCGCGAACAGTTTTTAAAGAGGACCTCCCAAGGAACATTCCAGCCAAGTTTGGTCCAAATTGGCCCAGCGGTTTAGGAGGAGTTGATGTTTAAAGAATTGTTGACGACGCACGACGGACGACGGACACTGGGTGACCCTAAAAGCTCCCCTTGAGCACGTTGTGCTCAGGTGTGCTAAAAAGGCCATAAATTATTCATCTGTCACACCACGCTAAAAATTAACAGATAAAAAATCATTTTATGCGTTCATGTCCATTTGTATCCGTTTTATGTCTGTTTCATATCCGGTGAATCCGCTACTTGTTTGGCAATGTACGGTGATGTCCATTCTGTCCGGTAGGAAGTTTTGGGCATGTTCAAAATTTCCACCAGACAAAACAGACAAGAGACATGCAAATTACAGACTTTGGATTCATCGGACTATTTATAGCCTCTGCATGTCATATGACTGGTATGTTTATCATACTTTGGAAGAATGTTTTTTCCGGTTCTCATGCAATGCATTTCCATTTTATCTGGACAAGTCCATTATTCGTACTCTGATATACATTTTTTGACGGTTTATTATCCAGTACATATCTGGTAAACATGCACTTTTTCCGTTACATATGCTGCACTCGTGCGGTCATTGTGTGGCTTCTTCGCTCCACACACCAATCACATGAGCCTCGAGCAGCAGACGAGATGAATTTTGTTACTGGATAACCGAATTTTGCATTTTTTTTGTCCGTTTTTCCTCCGTTACATATCTGTAAGCCGGTCTTACCAAGCCTTTAGACATAAGGTTATTAACCCATTACCACACAATCCCTACTTTTGACGTCCCTGAGAAAGAAGCCTTTTGAAAACACTGTAGGAATAGGAGAAAATGCTGGTAACCAGCATTTTCTCCTTTTCCCACAGTGTTTTCTACCCTTTCCAGAACAAGTTTTAGTTTTTAAGTCACCTTTATTATGTCGTCTGCAAATGCTTTCAATTTGAACCAGTCTAAAATTTTGTCGTGCGGTAAAGAGTTAAGTCTACAATATTGACTACAACATGTATTTCTTTTTCCATGTCCCAATTACCCTGTTCAAATCTCATCGTTTTAGCCTTAACTCCTTACAAAATGTCCAAATTAAGGTTATTTGCAGAAAACAAAATAAATGAGAATGAAACACTGAAATGTGTTGGGAAAGATAGAAAACATTGTGGGAAAAGGAGAAAATGCTGGTCACCAGCATTTTCTCCTTTTCCCACAATGTCTTCTACAGGCGTCTTTCACAGGGTTGTCAAAAGTGGGGATTGTGTGGTAAAGGGCTATAGCCTGTTTAGACTAGCAAACATTTGTTTGCAAACACCACCAAACACAAAGTTTGCAAACAAAAGTCTGCTAGTGTAAACCAGTCAGCATGAATCACCATGCAGTGTTTGGTGATGTTTGGACATATTTAATGCTTTCCAAAACAGTTTCTGGTTTTTACGATGCTAGGACTGGTTGATTGTATGTGTTTAACCCATTACCACTCAATCCCTACTTTTGACGCCCCTGAGAAAGAACCCTTTTGAAAACACTGTGGGAAAAGGAGAAAATGCTGGTAACCAGCATTTTTTCCTTTTCCCACAGTGTTTTTTACCCTTCCCAGAACAAATTTCTATTTTTCAGTCACCTTTATTTTGTCGTCTGCAAATGCTTTCAATTTGGACCAGTCCAAAATTGTCTTGTGTGGTAATGAGTTAAAGCTGTTATCATCATTATTTCAGTCATATTGCGGTGGCCAGTGTACCTATGCAAACGACAAAATTTAAGACCGGTCCAAGTTGAAAGAACTTGCAGGCGACAAAATAAACGCAACTCAAGAATTGAAATTGTGATCAGCGGGGCAGAAAACATTGTGGGAAAAGGAGACAATGCTGGTTACCAGCATTGTTTCCTTTTCCAACAATGTTTTCCAAAAGCTTCTATCTCAGGGTCGTACAAACCAGGGATTGTTTGGTAAAGGGTTAAAGTACAAAATCAACTGCAAAGAAATGCACGGGCAAGCAACCCGACAAGTCAAGCACTCTCAAATTTCACAAGAAAACCCGGATCAGGAAAAGCCTCCTTTCGCAGCCCTCCCAAAGTGAAGAATCATGTGACTCTTCAAATGGCTCTGTTTCTTGAACGTTTTGTCACACCATTCACATTTAAACGGCTTTTCTCCCGTATGTATTCGCAGATGGAGTTCGAGGTGAGACTTCCAACGAAATAGTTTTCCGCAATATGGACATTCCTGCTTTCCCTTGTTTAGATAAACATTCTTTCGATTTGTCGAGTCTAACGTTGATATACAAACAGCCATAGCTGCGTCTGAAATAAAATTGACAATAGATCGATTTGTTTCTATCAGACAGATGACAACAATTCGAAACACCTGTTATCCTATATCATACAGTTCCAAATTTTAACGACCCATAGGAAGAACGCTGTGAAAAACATTTGGTGACATGGGCGGATCCATAGGGGGGGACCGGGGGTCCGGACCCCCCATGGAATTTTGGCAAAATGTGGTTATGAAAATTAAGTTTAAAAAAGAGTTCTAAATGTGGAGAACTCCTCATGGTTAGAACTGGAAACGTTGACTTTTCTTGTAAACGACTAACATCTGCTGAAATCCGGAAATCAAAGTATCATACAATAAGACGAGTGCGTTTTCGGTGGGACCCCCCCTGAGAAAAATATCTGGATCCGCACATGGGTGAAAAAAAAAAGGGTAAAAATCGAATATTAATTTATGTAAATGATTTGACCTGGAACAGGTTAAATGAAGTAGACATTAACCCTTTCCGAAATGACAAACTTTTGCACTGGACCAAATTGAAAGCATCTTGTTTCAAGTTGAAGTCTTTTTTTTATATTCGTCACGGTAAAATAGTACTGTAAAATAAATGTTACAGTTGCTATAGTAATGCAATACCGCCTTGCGGAGCGCTGAAAAAAGTTGTTAAAAATGTATCATAGTTACATGTAATTCCTTTATTCAAGCGATACATATCTCGAAACTTAAGCCTTTCCCAAACGACAAACTTTGGACCAGACCAAACTGAAAGCATTTGCAGACGACAATTCAACTCTTGCTGAAAGGATGATTTCTGTCTATGATAGGGTAGAAAACATTGTGGGAAAAGGAGAAAATGCTGGTTACCAGCATTTTCCCCTTTTCCCACAATGTTTTCAAAAGGCTACTATTCCAGAGCCGTAAAATGGTATGGTATGGTATATTGGGGTTTAACGCCACTTTAATAGCTAAGGTCATATCATGGCGGTCGGTGACGCACATGTGTTTCCTGGCTTTCTCACACGGGTACTAACTCAACTTTCTTTCCAAAGCCACCAACTACTTTTCTCACATGCTCCTGCAGAGGTGAGAGGCGAAAATACGCCGGAAAGAAAGTTCGCCTGAACCGGGTATCGAACTCACAACCACCAGGTCACGAGTCTGACACGCTCACCACTGAGCCACCCGGGCGGGCCCAGAGCCATAAAAAAACAGGGATTGTTTGGGAAAGGGTTAACACTCTACCCCACAATCCCACGTTTTAACAACCCTTTGGAAAAAAATGCTTTTTGGGCGCAATGAGAGAAAGGGAGAAAATGCTATCAACCAGTGCTTTAACTCATTACCACACAATGCCAACTTTAAACGACCCTGAACACGAAGCCTATTGAAAATATTGTGGGAAAAGCATTTTCTCCTTTTCCCACAATGTTTCTTACCCTGCTGGAAACAAAATTCAGAACTGGTTACCAGCATTTTCTCCTTAACCCACAATGCTTTTCTAAAGGCTTCTTTCTCGGGGTCATCAGAAGTAGGGATTGTGTGGTAAAGGATTAACAGTTTCCAACACAATGCAGTGTTTTATCGACCCTTAGGAAAAAAGCTTTTAGAAAACAATGAGGGAATATGAGAAAATACTGGTAACCAGTGCTTTATCCCTTGCCTACCTATAATGTTTTCTGTACATTTTTACTCTTTACCAAACGACAAAATTTTAGACTTGTCCAAATTGAAAGCATTTGCAGACAACAAAATAAAGGTGACTGAAAAATTGAAATTTGTTCTGGGAAGGGTAGAAAACACTGTGGGAAAAGGAGAAAATGCTTTTTTCTCAGGGGTGTCAAAGGTAGGGATTGTGTGTTAATGGGTTAACTCTTTACCAAACGACAAAAATTTAGACTTGTCCGAATTGAAAGAGCTAGCTTGCGGACAATAATATAAACGTAACAATATATTAAGTTGAAATTTGTTTCCAGCAGGACAGAAAACATTCTGGGAAAAGGAGAAAATGCTGGTTACCAGCATTTTCTCCTTTTCCCAAAATGTTTTCAAAAGGCTTCTTTCTCAGGATCGTTAAAAGTTAGGATTGTGTGGTAGAGAGTTAAGAGTCATGGAATGTACGATGTGAATGCCGTTTTCAGTTATATCACGGGGCCCAGTGCACCTATCAATGCTTTCCTGGAGTCTGTCGACCCTGTAGAAGGGGCCTTTCAAAAACACTGAGGGAAAAGGAGAAAATTCTCAGGTTAACCCTACCCTATCAAAGCAAGATTGCACCATTTGAACCCCTTGGAATTGTCGTCTGTAGATACTTTCGATTTGGATAGGTCTAAAATTTTGTAGCCTAGTCAAGGGTGAACTCTTTACCACATAATTCCGACTTTTAACGACCCTGAGAAGGAAAGCTTTTGAAAACATAGTGGGAAAAGGAGAAAATGCTGGTAACCAGCATTTTCTCCTTTTCCCTCAATGTTTTCAACCCTTCCAAAGTCAAAACTAAATTTTTTATTTACATTTACTTTGTTGTCTGCAAATGCTTTCAATTAGGACAAGTCCAAATTTTGCTGTTTGGTAAAAGACTAAACAGTTAATACATTAGCAATTCAACGACACAATTTTAGGTTTGTCCAAATCGCAAGCTTTTGCAGACGACAAAATAAAAGTGGCTGAAAATTCAAAATCTGTTATGTGAAGGGTAGAAAACATTGTGGAAAAAGAAAATGCTGGTTACCAGCATTTTCTCCTTTTCCCACAATGTTTTCTAATGGCTTCTTTCTCAGGGGCGTCAAAAGTAGGGATTGTGTGGTAATGGGTTAAGACACAAACTACATCTTTTTAGATGCATTAATTTTATTTTTGTCTACAAGTGCTTTCGATTTGGACAAGTTTAAAATTTTGATTTTCAAAGGGCGTATATTTGACATAGAAGACAGCTGCTATCTGGCTTTTATTAACAACACAAACTTACACAAAAAGCAAAATATTATTTAAAAAAACATGAACTTTCTATAGCACAATTTCTTTTTTTTTTAATGGCACACAAGAAGGCCATGATGGCCCTTGATTGCTCACCCGAGTTGTTTTATGAGAAGTTCATCAGTACTTAGCTGACAATGTGGCCTCTAGAGTGTTCACAAAGTTTTTCTAAGACTTTCCAAATGATCAGCTATTTTACTACAAATGATCCATTTTCCAATTTGTCCAAGATACCATCAAGACAAACATTAGAGTTATTAGTTGTTCATGTTAGAATCAAAATAGTTTTTTTTCTATTGTGGTTTATCATTCAATAAACCATGTGATGGTTTATCATTCAATAAACCACGTGAGTTATGAGGCACAGTGAATAAACCACTGAGACTATTGCCTGTGTGGATTATTTAAATCACTACCAAACGACAATATTTTAGGGTTGTTCAAATCCAAAGCATTTGCAGATGACAAAATAAAAGTGACTGCAAATTTGAAATATGTTTTGTGAAGAGTAGAAACATTGTTGGAAAAAGAGAAAATGCTGGTTACCAGCATTTTCTCTTTTTCCCTCAGTATTTTATAAAGGTTTTTTTCTCAGGGTCGTGAAAAGTAGGAATTGTGTGGTAATGGGTTAACCCATTACCACACAATCCTTACTTTTGACGCCCCTGAGAAAGAAGCCTTTTGAAAACAGTGTGGGAAAAGGAGAAAATGCCGGTAACTAGCACTTTCTCCTTTTCCCACAGTGTTTTCTACCCTTCCCAGAACAAATTTCAATTTTTCTGTCACATTATTTTATTTTGTCGTCTGCAAATGCTTTCAATTTGGACCAGTCTAAATTTTTCTCGTGTGGTAATGGGTTAATAAGCTTCATAACTCACAACTCTGGTTTATTGAATAATTAACCACGATGGGAAGAAGATTATCTCTTAATCGAATGTCACCAAGACAAGCATTCTAGTATAAGTTGATGACTGACATCCATGGCAGAATCGTTTCTGTGAAGTTTCATCAAATTTGGATGGGTAGTTTCAGAGAAGAAGATGTTTGAAATAAAAGTTGCATACATGCACACACGCACATATGGAGGCACGCACAACGGACACAAGGCCATGATGTAAGCCCACTGGCCTCTGGCCAGTGGAGCTTAAAAGCAAACTTTTGAACAAGAGCTCTCTAAGAAGCACCAAGTTTTAACTCTTACCAGATGACAAGATTCTAGACTTGTCCAAATTGAAAGCAGTTGCATACGAAAATTTCAATCTGGGTCAAATGCTGCAATTGTTCTTTAATAGAGTAGAAAATATTGTGGGAAAAGGAGAAAATGCTGGTTACCTAGTTTTTCACCCAATATGACCCTTTTTCAATTTAATCTATTCAGGTCATCTAGAGAAACATTCTGACTAATTTTCATAAGTATTGGACAATAAGTTTCATGAGGATCACACTGAAAATGCGGCCTCTAGAGTGTACAAAAGGTAAAGGCTGATGATGCGTGGCACACCACGCATGACGCATGATGGAAAACGGACAAGCATGATCACAAAAGCTCGTCTTGAGCACTTCATGCTCAAGTGAGCTAAAAACTGAACGCAAATTTCATACGCATGCAGTTTAGTTAACCCTTTCCCAAACAAGCCCTTGCTTTTAATGTGTCTGCAGTACAAGTCTTTTGAAAACACTGTGGGAAAAAGGAGAAATTGGTCTCTACGAGCAATTTCTCCTCTTCCCACAGTGTTTTCTATCCATTTGGAGACCTTTCTGCCATTTTTATCGAATTTGAAATTGTCGTCTGCATGCAAACTCTTTGAGTTTGGAAGAGTCTAAAATTTGTCGCTTAAGGCTGTGTCACACAGCACTTACGCATAAATTACGCATAAACTACGTATAGAATTTGAGGCATACATGGAGATACGTACTACATGCGCGATATACGTAATTCTTACGTTTTTCATGCGCATTTCATTTGTCTCTGTGCGCAGCGAGTGGAGTCCAGGATGAGCATACGTGGACATACGCTAAAACAGTTTTGAGCTGCACAAAATTTTTCGACTTTTTAGATTTACGCGATCTATACGTAATTTACGTAGTTTTTACGTAGTTCTTACGTAATTTGTGATGATTCATACGCGAATGTGCGCAATACATACGCAAAGTTGGCAATTTTCATGACCATTCGGCATATGTCTGCGTATGTTTAACGAACCTTTCAAGGATATAACACTCATGTATCGCAGATGTACCATTTATATTTCGCGTATATCGCAAAAAAACTACACACATTACGCATGGATCACTTATAAAAACATATGAAATATGCTAGATTTACGCTTGAATCACGCATGCTTCACGCAAGAAACGCGTATGGGGATAGGGTATATAAACCGGCCGATTTGGGACCACTGCATCAGTCTCCATCATGCCGTCTATGACTTCACATCTCTGTCGTATGACATCCAAGAGAGGAGACCATGACTCCCCAACGCAGAGAAGTTCTTGCCTTCCTCCTTTAGCAGCACAACAACCAACTGGTCCAGCTCCAGCAGATCCTGAACCACTGGAGGTGAAGAAGATTCGAACTTGGGATCTACGACAGATTGGTTGGTTGGTTGGTTTTATTGGGGTTTAATGCCACTTTAACAGCTAAGGTCATATCATGGCAGTCGGTGACGCACATGTGTTTCCTAGCTTTCTCACACCGGTACTAACACAACTTTCTTTCCAAAGCCACCGACTTCTTTTCTCACATGCTTCAGCAGAAGTGTACGACAGATTGATGGTGGAGATGAGAAATGACGATCAATGGTTTGTAAAGAAATGCAGCAGAGGTGGCAAATTTACACATAAGTTGCAGACGCGGAGCATTAGCGGAACATGCGCAATTCATGCGTAAAACACACTCGATCTGTAAGCGGAGCATACGCTATTCATTCGTGCTTTGCGGGAATCATGCGTAAATCATAGGAATTTCTTTCGTGATCATGCGTGTTTCATTATCTAGAAAATTGGCTTTTCCATGGATATGCGTGTTGTTTCCGTGGTGTATTCGTGTTTCATGTGTAAGTTATAAGTAGTTTCCGCATCGTTCATGCGCGATTCATCTGTCAAAATTTCACGTATAACCACCAAGTTTTCTATTTTCGCCGCGTATAGATCCAGATTTTTCCATTTTTATGCATAAATCATGCGAAATTTATACGTCAACAGCTGTGTGACACGGCCATTAGGAAAGGGTTAAAGATACCTCAGGAAAGTAGCTAAAACAAAATATTCTGTAAATATTGTTTATAAAGGGCTAAACATAATCACATCATTTTCAATCTATTATTTATCATCACACAATGTGATGCCCATATGTGTGATCATATGAGTTTTCAAATGGTGGTTCATCGTAAATCTCCGCTGACAAATAGTGCATTGGAAAGGTTTCTCCCCTGTATGCTGTCTCTGGTGACGTTTCAAAAGCGATTTGAAGGGGAACGATTTGTTGCAAATCTCGCATACAAACACAGTCCATACACCTGTCGACTTTCCTTTCGACGATCTTTCTGGAAAAGAGATGTGACTGTATTGATCAAGAACGGACGTATTATTCAATTTTGTACTATGTTATCTTTTCTTAACTCATTACCAAGCAATCCCAACTATTAACACCTCTGAGAAAGAAGCCTTTTGAAAACACTGTGGGAAAAGGAGAAAATGTAAGTAACCTCTATCCTTTAATTTTTTTTTACCTCATAATCCCGAATTTTAACGACTTTTAACACCGCTGAGAAAGAAGCCTTTTGAAAACACTGTGGGAAAAAGAGAAAATGCTGGTAACCAGCATTTTCTCCTTTTCCCACAGTGTTTTCTACCCTTCCCAGACCAAATTTCAATTTTTCAGTCACATTTATTTTGTTGTCTGCAAATACTTTCAATTTGAACCAGTCTACAATTTTGTCGTTTGGTAAAGATTTAAATTCTTTTCTTTAATTTTTAACCACACAATCCCGAATTTTAACCAAGGCTTTTGAAAATTTTGTGTGAAATGGAGAAAATGCTGGTAATCAGTATTTTCTCGGTTTCCCACAATGTTTTCTACCCTGTCAAACAAAACCACAACATATGAGCCATATTGAAATTTTCGTCTGGACATGTTCTCAATTTTGATCAGTCTAAAACTTCGTCATCTGGCAAAAAGTTAAAAAGCATTGATGTGTTTGTCCGTCTATTCTTTCATTTCAACTCTTTACCAAACGACAAATATTTAGACTGATCAGAATTGAAAGCCTTATTTTGCAGACAACACAAATAATGCGACTCATAAATTGAAAATTTTTATGGGACAGCGGAAAACATTGTGGGAAAAGGAGTAAATGCTGGTTACCAGCATTTTCTCCTTTGACCACGATGTTTTCAAACAGCTTCTTTTTAAGGGCCGTAAAAACCAGGGATTGTTTGGGGAAGGTTAAATCTTTTACTTTCAACTGAAACTGAAGAAAAATACAATTTTTCGAGGACTATACCCTTTACTGTAGAATCCCAAATTTTAATGATTCTCAGTTAGAAAGCTTTTGAAAGCAGGAATGAGAAAGGGAGAGAAGGCTGTTTACCATATTACAGGTAGCTTAACCCATTACCATACAATCCCTACTTTTGACGCCCCTGGAAAAGAAGCCTTTTGAAAACATTGTGGGAAAAGGAGAAAATGCTGGTAACCAGCATTTTCTCCTTTTCCTACAATGTTTTCTACCCTTCAAAAAAACTTATTTCAAATTTTCAGTCACTTTTGTTTTGTCGTCTGCAAATGCTTTCGATTTGGACAAGCCTAAAATATTGTCGTTTGGTAACGAGTTAACCACTCAGGTCACATCATGACCACTAATACAGAGATGCCAATCCTAAATCATACTCATCAGGAATCTTGAAGGCATTTTTTTCAGAATCTGAGGGCATTTTCAGGAATCTAATGATATTTTCAGGGATACCATATACATGTACATAAAATATAATTTTATTTGTGAATATAGACTTACCAAAGACATATGGCCAGAGAACAAAGTTTATTTCATGCTTTCCGGTAGGATATCAAGAAATAGCTGTGAAAATATTTTTCGATCTTACACTGGTACGGCCAGTGAAAATACTAATTTTCATGTTCTTGTTGCCCAGGTTAATTGCGCATGCCTCACAACCAGATGGGAAATATGACGTCATTTACCTTGCATTTCACACGCTTGATGTAATATTGTAATGCGTTGCTGCGTGGGAGGGGTATGACACAGGGAATAACGGAAAAGAACTGAATATTTTGCTTGGAAGGGCATCTTGTCTATTGACTAGTCAGGTTTACAACTGTTTACCATGAGTAAATGAGAAACTTCCAGACAAAATAGAGTAAACCAGTCTGTCAAAGGGAAGTTACTCTAAATGATCGGCAATCAGGCTACTCTCCCTTGCACAATAAGCAAGTTCATTACTTTGAGGATTTTTCGGCACCGTTAAAAATTGTTCTTTGTCTGAATTTATCGGAATTTTGATGTCCAGGATCATAATGAGGAAATTAGACTTTAAGATTGGTATGATTCCGCAAAAATCAGAATGGTTGGCATCTCTGCTAGTGCACCTATGCATATATTTTCTGGCTTTCTCACATCAGTACTGACACAATTTTCTTTTCTAACCGGAAACAAAGTTTGCTGCCACCAGGAATCAAATCTACAATCATCAGCATATCAGTTCACTCATTACCAAACAACAAAATTTTAGGCTTGTCCAAATCGAAAGCATTTGCAGACAACAAAATAAAAGTGACTGGAAATTTGAAATTTGTTTTGTGAAGAGTAGAAAACATTGTGGGAAAAGGAGAAAATACTGGTTACCAACATTTTCTCCTTTTCCCACAATTTTGTCTAAAGGCTTCTTTCTCAGGGGTGACAAAAGTAGGGATTGTGTGGTAATGGGTTAACCCTTTCCCACACAATGACAACTTTTAACGACCCTGAGAAAGAGACCTTTTGAAAACTTTGTGAGAAAAGAAGTAAATGCTGGTAACCAGCATTTTCTCCTTTTCCAACAAAGTTTTCTACTCTAACAAAGAAAAATTGCATCATTTTAGCCACTACAAAATTATCATCTTAGACTTGTCCAAATTGAAAGCATTTGCAAACAACAATTTAAACATATCTTAACTCTTTACCATACAACAATTTTTTGGGGCTGGACCAAATTTAAATCTTGCTAATATGATGATTTCTGACTTTGTTGGAGTAGAAAATATTGTGGGTATAGGAGAAAAATTTTAATGCTGGTTACCTGCATTTTCTCCTTTTCCAAAATGTTTTCAAAAGGGTTCTATCTCGGAGTCATTAAAAGTCTGGATTGTGTGGAACTGAGATGAAGGATGGAATTTGTCTTTGACAAGATAAAAAACATTGAGGGAAAAGGATAAAATGCTGGTTACCAAGGAAGTGGGACAGAAGGACAGACAGATGGTAGGACGGAAAGACGGAGGGCTACTTTTACCATATCTCCTGCTGCCTATTTGACAGGGGATAAAAAGATTATCAGTTGTATTAGTACTGTCAACATGTATATAGTACGTCTATTCACATAATACTGCTGCTATATCTTAAAATGTAAGAAAAACAACTCTTCTCAAAGCAAAAACAGCTACTATCCACAACAGGGAGCACAAACACAATATTTCCACTGTAACAACTGAACAAAAAATCCAATAAAATCAGGAAATCACACATCCCTAGTGTTGTGTCTATGAGTATAATAAAATGTTCACAATCAATACAAAGCAATCTAAAAATAATTCAAATGAGTCTAAAAATAGTTCAGATCTTTCATGGTATGTGTGGGCACATGCTTATTACAGTCAGTCTTGTCTGAGTAAGCTTTCCTTCATGTTGGGTGTTTGTATGGCTATTTGCCTATGTGAATTCTCATTTGGATCTATGGATTGAAAATGGACCTCATACAGATGTCTAAAAATAGTTCAAATCAGTCTAAAAATAGTTCAGATTTTTCACAGTATGTGTGTGCACATGCTTATTATAGTTACTCTTGTCTGAGTAAGCTTTCCCACATGTTGGGCATTTGTATGGCTTTTCACCCGTGTGAATTCTCATATGGGTGTTCAGATTAAAGTTGGTTCTCAGATCTTTGCCACAAATCAGACACATAGCCAGCATGTCCATGTTGGAGCCTCTAGGCCGCTTTGCCGTTGCAACAACAGAAAGTTGATCGTGTCTTTCTGAATACAGGGCATCTGAAAGTGAAAACGGACAACTTGTCAGCCATTTTCTTTCACTCATTATTTTGAAACAGCTAATTACATACATGTATGATGGGAAAAGGAGAAACTGCCGATTATTTCCAAAAATGGTTTCTATCCTTTCAACTGCAAATCTCATCACTTGAGCCATGTTAACCCTTTACCACACAATCCAAACTTTTTAACCACCCTGAGAAAGAAGCCTTTTAAAAACATTGTGGGAAAAGGAGAAAATGGTGGTAACCAGCATTTTCTCATTTCCAGACTAAAGCTCTTAAAATCACTAGGTGACAAATGGAAAGCATTTCATGCTGATAGCAGGGTTTTAACCCTTTACACCATAAGGCATTTCTATGGAATCTTTAATTGACCCTCAATAAAAGCAAGGATGAAGCTGTTTCTTATGTGTATATGACACCTTTTGATAGCGTAGAAAACATTGTGACAAAAGGTGAAATTGCTCGTGACGAGCAATTTCACCTTTTGCCACAATGTTTTCCAAAGGCTCCTACAAGCAATGTGTAGAAATGAGTATCTATGGAGTAAAGGGTTAAAAAAGCTCTTTTCTGAAGGTGTCTGCTATGTCACATCAGTCATCCCATAAATGGGAAGAATTAAGGCTTATACAGAAGCTATTACCAAAGCCTTTGGGGCTGTTTTATTTCTTTACCACACGAGAAAATTTTAGCCAGGTCCAAATTGAAAGCATTTGCAGACGACAAAATACAGGTGACTGAAAACTTGAAATTTGTTGTAGGAAGGGTAGAAAACACTGTGGGAAAAGGAGAAAATGCTGGTTTCCAGCATTTTCTCCTTTTCCTACAGTGTTTTCGAAAGGCCTCTTTCTCAGGGGCGTCAAAAGTAGGGATTGTGCGGTAATGGGTTAACCGTTTACCACACAATCCCGACTTTTTACAACCCAGAGGGAGAAGCCTTTTGAAAGCATTGAGGGAAAAGGATAAAATGCTGGTAACCAGTATTTTCTCCTTTTCCCACAATGTTTTCAACCCTATTGCATACAAATTGCACCATCTGAGCCACTTTGAAATTGTCGTCTGCAAATGCTTTCATTTTGGACAAGCCTAAAATTTTGTCCTCTAGTAAAGTGTTAATAAATGGCCAGGTTGCTGATCATAGCTGATTGAATCCCATCAGGTAGTGTTTTATTGTATAAATGTTTGTTTTAATTTAAAAAAAATCAAAGTAACAATTATCATTTTGAAAAATAGTCCACTGCAGTACCCAGAATGCCCAAATCAGATAGATGTGTATCTGTCATTATCTCCCACTAGATGCCATTCTATAAATACTCATCTATCTAATTTGGGCATCCTGGTACAGAGCTGAACCACTTGCCTACGTGACAACCGTTACTTTGAATTTAAAACTAAAATAAACTTTTACTCAATAAAATGCTACCTCGTGCAATTTACTCAGCTATGATCGGCAGTTTAGAGAAATCTGGAGCTAAAGCAGGTCTCATTTCTCCTCAACTTTTTTATAAAAGCTATTTTCTACAATGCTACTTTAACCCATTACCACTCAATCCCTACTTTTGACGCCCCTGAGAAAGAAGCCTTTTGAAAACACTGTGGGAAAAGGAGAAAATGCTGGTAACCAGCATTTTCTCCTTTTCCCACAGTGTTTTCTACCCTTTCCAGAACAAATTTCTATTTTTCAGTCACCTTTTTTTTGTCGTCTGCAAATGCTTTCAATTTGGACCAGTCCAAAATTTTCTCGTGTGGTAATGAGTTAAAGAGCGTAACATTACAGTCAGCCCGTTTTCGGGGCTATTGATGTGTCATATAAGACGGTCCAATCTTCGAAGAATATGACATGCACAGACAACGGTGTATTTGTAGAAAGCCATCTATCAAGAGATAATGTTTCTTCCGGTTGTTCAAACTTTTTCTATACAGGTTAAGGCCATTTGGGTTCAGTTGACACCTTCACTACAAACCTTTTGCCACTTAATACGGAGTATTTACGACACAAAAATAGAAAACCTTTTGAAAGAATTTTGGAAATAGGAGAAAATCAAGGTATCCAACATTTGCTCCTTTTTCCAAAATGCTTTATAGCCTTCAAAAAACAATTTCAATTTTTGAGTTTGTCATCTGCTACTGTTTTCAATTTGGAACAGTCTAAAATTTTGTTGTCTGGTAAAGAGTTAACCCATTACCACTCAATCCCTACTTTTGACACCCCTGAGAAAGAAGCCTTTTGAAAACACTGTGGGAAAAGGAGAAAATGCTGGTAACCAGCATTTTCTCCTTTTCCCACAGTGTTTTCTACCCTTTCCAGAACAAATTTCTATTTTTCAGTCACCTTTATTTTGTCGTCTGCAAATGCTCTCAATTTAGACCAGTCGAAAATTGTCTTGTGTGGTAATGAGTTAAGTCCCTGTTTTGTGCACTTGTAATCAAGGTACGGTTTACATAGATATACAAGCCAGTCCAGATGAACAATTTGCAAATTACCTACCGTTATTATCCCTTTACCACACAATGACGACTTTTAACGACCCCGAGGCAGAACCCTTTAGAAAACATTGTGGGAAAAGGAGAAAATGCTGGTAGCCAGCATTTTCTCCTTTTCCCTTAAAGTTTTCTACTCTATCAAAAGAAAATTGCACCATTTGAGCCACTTTGAAATTGTCTGCAAATGCTTTCAATTTGGATAGGTCTAAAATTTTAATGTGTGTTAATGGGTTAAGGAGATTTTGCATTTGCAAATCGATGACACTCAATATTTGTTGGTATATTCGTGGCAAAATATGCAAACGGATGAGTCTGTGAAATTTTCTTTTTTAATTCGGAATATTGCAAAAATTTCCACATTGCAAAAAATTGCATTTATACAGTAGCCCAAACAATAGGATTAGTCATTTGACACATTATTCACCGAATGTCATTTGAAACTCTTCGTATTTCCTCCTAAACGTGCAGCATTCATATGAATGATCTGATGCTTTGTCAAGTTGCTTTTCTCGGAAAAACCCTTGTTACATTGCGCGCACACAAACGGTTTTTCGCCCGTGTGTACACGGTAATGTTTCTCAAACTGGCATCTGAATTCAAAATGTTTATGGCAAACGTCACACACGAATCTAGGTTTGGCAACCTCAAGGGATTTCCTGCGTGCTGGAAGGTTAAGTTCCCCTGAAATTTGCAGAAAGAAAAACATGTTACTCTAGACAGTTTAATTCAGATCATAGTAAGAAACAAATGAATTAAATCTGTCAATAAATTTTATGGCTGCCTTGAGCTAATACCACACAATCCAGAGTTCAAACAACCCTTCCCACTTGCGCAAATTATTGCCTAACTCATGTTACATGAATGAAATTCAAGTAACAATTTTAACATTGTTTACATGCCAGACCTCGCATAAGAAATCACTTGTCAAAAAGGCCATTGTCCGCTATCTTGTGTAAAATATCAGGTTTTGAATTTATTTGTTATCCTTATAGATTTATGTCAAATCATGTCACACACAAATTGATGGGTGAGTGCAACACTATTCTAAGTGCCTATACTTTGTACAGGCACTTAGAATAGTGTTGCACTCAGCCATCGAAATCCAGGTTTGGCAATACCTATCCAGAAATTAACAGACATGAACAATCTATCAGTGCAAAAAACACGGAAACCCATGACACAACAAAACGTCTATTTGACATTGTCTGCTCAGTCACTTCCGAATGACTTTTCAGATTTTTTTAATTATTTAACCAGTAATATGACATAGATATTCTATATAAAACAAGTTTTTTTTTGCAGCAAATCATCAAAATGGATTGCTTTACCCCAAGTTGTGAACCTTTTTTGTTACACTGTCTGAAATGAAATCTTGTCCATAGACTTTCAACCCAGGGGATAGGCATATTCTTGAAATAACCAGAGCTATCACTAAATGTGATTACATTCCCACCAGCTCACTGTCAAAAAAATAGGTCTTTGCCACAGAGTTGAAAAAAGTTCAAGGGGAGATAACTCCGTAAAAAATCACAGCAGGGTCATGAAAATTGCACATCCACAACTTTTTATAAAAATATATATCTGTGTGTAAATTTGAGTTCAGTGCGTGAAGAACTGTAGGTGTTTTGCTTTGGACAAATTTGTGTCTATCGACAGATGGACAGACAGACAGCCATAGTGATTCCAATATACCCCCTCCTCTGCGTTATGGGGGTTATAAAAAGCTAGTGGGAACATTGCAAACACAAAAGGCCTTCTGATTCCAAGCTTGGCAAATTTCTTTCCAAGGACTGATGGAAAGTCATTGAGACAAGACATAGTCTGGTCTCTTTCCTTGCTGATCGATGTTTTTTCGATAATTATGCTCAATGGTAGCCAGTGGCTCAGAAAGAATATTGTGCAGAATATTGGTAAAAGAAACACCATAAATAATGGATAGGTGCACTGGCCACTTGAATAAAACTGAAATAATGTTGAAAACTTTGTTAACTGGGATTGAACTGAACAAATGTTCAAAACTGTTTTAACCTTTTCCCAAACAAGCCCTTGTTTTTACGACCCTGAGATAGAAGCCTTCTGAAAACATTGTGGGGAAAGGAGAAAATGCTGGTAACCAGCATTTTCTCCTTTTCCTACAATGTTTTCTACCCTGCTAGGAACAAATTTCAATTTTGAGTTAAGTTTATCTTGTCGTCTGCAAGTGCTTTCAATTTAGACCAGTCTAAAATTTTGTCCTTTGGTAAAGGGTTAACCCTTTCCCAAACAAACCCTTGTTTTTACATGTCTGCAGTACAAGTCTTTTGAAAACACTGTGGAACTAGAGGCGCTTGAGCGCCTGTATCGCTCCACAGGCCTGATTTTTCTGTACCGGTGAAGGGAAGTTTTTTACAATTACCATTCATTCCTGCATTTTAGGTCACTAAAGAAAAAAAGCTATGAAAATCATTGTGAGAAAAGAAGAAAATAAAAGTTACCTGCATTTTCTTAGTTTGACACAATAATTTCTACCCTTTTTGATACAAGTTTTACTAATTTGAAGATTTATTATGTTGTCTGCAACATCTTTCAATTATGGCCAGTTATAAAAATTTTGTCTTCTAGTTTAGTTAACTCATTACCAAATCACAACATTCTATGGTTGTCCAAATGGAAAGCATTTGTAGATGAAAAAATAAAAGTGACTGAAAATTTGAAAGTTGTTTTGTGAAGGGTAGATAACATTGTGGGAAAAGGTTACCAGCATTTTCTCTTTTTCCCACAATGTTTTCTAAACTCTTCTTTGTCAGGGATCAGTTTGATTTGATAACAAAATGCCTATCACAACAGTAAAGCCCTGTCCCTCTTTCTACTAGGTCACCAGGAGGTCAACAAACCTTTACCAGAACTTATCAAAGTGCAGAGTTTCCCTTGCTTTATATGAAAAGGATTATAGATTATGTAAAGCAACCATCTTTAACTCTTTACCAAACGACAAAACTTGGGATGTGACCAAACTGAGAGCATTTGCAGACAACAAATTAAACATTGATGAAATGATGATCTCTCTCTTTCATAGAGTAGAAAACACTGAGGTAAAAGGAGAAAATGCTGATTACCAGCATTTTCTCCTTTTCCAAGAGTGTTTTCCAAAGACTTCTTCTTTAGGGTCCTTAAAAATCAGGATTGTATGGTAAAGACTTACCACCATTGGAACTAACCTTCAATACAACAATGAAATCAAAACAAGTAGTTTGAGAGAAGAAATTTTTCAAAGATTTTACTTTATACCATAAAAGGAAAATGAGTCTCCCATAAAAGCCATGTTTTTTGATGGATCTTTTTTTTCTTAAGGAATTCTGTAGACCTATATCTAAGGAACATTCCTGCCAAAAAGTAATGCTATCCAATAAGCGGTTTGGGAGGAGAAGATTTTTAAAGGTTTTTTACTTTGGTTGCCATGGCAACCAGAATTATTCATGGAACACAATTATTTGAAGGAATTTGAAAGAGGACCACCTAAGGAACATTCCTGTGAAATTTGGTAAAAATCCAGTCAATAGTTTCTGAGGAGAAGTTTTTTAAAGAAAAAGTTTACGGACGCACGCACGGACGAACGGACGAACGGACGAACGGACGGACGGACGGACGGACGCACGACGGACACAACGCCATGACAATAGCCCGCTGGCCTTCGGCCAGTGGAGCTAAAAATGAGAAACTGCTCGTAACGAGCAATTTCTCCTTTTCCCATAGTGTTTTCTGCCCGTACGGATAATTTTCTGCCATTGCTATGAAAGTTAAAATTGTCGTCTGCAAACTATTTCAGTTTGGAAGAGTTTCAAATTTTTCATTTAGGAAAGGGTTAACCCTTTACCAAACAATGCCTCGTTTTCACGAACCTGGCAAAGAAGGCTTTTGAAAACCTTGCAGAAAAAGGAGAAAATGTTGGTAATCAGCATTTTCTCCTTCTCCCACATGTTTTCCATCCTGCTGGAAAACAAATTTCACTTTTTGAGTTAAGTTTATTGTATCCTCTGCAAGTGCTTTTCATTCAGACAAGTTTAAGATTGTTTGGTAGAGTTAAACCTGTACCACACAATCCCAACTTTTAACGACCCTGGGGACGAGGCCTTTTGGAAACAATGTGGGAACCAGCATTTTCTCCTTTTCCCACAATGTTTTCTACTCTTCACAAAACAAATTTCAAATTTTTAGTCACATTTATTTTGTATTCTGCAAATGCTTTCAATTTGGACAAGCCTAGAATTGTGTCGTTTGGTAGTGAGTGAAAAACAACATACAGTAAACAAACGAAAACAACAAACAAAAACCCTACAGCAACATAAGGTGGACATCTATCCACAGATCACCGATATAACATGGAATACAAATAACAAAATTTACGATTTTCGACAAATTTATTTCATTTACAGGCAGAAAAAACTGTTTCAAATAAAGAATTTACACAGAAATTGCACGTTGTAAAACACCCTTTTTAGACATCGGAATTTTTTAAGTAAATCATAGGGCATAACGAAAAATATCCAAGTTTACCATTTCTGTCGAGATGCTGTTGGAAGTGTAAATAGGGATTTTGTTTTTATTTTTCATAACTTTTTAACCCTTTACCAAGTAATCCCAACTTTTAACAACTCTGAGAAAGAAGCTTTTTGAAAACACTGTGGGAAAGGAGAAAATGCTGAAAACCAGCATTTTCTCCTGTTCCCACAATGCTTTCTATGCGGCCAAAATAAACAAGAGGGCCATTGGCCCTGGAACGCTCACCTTAGACTATAGCTTATGAGTGAAATTCAATTCTTGGAGCAACTTTGGTAAAGCTTCACCCAAAGAACATCCCTGCCAAGTTGCATCAAGAAGATTCTGCATACCAAATATCAAAGCTCTGCACCTTCAAGTTTCAGAGAAGATTTCTAAAGTTTTCCTTCTTTGTTGCTTTGTTCGAACCTGTGACCTCCTGAGGCAGGGCCAGTTTTGACCCCAAGGGCATAATATGAACAAACCTGGTAGAGATCCACTAGCTACATGCCAAATATCATAGCTCTATGCCTTCTAGTTATAGAGAAGAAGAATCTTAAAATTTTCTTTCATTATTCCTATGTTCGAACTTGTGACCCCTGGGGCAGGGCCAGTTTTGACCCCACGGGCATGATGTGAACAAACTTGGTAGAGGTCCACTAGGATATGCCACATACCAAATATCAAAGCTCTATGCCATCTAGTTTCAGAGAAGAAGAAATTTAAAGTTTTCCTTCTTTGTTCCTATGCTCAAACTAGTGACCCCCGGGGTGGGGCCAGATTTGACCCCAGGGACATTATTTGAATAAACTTGGTAGAGGTCCACTAGGAGATACAACAGACCAAATATCAAAGCTCTATGCTTTCTAGTTTCTGAGGAAAAGAATTTTAAAGTTTTCCTTCTTTGTTCCTATGCTCAAATTTGTGATCCCCGGGGTGGGGCCAGTTTTGACCCCAGGGACATAATTTGAACATACTTGATAGAGGTCCACTAGGAAATGCCACATATTAAATATCAAAGCTCTACGCCTTCAAGTTTCAGAGGAGAAGATTTTTAAAGTTTTCCTTCTTTGTTCTTATGCTCAAATTTGTGACCCCCGGGGTGGGGCCAGTTTTGACCCCAGGGGCATAATTTGAAAAAAATTGGTAGAGGTCCACTAGGAGATGTCACATACTAAATATCAAAGCTCTACGCCTTCAAGTTTCAGAGGAGAAGATTTTTAAAGTTTTCCTTCTTTGTTCCTATGCTCAAACTTGTGACCCCTGGGGTGGGGCCAATTTTGACCCCAGGGACATATTTTGAACAAACTTGGTAGAGGTCCACTAGGAGATGTCACATACTAAATATCAAAGCTCTACGCCTTCAAATTTCAGAGGAGAAGATTTTTAAAGTTTTCCTTCTTTGTTCCTATGCTCAAACTTGTGACCCCGGGGTGGGGCCAGTTTTGACCCCAGGGGCATAATTTGAACAAACTTGGTAGAGGTCCACTAGATGTCGTCACATACTAAATATCAAAGCTCTATGCCTTCAAGTTTCAGAGGAGAAGATTTTAAAAGTTTTCCTTCTTTGTTCCTATGCTAAAACTTGTGACCCCTGGGGTGGGGCCAATTTTGACCCCAGGGACATAATTTGAACAAACTTGGTAGAGGTCCACTAGGAGATGCTACATACCAAATATCAAAGCTCTACCCCTTCAGGTTTCAGAGGAGATTTTTAAAGTTTTCCTTCTTTGTTCCTATGCTCAAACGCGCTAAAACGCGTTATCCCCCGGGGCGGGGCCAGTTTTGACCCTAGGGGCATAATTTGAACAATCTTGGTAGAGGTCCATTGGGAGATGCTACATACCAAATATCAAAGCTCTACCCCTTCTAGTTTCCGAGGAGAAGATTTTCAAAGATTTCTTTTTTTTTTTCGTTTTGTTGCCATGGCAACCAGAGTTATGGGTGGAATTAAATTCTTTGAACAATTTTGGTAGAGCTTCACCCAAGGAACATTCATGCCAAGTTTCATGAAGATTGGCCCAGTGGTTTAGGAGAAGATGTTTAAAGAAATTGTTGACGGACGACGTACGACGGACGCCGGACATTGGGCGATCACAATAGCTCACCTTTAGCACTTTGTGCTAAGGTGAGCTAAAAATGGAGCGTTAAACTATTGTTTAAGGGTTCAAGATACACTTGCACAGCGAGAGGGAGCATTAAAATATAGTTTATGGATTCAAGATACACTTTTACAGCAAGAGGGGGCGTTAAAATATTGTTTATGGGTTTGATATCAAGACGGAGCATTAAAATATTGTTTATGGGTTCAAGATACACTTGTACGGCGAGAGGGAACATTAAAATATTGTTTATTGGTTCAAAATACACTTGTACGGCAAGAGGGGGCGTTGAAATATTGTTTATGGGTTCGATATCAAGAGGGGGCATTAAAATATTGTTTATTGGTTGAAGATACACTTGTACGGCCAGAGGAGCGTTAAAATATTATTTAAGGGTTCAAGATACACTTGTACAGCGAGAAGGAAAATTAGAATATTGTTTATTGGTTCAAGATACACTTGTACGGCGAGAGGGGGCGTTAAAATATTGTTTATGGGTTCAAGATACGCTTGTACAGCGAGAGGGGGCGTTAAAATATTGTTAATGGGTTCAAGATACACTTGTACGGCCAGAGGGGGCATTAAAATATTGTTTATGGGTTCAAGATACGCTTGTACAGCAAGAGGGGGCGTTAAAATATTGTTAATGGGTTCAAGATACATTTGTACGGCGAGAGGGAACATTAAAATACAGTTTATGGGTTCAAGATACACTTGTACGGCCAGAGGGGGCATTAAAATACTGTTTATGGGTTCAAGATACACTTGTACGGCGAGAGGGGGCATTAAAATATTGTTTATGGGTTCAAGATACACTTGTACGGCGAGAGGGGCATGAAAATATTGTTTATGGGTTCAAGATACTCTTGTACAGCGAGAGGGAGCGTTAAAATATTGTTTATAGGTTCAAGATACACGGTATGGAGAGAGGGGCATTAAAATATGTTTATAGGTTCAAGATACACTGGTACGGCAAGAGGGGCATTAAAATATTGTTTATGGGTTCAAGATACACTTATTCCGCGAGAGGGAACATTAAAATATTGCTTATGGTTTTCAAGATGAACTTGTGTGGCAAGAGGGAACATTAAGATATTGTTTATGGGTTCAAGATAAACTTGTACAGCAAGAGGGGGCGTTAAAATATTGTTTATGGGTTCAAGATACACCCGTACAGCGAGAGGGGGGGGCGTTAAAATATTGTTTATGGGTTCAAGATATTGTTTATGGGTTCAAGATACACTTGTACAGCGAGAGGGGGCGTTAAAATATTGTTTATGGGTTCAAGATACAGTTGTACAGCGAGAGGGGGCGTTAAAATATTGTTTATAGATTCAAGATACACTTGTACAGCGAGAGGGAGCGTTAAAATATAGTTTATGGGTTCAAGATTCACTTGTACAGCGAGAGGGAGCGTTAAAATATAGTTTATGGATTCAAGATACACTTGTACAGCGAGAGGGAGCCTTAAAATATAGTTTATGGATTCAAGATACACTTGTACAGCAAGGGGGGCGTTACAATATTGTTTATAGATTCAAGATACAGTTGTACAGCAAGAGGGGGCGTTAAAATATTGTTTATAGATTCAAGATACACTTGTACAGCAAGAGGGAACGTTAAAACATTGTTTATGGGTTCAAGATACACTTGTCCGGCAAGAGGGAGATTTAAAATATTGTTTATGGGTTCAAGATACACTTGTACGGCAAGAGGGAGATTTAAAATATTGTTTATGGGTTCAAGATACACTTGTACGTCGAGAGGGAACATTAAAATATTGTTTATGGGTTCAAGATACACATGTACAGCCAGAGGGTACACAAGGATGTTAACACTTATCCAGGAAAATAAATAAGACAAGAAAATAATGATGCATAACATCAATGTCGCCACAAATCAGTTGCTTCTAAAAGGCACATTATAGCATTTTAACTCTTTACCAAACGACAAAATTGTAGACAAGTCCAAATTGAAAGCATTTGCATACGACAAAATAAATGTGGCTCAAAAATTGCAATTTGTTCTAGGAAGGGTAGAAAACATTGTGGGAAAAGGAGAAAATGCTGGTCACCAGCATTTTCTCCTGTTCCTACAATGTTTTCTAAAGGCCTCTTTCACAGGGTCGTAAAAAGTCGGGATTGTATGGTAAAGAGTTAAATAAACCAAAGTAATTTTCCAGAACTTGGTGAGAAATGAACTAAGAAATCCTAACCAATCCTTAGAATGCAAACTTAACTCTTTACCACACACTCCCGACTTTTAACGACCCTGAGAAAGAAGCCTTTTGAAAACAATGTGGGAAATGGAGAAAATTCTGGTAACCAGCTTTTTCTCCTTTTTCCCAGTGTTTTCTACTTATCCCAAATCAAATTTCAATTTTTCAATAACTTTTATTTTGTCGTCTGTAAATGCTCTAATTTTGGACCACTCTAAAATTTTTAAAATCAGAGTTAACCCATTACCACACATTCCCTACTTTTGACGCCCCTGATTTTGTTGTGTGGTTAAGAGTTAAACAGCATAGGTCATATCACAACGGTCAGTCCACCTACACGTTTCCTGGCATTCCCAAACCACACCGACACAAATTTCTTTCCAGGCCACCAACTAAGTTCTCAAATTCATCAGAGATGAGAGGCGAAAATATTGCCACAAAAGAAGTTGTTCTTAACTTGGTATGAAATCCAACAAGCAAAAGGGCACATATCAGTTACGCTGTTGACTGAGGTACTTGGTGGCTAGGTACACTGGGTTTCATCTTGCGTAATATTATCATCATTTTATAGTGATGATTTAACTTAACTCATTACCAAACGACAATATTTTAGGCCTGTCCAAATTGAAAGCATTTGCAGACGACATAATGGAAGTGACTGAAAATTTGAAATTTGTTTGTTGAAGGGTAGAAAACATTGTGGGAAAAGGAGAAAATGCTGGTTACCAGCATTTTCTCCTTTTCCCACAATGTTTTCTAAAGGCTTCTTAATCTCAGGGGCCTCAAAAGAGGGATTGTGTGGTAATGAGTTAAATGTGTACATAGTGAAAGTACATTTAAGAAGGAACATAAAACATTTCTATTCAACAAACACTATCAATACCTTCTTCTGTATTTTTGTAAAGCGCAGAAGAATATATGCCCGCCCAGGTGGCTCAGTGGTGAGCGTGTCGGACTCATGACCTGGTGGTTGCGAGTTCGATACCCGGTTGAGGCAAACTTTCTTGCCAGCGTATTTTCGCCTCTCACCTCTGCTGAAGCATGTGAGAAAAGTAGTTGGTGGCTTTGGAAAAAAAGTAGTGTAAGTACTGGTGTGAGAAAGCCAGGAAACACATGTGGATCACCGACCGCCATGACCTTAGCTGTTAAAGTGGCTTTAAACCCCAATACAACCAACCAGAAGAATATATCGTATAAATTTTGTGCTATATAAATGTTGATGTATTTGTATTATAGGCAGAAAACATCGCCACACAGGAGGTTGTCCTCGACTTGGTATTGAATCCAACATCCAGCAGTGCACAATCAGTTACACTTACGACTCATCTACTTGGCTTGGCAGCCATGGACGTTGGGTTTAATCTTGCGTAATATTTTACATGGAGGAATATGCGCTAGGGTCTTTCATTCTTTTGGTGGCTTTTTCTCAAATGAAAAATATATATGCGCTAGGGTCTTTCATTCTTTAGGTGGCTTTTTCTCAAATGAATAAAATAGTGTTTTTTTAAGTTCCCCCTGTCATTGAATGCCTTGTTGCACACATGACACTTAAAGGGCTTTTCCCCTGTATGTGTATACATGTGCCGTGTAAGGTCCTTTCTCCAGGCCAGATATTTGAAGCATACAGGGCACTGGGCGCCTTTTGATCTCGGTCCCTGTGGTTGACCTAAAATAACAAAACGTAGTGATTGATTGATCTTGTGGTGTTTACCCTTTACCAAACAATCTCTGGTTTTTACGACCCTGAGACAGAAGCCTTTTGAAAACGTTGTGGAAAAAGGAGAAAATGCTGGTAACCAGCATTTTCTCCTTTTCCCAATGTTTTCTACCCTGTCGGAAACGGATTTCAATTTTTGAGTTACATTCGTTTTGTTGTCTGTTAGTGCTTTTAATTTGGACTTGTTAGAAATTTTGTCATTTGGTAAAGGTTTAACATAGTTTTTGACATTATTTCAGTTACATCACTAAGGTCAGTGCACCTATCTGTGCTTTCCTGAAGTTTCTTTAACCATCACTCGGCACAATTTTGTTTCCAAGCCACTTGCTGATTTCTCTCAAAAAACATAAGAAACAATGGTCAGTGGTGGCAGGGGAATGAATCCTGTCACAAGGACTATTATCAATCGTTGTAAAGAAAATAATCGTGCCAGGGATCGAACCCACAACCCCATAGTCTCTAGTTCTGCAAGCTGCTGAGCTACTGAGTTTGGCACAATATGTAAAGAGTATAATACAATAATCTTCGCAAGCCAAGGGTGACTATCCACTATGCTACTCTACCCTTGGCCGATCTAGCTTGATTTCGACATTCTCACGATACACATTTTCATTGGTTGCAGCTAGCTCTAACTTCACACATCAAGTCGCTTGTAACATTTCATCTTTGATAAAAATAGAACAAGGTCTGGACCTTTCAAATAAAAATAGAAGGTAAACTTGAATACCTCTGAGGATGTGTGCAGGATCTGTAATAATTTATTACAGAAAAAAACATAGACAAACAATATTTACAGAAAGTTTGCATATTGCGGGAATCTGGAAATGGGGCTTGATCCGCCACAGTAAGATCCACGTACTGATCATAACCTTGGCTCGCAAAGATGATATAAAACTGAACTATATATGTATTTTATTTATCTTTTAATGTCTAAGTTTTGATGTATACATTTTCTAACGACAACAACCACCAATCTAACACTACATGCATAATATGAGCTGGCTTGTTCCATAAATATCCATGCTTAACTATTTATATCTGTGGTATATTATAGATAACGGAGGAATAAGTGAAACAATTTCTGTTTTTAATTGTTTACCACACAATCCCAAGTTTTATCGACCATGAGGAAGAAGCCTTTTACCTCATTACAAAACGACAAAATTTTAGGTTTGTGCAAATCAAAATCATTTGCAGACATAACCAACTCTTAATCAAAGGAAAACAAGTCAATGCTTAGAATAAAAATGCAGATGCAGATTACATTCCATTGATTAACTCTTTACCACACAAGGAAATTTTAGACTGGTCCAAATTGAAAGCATTTGCAGATGACAAAATAAATGTGACTGAAAAATTGAGATTTGATTTGGGAAGAGTAGAAAACATTGTGGGAACAGGAGAAAATGCTGGTAACCAGCATTTTCTCCTTTTCCCACCATGTTTTCAAAAGGCTTCTTTCTCAGGGTCGTCAAAAGTAGGGATTGTGTGGTAATGGGTTAACTTATTAACAGGACGATGTTACTTTATATAGAATGACATCACTCTACAAAGCATGACATAGATTTTACCATGCTTCCGTTGTGCTCTATTTATAGAGCCGAATTCCTGTGTTATTTTAGAATTTCTGTTAGACTTGACCCATTACCTCATAAGGCATTTCTATGGTATCTCTAATTAATCCTAAATAACAGCAAGGATGAAGCCATTTTTTATGTGTATATGACACCTTTTGATAGTATAGAAAACATTGTGGCAAAAGGTGAAATTGCTCGTCACGAGCAATTTCACCTTTTGCCACAATGTTTTCCAAAGGCTCCTGCAAGCAATGCGTAGAAATGAGTATCTATGGAGTAAGGGTTAACATGGAAATAACATTTCTTTACAACATCCATAAAGGGTTAACTTGGAAATAGCATTTCTTTACAACAGTTAAACTGGAAGTACAGTTCAGTCCTTTATATACAAAACTACAAATTCACAAATCCCAACAAAGACGACTGATGAAAACATTGTGGAAAAAGGAGAAAATACTAGTAATCAGCAGCATAATTATTCTCCTTTTCCCAAAAGGTTGGTTTTTTTTAATCCTATCCAAGACAGATTCCATCATTTTAGCCAGGTTCAACCCTTTCCTAAATGACAAAATTTTGGACTAGACCAAATTGAAAACATTTGCAGACGACAATTCAACTCTTGCTGAAAAGATGATTTCTGTCTATGATAGGGTAGAAAACATTGTGGGAAAAGGAGAAAATGCTGGTTACCAGCATTTTCTCCTTTTCCCACAATGTTTTTAAAAGGCTACCATTCTAGACCCGTAAAAACCAGGGATTGTTTGGGAAAAGGTTAAATTGTCGTCTGCCAATGCTTTGAATATAGACAAGCCTAAAATTTTGTCCTGTGGTTGAATTCACTGACCTTCCTACACAGTCCTGAGTTTCATAGACCCTGAAGCCAAAGTCTGTTGAAAACATTATGGGAAAAGGAGAAAATGCTGGTAACTAGCATTTTCTCCTTTTCACCTAATATTTCTACCCTATCAAAGACAAGTTCCATGTTTTGAGCTGAATTTAATTCGACGTCTGCAAATGCTTTCAATTTGGACAAGTCTGAATTTTTCTCGTGTAGTATAAAGTTAAAGTAGCCTAGAAGTTGATAGGCTTTTCACTGCCTTATAAAAGATACAGAAATATTTCAAAGTATACACATATATAGAAATTTCACTGCCTTATAAAATATTTCTAAATATATATACATATATAGAACTTTCACTACCTTATGAAAGATATAGAAATATTTCTAAATATACACATATATAGAAATTTGAGTGCCTTATAAAAGATATAGAAATATTTCTAAATATATACACATACAGAAATTTCAGTGAAAGATAAAAGATATAGAAATTATGTTAACCCTAACCTGACAACAAAATTTTAGACCTGTCCAAATTGAAAGCATTTGAAGACAACAATTTCAATGTGGTTTAAATGATGCAATTGTTTATTGATAGGGTAGAAAACATTGTGGAAAAAGGAGAAAATGCTGGTTACCAACATTTTCTCTTTTTGCCACGTTGTCAAAGGGCTTCTTTCCAAGGGTTGTCAAAAGTCAAAGGGCTTCTTTCCAAGGGTTTGTCAAAAGTTATCATTGCGTCTGAAAGGGTTAACCCATTACCACACAATCCCTAGTTTTGACGACCCTGAGATAGAAGCCTTCAGAAAACATTGTGGGAAAAGGAGGAAATGCTGGTAACCAGTATTTTGTCCTTTTCCCACAAAGTTTTCTACTCTATCACAGAAAAATTGTATCATTTGAGCCACTACGAAATCATCATCTGCAAATGCTTTCCAGTTGGATAGGTCTAAAATTCTGTTGTTTGGTAAAGGGTTAACCAAATAATACTGATTTTAAACAACCCTGAGCAAAAAGGAATAGAGGAAAATGCTGGTAGCCAACAGTTTAAACTCCAGACTGATTATCAAAGAGTTAAAGCAGCTGGTTGTTTTGTACTGATGATTTCAACAGTTCACATTTTATGGCCAAAAGTTTTTGAAATGTATCACTTGATGCTTCTTCAGGTTATGCTTGTCAGCGAAGGCCTTCCCGCAAATTTCACATTTGAACGGTTTTTCTCCGGTGTGGACGAGAATGTGTCTCTGCAAGTGCCATTGTGTAGGAAATGGTTTACTGCAAGTTGGACAAGCAAACCTCGACTTGATTTTTATGAGCGAGTCTACAATGAAACAGAAAACAAAAGCTTTAAAAAATTTCAGATTGATTGCTTGTACGAGAGCTTAACACCCATTTTTTAGAAGCTTCAACCTTTACCATAGTATTACAATCCCGACTTTTAACGACTCTTAGAAAGAAGCCTTTTAAAAACAATCTTGACTTTTAGTTACCTTTGAGGAAAAAGCCTTTTGAAAACATTAAGGAAACGGAGAAAAATGCTGGTAACCTGAGCATTAGTGGTGTCCGTGGTCGTGAGGTAGAGCGTCGGCCTCATAACCTAGGAGTCCCGAGTTAGATACCTGGGAGCGGGTGTCAACTTTGGGATTTTTCATTGGCCCACACATTTGGCGTGAGTACTGGTGTAGTTCCCAGGAAGCAGAATCGAGAGAGATTAAGAATGTAAGAACTTGTTTCTCAATCGATGTAAAATAAATATGTTTAAACTAACCAGCATTTTCTCCTTTTCCCACAAAGTTTTCTACCCTTCCTAAAACAAATTTCAATTCTTTAATCACATTTATTTTGTAGTCTGCAAATGCTTTCAATTTAAACGAGTCTATAATTTTGTTGTTTGGTACAGTGTTAGGGGCACGGAGGTCAGTGCACCTATACATTATGCTTCCAGGCTTTCTTACACAGGTACTGAGGCAACTTTCAAAGACACCGACAACTTATCTCACATGCATCTGATGTACGAGGCAAGAGTTCGCAAGAAAGGGAGTTTGCTTTATCTCGGATTCATATTTACCAATTATCATTCTTAACTAGGGCTCCGACCATCAGGCTGAAAAATGACTATCACGATCCTTTCACTATCGCAGTATCATGATGTGATTACTATTGAGAGAACAATATCGTGATGCATCACAATACTATCGGTTCGTATGAGTTCTTCCGTAATACTCAGTTTCCGGCAGATTTTTGCGTGGCTTGACAGCAAAATTTAATGTCGGATGTTTGCTCTGCAAAATTTGTTGTGTTCCCATTGTTGTTTCAGTATCATATAAAGTAGTCTTGCTTTTTATCAACATTCTCTCCCTCTTATAAGAGATCTGTCCTCAAACACTGGCCTTTTCAACTCCACAATATCAAAATTAGCAGCCATCACAGACGACATAAACATGTACGATATAGACGAACACGTTTAGCATGTAGGAAAAAGCACTGCAAAATCGATCGTGGACAATAAATTACATTTCCTAGCATTTGCCGATTATTTCCCTTATTGAGTAGGTAAATATGAAAATTAACTCAAATTTAAGACAATAGCCAACACACATGAAAAAGACAAGAGAAATTTTCAAAGTCTTCTTGAAAATCTGGAATCGATTTTTAATTTCCAATCGGCATCCACTGAAAACTGAAATCAAGAATGCCTTATAGAAAGCATGAAAGTAGAGTTCATCTTTATTCGCTCTTTCATTCTTTAAAAAAGAAGCCCAATCAAACAGCAGATTTGATCAAGTTAGAAAGCTAACAGTAGTTTCATGTATTGACAATTGAAACTATCGATTGTTGAACAAAACATCGGCTATTGTTATTGATATCAGACATAGCAATCGATGCATCGCTATCGGGACAGTCACAATACATCAATGCATCGATGAATCATTACGCCCCTATTCTTAACTCTTTACCAAACGACAAAATTTTAGAGGTATCAAAATTGAAAGCATTTTGCAGACAACAAAAACAATGTGATCTGAAAATTGAAATTTGTTTAGGGGTGTAGAAAACACTGTGGGAAAAGGAGAAAATGCTGGTAAACAGCATTTTCTCCTTTCCCCACAATGTTTCTACCCTTCACAAAACAAATTTCAAATTTTCAAGTCACTTTTACTATGTTGTCTGTAAATGCTTTCAATTTTGGACCAGTCCAAAACTTTGTTGTTTGGAAAGGGTTAAGTTGTCGACTACAACTGCTTTCAATTTGAACATGTCCAAATTTTTGTGTGTGTCAAAAAGTTAACTCTTTACCACACGAGAAATTGTTAGACTGGTCCAAATTGAAAGCATTTGCAGACGACAAAATAAAAGTAATTGAAAAATTAAAATGTGGTTTGGGAAGGGTAGAAACCACTGTGGGAAAAGGAGAAAATGCTGGTTACCAGCATTTTCTCCTTTTCTCACAGTGTTTTCAAAAGGATTCTGTCTCAGGGTCGTTAAAAGTCAGGATTGTGTGGTAAAGAGTTAATTAGTTTTGGGGCAAGTCTAAAATTGTGTTATAATTATGTTCTAGGTAAGAGACTATTGGTAAACTTGTTTACCCCTGATAAAATTTTTTTGTAATTCTATGCATTTTTTCTTTCAATCATAGAACCATAAGTTACAAATAAAAAATATAAATTATATCCTTACCACAAAATCCATCTTTCAATGACACTGTGGAAGAGGCCTTCTCAGAGCATTGTAGGAAAAGGAGAAAAAGTTGGTAACCAGCATTTTTGCCTTCCTTAGCAATGGTTTCAACCCTATCGAGGACTGTTTTCGTCATCTTTAATTAATTAATCTTTAACTTCAAAGGCTTTAAATTTGGACGTGTCAGAATTTTATTTTCGTTTGGTTTTGGTTTTTTCTGGTTACCAGCATTTTCTCCTTTTCCTGCAATGTTTTCAAAAGGCCTCTTTCTCAGGGTCGTTAAAAGTCCGGATTGTGTTGTTTAATGGGTTAACCCCTTACCAAATGACAAGATTTTAGACCTATCCAAATCAAAAGCATTTGCTCATGATAGTTTCAATGTGGCTTTCATGTCATGATTTTTCTTTGAAAGGGAAGAAAACATTGTGGGAAAAGGAGAAAATGCTGGTCACCAGCATTTTCTCCTTTTCCTACAATGTTTTCAAAAGGCCTCTTTTTCTCATGGTTGTGAAAAGTCGGGATTGTGTGGTAATGGGTCAAGAGTTAGTGGGTATTAACTACCATGGTCTTTCTAGATAAAAAAAATTCACCATCCTGTGTCATAATTTTTATTCACTCACATTATCCATATCCGGAAGTCACATAGGTAAAAATATTTACTCTTTACTGCACAATCTGTCGTTAACTCTTTACCAAACAACAAAATTTTAGACTGGTCCAAGTTGAAAGCACTTGCAGACAACAAAATAAATGTTGCTCAAAAATTGAACTTTGTTTCCAGTAGGGTAGAAAACATTGTAGGGAAAAGGAGAAAATGCTGGTTAGGTTACCAGCATTTTCTCCTTTTTCCACAATGTTTTCAAAAGCCTTCTATCTCAGAATCGTAAAAACCAGGAATCGTTTGGTAAAGGGTTAAATGAAACTGAAGAAGAAGCCTTTAGAAAACATTGTAGAAAAATGAGAAAATGTTGTTAACCAGCATTTTCTCCTTTTCCCCTAATGTTTTTTACCCTTCCAAAAACAAATTTTAACTTTTCACTCACATTTAATTTAATGCCTGCAATTGCTTTCAATTTAGACAGGTCTAAGATTTCGACTTTTGGTAAAGAGTTAACTCTTTACCACACGAGAAAAATTTAGACTGGTCCAAATTGAAAACATTTGCAAACGACAAAATAAAGCTGACAAAAAGATACAAATTTGTTCTGTGCAGGGTAAAAAACACTGTGGGAAAAGGAGAAAATGCTGGTTACCAGCATTTTCTCCTTTTCCCATAGTTTTTTCAAAAGGCTTCTTTCTCAGGGGCGTCAAAAGTAGGGATTGTGTGGTAATGGGTTAAGCATTTCTTAAAGCTGACCACAACTACAGAAGCCCTCCATGTTTACTGAGCATGTGACGCTTCAGCGTATCTGTCCTATTGGCACTGTAACCACAAGCTTTACACGCAAACGGCTTTTCTCCTGTGTGTGTACGCATGTGTCTTGCTAACTTGGTATTATTTGGCCCTACATAATCACAGAAAACACATTTAAATTTGTTTGGTTGTGTTAGCTTTTGAACTGTCCATATCATTTGACCTTTGCTCTGGTCATAAGCTCCAGATACGGGTGTTAACTCCCTCGTTTCCTGTTGTTCAATGGAACGTCGAACTTTCCAGTCCGTCGTTTCCATCTCTGGTTCCTCCACCTCCTCTTTGACATATTCAATCACATCTAGAATAAACATAACAGTAAATTATCCCTTTACCCCACAAGGCATTTCTGTGGTATCTCTGATTGACCCTAAATAAAAGCAAGGATAAAGCCCTTTCTAAGGTGTATATGACACCTTTTGATAGTGTGGAAAACATTGTGGCAAAAGGTGAAATTGCTCGTCATGAGCAATTTCACCTTTTGTCACAAAGTTTTCCAAAGGCTCCTACAAGCAATGCGTAGAAATGAGTATCTATGGAGTAAAAGGTTATATCAGCGTAACTGCTACTCATGGGCATAGACACGGTTGCGGCAGGTACTGCATTCGCCGCATTAATTAGTACTTGGTACGGCATGCCACACCAATAAAATTGGCTGATACGGTATGAGGCTACACCAACAACAGTACTGATAATAATTCAGAAATTTATAGTAAATGTAAACACATATGAAATTTCTCTAATTACAACATTACTTTACAGTAAATGTTATCAAGCCCACAAATTTTATAAATCAGAGGATAAAGTACTAAGAAAATGTCTCAAAAACGAGTCAAAATTCGTGCTAAAGAAACACTCTAGAATGCACAAAATCACACCATTTTTTTAAAAAAATTTTGGGCGGGAGCATGCCCCTTCAGCGCTTGCATTCTCTTCTTCGAAGCTCAATTCCACCGCACCTATCGAAATAACGTGGCTACCCCTCTGCTATAGGCTGTAATAACTGACCTAAAAGGGCGTCGCTATGCAACAGTTCACAGCATTTCAAAATGAGGTAAAATATATAATTTGGAAATCATAGTAAGAAGCCCTATTCTGGTCTTCTTGTGTCCACAAAGCAAGGCGTCCATAAAGTTTGTTTATAATGCAAGATTGTGTTAACTAACTCCAACGCAAGATTGTGTTAACTTTCCACAAAGCAAGGCGTCCATAAAGTATGTTTATAATGCAAGATTGTGTTAACTAACTCCAACGCAAGATTGTGTTAACTAACTCGGACTTCCTGAAAGTTCACCAAAAGTGTCAGACATTCTGTCTGATAAGGCCTGATAATCTGTCAGACCAAATCAAATTAAACAAAATCAAAGACAAGAGGATCATGGGCATAGACATGGGTGCTGAACAGTCGGACCAATTTGGCCTGAAACGTTGTTGGTCTTTGTCAAGATTCATCTGCTTACTCCTTACCAAACATCATATTTTGAAGACTCATCCAAAGTGAAAGCACTTACAGATGTCAAAATAAAAGTGGCCAAAAATTGAAATTTGTTCTGAGAAAGATTGAACCCAGCATTTTTTTTTTTTTCCCTTTTCCCACAATATTTTTAAAACATTTCTTTCATACGGTTGTCAGAAGTGGTTATTGTACTGTATATGGCTACTGTACATTGTGCCCGTGATTAAAGTTTTCTTCTTTTCCCTCGTTGTTTTCGATGCCTTCATTCTCAAGGTTGTTATTTGGTAAAGGATGGAAGGGTAACAGAGATAATTATGTTATGTGGTGTCCGTGGCTGTGAGAAAGAGCGTCGGCCCCGTAACCATAAGGTCTTGAGTTCAATACCTGGGAGCGGGTGTCAACTTTGGGATTTTTCATTGGCCCACACATTTGGCACAAGCACTGAGCCAATATTCACCAACCATTTTTAAGAACTTTCTTTGTCTTATTCTCCATGATAGTCCAAGTTTGAAAGTTACACAGCTTCTGATTGGCTAAACCGTTTGGTTTAGCCAATCAGAAGTTGTGTTACTTTCAATGTAGAATATTCTGAGGAATAGGACAAAAAATGTTCTCAAGAACGGTTGGTGAATACGGACCCTGGTGTAGTTCCCAGGAAGCAGAATCAAGAGAGATTAGTATAAGTTGTTAGAACTTGTTTCTCAGTCGATGTAAAATAAATGCTTAACTCTTTACCAAACGACAAAATTTTGGACAAGTCAAAATTGTGGCATTTGCAGATGACAAAATAAATGTGATTGACATGTTTAAATTTGATATGGAAAGGGTAGAAAACATTGTGGGAAAAGGAGAAAATGCTGGTTACCAGCATTTTCTCCCTTTCCCACAATGTTTTCTAAAGGCTTCTTTCTCAAGGTTGTCAAAAGTAGGGATTGTGTGGTAATGGGTTAAGAGATATCAGAAATTCATGTCAAAACTTCGGCACAACAACAACAACACTAAGACATGGCAGCAACAATTTATGCATCTGTTTTCTTCGTAATCAACAGAGCTAAAAAAAAGAAATACATTGACTATTGGTAACAACACCTGTCCAATTGTGACATTTTGTGACCTTTCATGCAAAAAGGAATCTTTTGGTAACTGCGAAAAGTGTCAATACTGGTCAGACTGCATGAATTGCGCAGGCTTACCAGAGGTGCGTTCAACAGAGCAAGCGCTTCGAGCGCTCTCAAGTGCTTTCGTTCTGAACGCGGCCACCCACTGAGGCGCTTAATAGCGCCGCGTGCACACTTGATAGAAGTTTCGCTTGTATTTCCAAGATGGCATCAAATAGCAGAAGTGTTATCCAAATGAGAGAATCTAATGGGAATCTAAACAATAAGGCGATCAGACAAAATTACACCATGCAAGTCCCTTTAGATGTTTTTTATATGTTCTGAGGAAAAATTAATATTTTCGTATTTTTTTTTCTTTTAATGAACAAGGAGAATTAACAGATTTGTGATCGGAACAAAGAGATGTTTTCTTTGTTTATGCTTTTTAGTTTACAGAATTTTATAGATATCTCTGTAATGATGGCCAATCTTATGTCCTAGAAAGATCTTTTTAGACGCCATTTTGAAAAAACGCTTGCGTTCAATTAAATAGGTGCATTCTCGCCAGGCGCGCTGTGAAGCGCCCACAATGTTGAACACGCCTCAGGGTTGACATTTTCTGTTTTTATGATATTTTCTGTATGAAAAGTGGTCGTTGTACCTTGTTATCTCTTTATCAGACAACAAAATTTCACACTGGTCCAAACTGAAAGCATTTGCAGACCACAAAATAAAAGTGACTTAAAATTTGAAACTTGTGATTTGTGCCACTCTAACTCTTTGCCGGACAACAAAATTTTAGACTAGTACAAATTCAAAGCATTTGCAGACGACAAAATAAATATGATTTAAAAATTGAAATTTGTTTCAGGAAGAGTAGAAAACAAGGTGGGAAAAGGAGAAAACGCTGGTTACCAACATTTTCTCATTCTCCCCAATGTTTTCAAAAAGCAATGTTTCGGGGAGCATAAAAAATTACTGGTAATGCTTAAATCTCTCATGTCTATTCCACTTATGATTGGTCAAGTTGGATTTCTGCGTACAACGGAAGTCACACATGTCACATTTATACGGCTTCTCCCCTGTATGGGTACGCACATGTCGTTTCAATGACCACTGGTCCAGGAAAACTTTCTTACAATACACACAGGGATAACTTAACATTTCACCCAAGCTTGTAGTTGACGTAAAACCCGAGTGACCTTGTTTCATCTGCGTAAATAACTCAGGGCTATGAAAATCTGAATCTGAAAGGGAAATGAAAATAGCGCTACTGTATAAAACTCTACTACACAATCCCCACTTTTGATGACCATTAGAAAGAAGCCTTTTGAAAACATTGAGGGAAAAGGAGAAAATGCTGGTAACCAGCATTTTCTCCTTTTCCCACAATGTTTTCACCCTATGACAGCAAAATTGCTCCGTTTGAATCGCACTGCAGTTGTGGTCTACAAATGCGTCCGATTTGGACGAGTCTACAAAAAATGTTATTAACTCCTTCCCAAACGACAAATTTTAGACTCTTCCAAACTGAAAGAGATTGCAGATGACAATTTTAAACTTGATGAAAATGACTGAAAGTTTTCCAAAAGAGTAGAAAACACTGTGGGAAAAGGAGAAATTGCTCGTTACGAGCAATTTCTCCTTTTCCCACAGTGTTTTCAAAAGACATATTGCTGACAAGTAAAAACCAGGGCTTGTTTGGGAAAGGGATAAGTGAGCCTTTGACATTTTCTTGAGGGTGAGTTTCATAAATTTTTATTACAAAGGCCAATGAGTGTCAGATTCTTTAGATCACATAAATGTATTACAAGAATTATTCAATCCATAATGTGTTAAAGGCATACGTGTAAAAAGTGTAATGAAAATTACAAGAAGCCTGTGCGCTTACTTTGACAGGTATATTACAAACGCAAGATAGTTCCGGAGACACTTACATAATATTGATTTTGATTTTAATCTACAAGTGATTAATTAAATCAACAACTTTATCATGATTAACCCATTACCACACAATCCCTACTTTTGACAACCCCCAGAAAGAAGCCTCTAGAAAACATTGTAGGAAAAGGAGAAAATGCTGGTAACCAGCATTTTCTCCTTTTCCCACAATGTTTTCTACCCTTCACAAAACAAATTTCAAATTCTCAGTCACTTCTTATGTTGTCGTCTGCAAATGCTTTCGATTTGGACAAGCCTAAAATTTTGTCGTTTGGTTTTCAGCTAAAGATTTCGACCATTAACTTCCATCAGGAACTTAGGTCAGCAATGCTTTAGAAATGTACACGTAACATTACAGAGCGTTGAGCAAATACGGCACTATTTTCTTATCTCACACGTGTGAGAGACAAGAAAATTCGTAATGGCTGCACCACATTGAAAACAAGGGGGAAAATATGTTACTTGGTAAGTAAAGATTTTTATTTCATGCTTTCCGGTAGGATATCGAGAAATAGCAGTGAAAATATTTTTCGATCTTTCACTGGTACCACAAGTAAAAATACGGATTTTCATGTTCTTGTTGCCTAGGTAAATTGTGTGTGTGATGCATTGCTATGCGGGAAGGGTATATTTGGGGGTTTTTTTGGTGAAAGATCAAAATTTATTTCATCTTGTGAACACCATCTGAAATATTTTCACTCGTGGCTGCAACACTCATGAAAATATTACCAATGGTGTCCACTCGATGGAATAAATCTCGATCTTTCACAGAAAAAAACCAAATATCCTCTATTATTGCAAAACTTGCACAGATCTAACAGACTATATTATTATACTGCAAAGAAATTTCTTGTGATCTGATTGGTTAACATGCCAGGAACATATATCATGTTCCCTGGGAAAAACCTCGTAAAACCAGTTTCCCTTTTGAGTGCCCCGTAAACATCAGTACATGTGCAACACAACATCCAAAATGGCGGAGTCGATCGATCACGAGACTGCACATGTATGCACCAAACTGCATGTTTTAGTGATGTCAGTTTCTAGCGATGTCAGTTTTCATTGAACTGGGGCACACAGATGGGAATTTCTATTTCGTCAGCATACTCGATTTATTATTATAAAACAGGAAAATTTCACTTAACACCCTTTGAAAGGGTAAAACTTTCCAGTATAATAAATTCATTGTACGGTCAGGTGGCAGGGGACTTGGGAGCTTGTTCGTGGCTATGGTGAATCATGTCGCGACCTCACCTTCGGCTCGGGCGACATGATTAACCACAGCCGTGCACAAGTTTCCAAGTCCCCTGCCACCTGACCATACAACTAATAAAGTACACGTTACACATGCGCCATGATCTGGCAAATGGGATTTAAATGCATTATACCAAGCTGCCTGAGTCATCAAATGATCATAACCCCAGAGCTCCAAATACATTGAGTGATTTTGATTTCAAAATCATAAATATCAATTATTCTCCACTAAACCCTATGTTGTGGGTACTCAATAGAATCGTCTCACTCAGAGGATTCTAATGAGTACCCACAATATAGGGTTTTGAAGAAAAATAAACAATTTAGAGTAAGATTACTCCCTCCCATCGGGAGCTCTGTTAACCCTTACAAAACCATCTCTGGTTTTAATGACCCAAAGGTATAAACTTCTGAAAACACTGTGGTAGAAGGAGAAAATGCCAACCATATCGCGAGAAATCTGAGAAAGGTACAGAAAACATCAATGTAGGCAAACATATTAAAGCAAACTAGAAAATAAGAAAATATTGATGCTGAACATCAATGGTGCCGCAAACCACTTATTTCTGTAACAGGGCACAATGCATTGGGCCGCGTTAACCCTTTACCCCATAAAACATTTCTATGGTATCTCTAAATGACCTAAATACCAGCAAGGACGAAGCCGTTTCTTATGTGTATATGACACCTTCTGATAGCATAGAAAACATTGTGACAAAAGGTGAAATTGCTCGTCACGAGCAATTTCATCTTTTGCCACAATGTTTTCCAAAGGCTCCTACAAGCAGTGCGTAGAAATAAGTATCTGTGGAGTAAAGGGTTAAACCGTTTATGAAAATCACGTGATCGTTTGACAGCTCAGTAGGAATCACATTGTTGATCACTTGACTCATTTTGTCACGTTTGACATCCAATATTTGCATATGTGGAGAAAATCCTCGCCCTTGTAAGATTTTCTCTACAAAAACAAACATTTGTCGGCAATGAATTACCATACATTAACGAAAGAAAAAGTCTGTTATCGGATTGTGCTAAATCTGACACTCTAACACATATGTCTGGTATCATACAATCCCTCTTTATAGATATAATCAAGACTTGAATGAAGTTCTTATTATATCTATATAGACTATAGGGGTGGTATGATACCAGCCATGTCAGGCGCTCCAACACTGACCTAGTTACAGTTAGCTGGTCTTAAAAACACGATCGCGAAAGGAAAACAATATTTCTACAATCCATACAACACTAGAACAAAAATATCACTGGGGTCACGAGTACCACATAGGGTGCTCTAGGGTCAAAGAGCTTGATAATACCTCTTTACCTTTTCCAGCATAAGATATTTAAAATGGTGGCTTCGAAAATTTGTGACCGATAATTTTTTATCATGTGACTTATTTTTCGAAAGGGATCTTTATTTATTATTATTTTTTTAAAGGAAAATGTTGACATGTCTACAATCCAGGTTTTTATCACAATGAAAGTACAAGGTATTATATACTATGTATTTAAAAAAAGATCCCACAAATAAATGAAAAAGTTAATATGGAATCCGATCTGGTAATCAAAGTACAGTAGATATAGATGGATGTTAAAACAAAGTATGGAACCAGTTCAATATGGCTGCCTCCATAGGCACTTTACAAAACCGAATAAAAATATAGTGCCGCCGCTCAAGTGGCGCCACAAAAAGAAAGAATTCAGGCCAAACCCATTTTATTTTATGTTAACAGAGACATTTCAAATAAGAGAAAATTAAGGCGAAACTAATGTTATTTTATGCTTATGGATGGATCTCATTTTGCTTTCACAGCTACTATCTCAAAGCAGTCTCATAACGTTTTGAAACTTTTCATCTAACAAACTTGTTGCGTTCAAGCTGCAGTGCACAGATGGTTTGGTTCAAAGGTCTTTTGTATTTTCTTCGGGAACGCTATACTGGTTGATCCATGTCCTGGAGAGAAGCTGACGATGCATCCCAAACTTTCAGTCTTGTATCTCTTCTTCTCATCCATCCATCTATCAATCTACCTACCCATCCATCCATCTATTCACCCATCCATCCATCAGTCCATCCGACAACCTATTTATCCATCTCCTTAACCCTTTCCCAAATGGCAAATTTTGGACCAGACCAAACTGAAAGCATTTTGCAGATGACAAATCGACAGTTGCTAAATAGATGATTTTTCTACATGATAGGGTAGAAAACATTGTGGGAAAAGGAGAAAATGCTGGTAACCAGCATTTTCTCCTTTTCCCACAATGTTTTCAAAAGGCTTCTATTCCTGACCCGAAAAAACCAGGGATTGTTTGGGAAAGGGTTAAAGAAATAAAACATTAGAGGAAAAGAAAATATACTGGTTACCAGCATTTTTGTTTTCCCACCATGTTTTCAAAAAGCTCTCTTTCTCAAGAATATTACAACTCTGTGTGGTAAAGAGCCAAATACATCCTCTATTGTGTAATTTCTTAACTCTTTACCACACAATCTTGACTTTAAATGACCCTGAAAGAGAGACCTTTTGAAAACATTCTGGGTAAAGGTGAAAGTGCTGGCTTCCCAACATTTTCTCCTTTTCCCACAATGTTTTATACCCTTTCTCATAGCAAATTTCAATTTTTCAGTCCAATTTATTTTGTTGTCTGCAAATGCTTTGAATTTGGACCAGTCTATAATTTTGTCTTTTGGTAAAGAGTTAATATCTAGGAAAAAAAAAAACTGAATGACAATATCAGGTCGTGGTTTTCCTCCAAGAACGTCTGCAGCTGTGCTAGCATGCTCCTCTGGTCATACATATATGACAGGAAATTTCACTCGGTCATTTCCATTGAATTTTTCTGCAATCTCTTCTCTTTTAACCTTAACCCTTCACTCCATAGATACTCATTTCTACGCATTACTTGTAAGAGCCTTTGGAAAACATTGTGGCAAAAGGTGAAATTGCTCGTGACGAGCAATTTCACCTTTTGCAACAATGTTTTCTATGCTATCGATAAGTTTCATATACACATATGAAATGGCTTCATCCTTGCTATTATTTAGGGTCAATTAGAGATACCATTAAAATACTTTATGGGGTAAAATGTTAAGGCACAATATCTCAGGCTCCCAGTTTTGCTTTGATAGAGCTTCATTTTCTTCAAGCTTCAATATGAGCATCGTTTCTGTTTCAGTAAAAATGGCGAGGTGTTGCCATCGTCAAGTTGGTGGTAACCCTGGTGTTTTCACTTCATGCCCATCTTTCCAAGTCCCGGACATGTTCAACAGCAATCCTGTATTAGAAAAGAAAACATCAAGAAAGTTCTTACGAAACAACAAAAATTTAAATCATTACCAGACGACAATATTTTAGACTGGTCCAAATTGAAGGCGTTTGCAGACGACAAAATAAAAGTGACTGAAAATTTGAAATTTGTTTTGTGAAGGGTAGAAAACATTGTGGGAAAAGTAGAAGATGCTGCTTACCAGCATTTTCTCCTTTTCCCACAATGTTTTCTAAAGACTTCTTTCTCAGGGGCGTCAAAAGTAGGGATAGTGTGGTAATGGGTTAAGCTTGTCCAAATTGAAAGCATTTGCAGACAACAAAATAAATACGACTCAAAAATTGAAACTTGACTTTAGAAGAATAGAAAACTGTGTGGGAAAAGGAAAAAATGCTGGTAACCGGTATTTACTCCTTTTCCCATAGTGTTTTCAGAAAGGTTCTTCTGTGGGGTCCTTAAAACTTGATATTCTTTGGTAGTAAGGGTTAAATATTTCGGATATATTATATACATAATTCTATAAATACTATCAAAGAAGAAGAAATTTCTCATTTTCTTGAACTATTGCTCACCACAATGATAAAAGTTTACATGAAAACCCCTTTAACTTCCAGCAGGGAAGAAAACATGGTGGGAAAAGGGGAAAATGCTGATCTCCAGCCCTTTCTCCTTTTCGTACAATGTTTTCAAAAGGCCTCTATATCAGGGTCGCAAAAAGCAGGGATTGTTTTGTAAAAGGTTTAATTTTTTCATTGGCTATAATATTAATATAGTTCCACCGCAAGATTCTTTCCAAGATTATCCCAGAGGTCTTGCCACCAATCAATGCTTTCCTAGATTTTATTTAACCCTTTACTCCATAGATACTTATTTCTACGCACTGCTTGTAGGAGCCTTTGGAAAACATTGTGGCAAAAGGTCAATTGCTTGTCACGACCAATTTCACCTTTTGTCACAATGTTTCTACGCTATCAAAAGGTGTCATAAACACATAAGAAACAGCTTCATCCTTGCTGTTATTTAGGGTCAATTAGAGATACCATAGAAATGCTTTATGGGGTAAAGGGTTAACTCTTTGCCAGAAAACAACATTTTAGACTTGTCCAAATTGAAAACATTTGCAGACGACAAAATAAGTGATCAAAACTTTGAAATTTGTTTAGCGTAGGGTAGAAAACATTGTGGGAAAAGGAGAAAATGCTGGTTACCAGCATTTTCTCCATTTCCCACAATGTTTTCAAAAGCGTTCTTCTTCAGTGTCATTAAAACTAGGGATTGTGTGGTAATGAGTTAACTCTTTACAACACAATCCCGACTTTTAACGACCCTGAGATAGAAGCCTTTTGAAAACATTGTGGGAAAAGGAGAAAAATGCTGGTTAACCAGCATTTTCTCCTTTTCCCACAATGTTTTCTAACCTGCTGGAAACAAATTTCAAGTTTTGAGTTTTTTTGTCACCTGCAAATGCTTTCAATTTGGACCTGTCTAAACTTTTGTCCTTTGGTAATGAGTTAAGCAATAGATTTTGCTTTACACAATATTCTTCTACTACATTGTCCATTTTCCCATAAAACCATTATCAAAACAATTATCTAGAGGGACCGAGAAATGAATCCCATCACAATGACAGTAATTAATCCACCGAGGAAAAAAAATACCAAGATGGTATTTAACCCATTACCACACAATCCCTACTTTTGACGACCCTGAGAAAAAAGCCTTTCGAAAACATTGTGGGAAGAGGAGAAAATGCTGTTAACCAGCATTTCCTCCTTTTCCCACAATGTTTTCTACCCATCACTAAACAAATTTCAAATTTTCAGTCACTTTTATTTTGTCATCTGCAAATGCTTTCGATTTGGACAAACCTATAATTTTGTCATTTGGTAATGAGTTAAACCAGCATTTTCTCCGTCTTCCACAATGTATTTTACCCAAAGACATCATCACTGATCATATTTTTCTCCATATGGTCAAATCAAAAATTTTGTCCTGTGAACAAAGAGAGTTATATGGAATGAAGTACACAAAAAGGGGCATTCGGACATTTGTGTGAAATACAGTGCTCGATCAGACTACACATTCCACGCTGACTAATCCATAACCACATTTTGTTTTTGACCCTTTCCCAAACAAGCCCTGGTTTTTATGTGTCTGCAGTCAAAGTCTTTTGAAAACACTGAGGGAAAAGGAGAAATTGCTCGTAGCGAGCAATTACTCCTTTTCCAACAGTGTTTTCTACCCTTTTTGAGAACCTTCTGCCATTTTCTCAAAATCTAAAATTGTCGTCTGCAAACTCTTTCAGTTTGGGAGGGTCCAAAGTTTGTCGTTTGGGAAAAGGTTAATGTAATATTCTGTTTTTTGCAAGTCTACTGTAGGGCAAAATTTATTCGTAAAGAGCCGTCTTGGATTAGCCTGCTTTGGCTGATCAGCGACAACACTTCACGGAAATATCCGACTGTCACTTTTTACGAGTTGCAGACCAATTATGGTTTTATTTGGCTTACCTTACTTCGTTGTCTTCCAATTCATCGCCCTTGCCTCTCAATACATTCCCAAGCTTTGTAGACATTCTTTCTCGAAGTTGTCGGTGAGTCCCGTGCTCATACACAAGCCTTGCATCGTACGGCAGATACTCCGAGTTGGCTTTCACCTCATCAATTATATTGGCCCATTTATTTGGGTATGATACATATGCTCGTAAAATTAAAAGTAATTCCTCTTTTCGAATTCTAATATTTCTTCGTCGTCTCATACCAATGATTTCTGCAAGCAAACAAGGCGTACTGTCAAATGCGGTTCTCCGTCCACCTTTACTGCCTGTCAATCTCCTGTTATCATGCATTGTCCTCCAAAACAATTTTCCACTATAATGAACCTGTTGTCATACAAACTTTAAAACACAATGCCAAATTCCTAAGGTTTGGCCCAACTTTACAAATCATTATGGTGCCCCATGAGCAGTAGCTCTAGATTTTTATTCAGTTTTGAAAAGTACCTGTGGAGGCAGCCATATTGTTTACTCTGCTTCAAGTCATTTCGTAACTAAGCCATTTCATACAATTTTGGTCATTTCTTACTCAGATCATGAGAAATTTCTTTGCAGTGTAATAATTTGCAATTTCTCTATTATTGCTAGAGACCTACTTCAATCCTGGACAAATTGTTCAATAACAAAAGATGTAGTACAACATGGGCAGATAACCATTGAAGTATTTTTACACAGTTATGTTTCTTTATTAAACTTTGAATTTCCACTTAACTCATTACCAAATGACAAAATCTTGGACTTGTCCAAAATGAAAGGGCTTGCAGATGTCGAAATAAATGTTACTCAAAAACTGAAATCTAATTTGGGAAAGGGTAGAAAACATTGTGGGAAAAGGAGAAAATGCTGCTTACCAGCATTTTCTCCTTTTCCTACAATGTTTTCAAAATCTTTCTTTTTCAAGGTCGTTAAAAGTAGGGATTGTGTGGTAAAGAGTTAACTCTTTACCAAACAAACAAAATTTTAGACTCATCCACATTAAAAGCATTTGCAGACAACAAAATTAATCTGAGTCAAGCAATGAAATTTGGTCTTGGAAGGGCAGAAAATATTGTGGGAAAAGGAGAAAATACTGGTTACCAGCATTTACTCCTTTTCCCAAAGTGTTTTCAAAAGACTTCATCCTCGCGGTCGTGAAAACCAGGGATTGTTTGGTAAAGGGTTAACGACAAGCACTCGCACCTTAGTATTGCCATTTGCATGAAATGCTCTTGTTTTAAATTTTCCCATTGTTTTAATAATTATATACCAGTAAATTTTCCCAATCAAATACAAGCATTGAATTGGGCGAAACAACACAGCCGTAAGAAAAAAGATCAGTAACTACACACAGTGAAATACGGTTCCAAATATGGCATGCTGAAATGTCTCCTGCACAGACCAAGCATGCATGAACTCTTTACCAAACGACGAAATCTTAGACTAGTCCAAATTGAAAGCAGCTGCAAACAACAAAATACATGTAGCTCAAAATTTGAAAATTGTTTCCTGAAGGGTAGAAAACATTGTGGGAAAAGGGGAAAATGCTGGTTACCAGCATAATGTTTTCAAAAGGCTTCTATCTTGGGGTCATAAAAACCAGGGACTGTTTGGTAATGGGTTAATTATGCGACTGGGTTGGTAAAAATGTTTCGCTCTAATATTAACCCTTTAATCCACAGATACCGATTTCTATGCATTGCTTGTAGGAGCCTTTGGAAAACACTGTGGCAAAAAGGTGAAACTGCTCATCATGAGCAATTTCACCTTTTGTCACAATGTTTTCTATGCTATCAAAAGGTGTCATATACAAATAAAAAACAGCTTCATCCTTGCTGTTATTTAGAGTCAATTAGAGATACCATAGAAATGCCTTATGGGGTAAAGGGTTAACCCATCATTCATGACAACAGACTTACTACCATCCACACTTTTAATTGTCTTTTTTGTTTGCCATTTTCCAAAAAAAAAGTAAAAAAAATGCAAAACGTTTATCGTTGAAAGTTAAAGGTATAAAATAAAAGGAATATTATGTTTATTTCTGTTGTAGAAATCCTTGTGCTTGTATTAACTCCTCACTGCTTGAGAAAATGTTGACAAAATTTCGATCTTAGTCTCGCGGGCCATCATATTTTCTTACGCTGCTCAAGTAAATACAATTACTCGCAAAGTTACGACAACATAATATTCCATATATATTACACAGTAGCGTATCAGAGCTAAAGATAACTTTAGTGATTTTGATTTCAAAATTGAACATACTAATCATACTCCACTACAACCTATGTTGTGGGTACTCATTAGAATCGTCTCATCGATTCTAATGAGTACCCACAACATAGGTTTTCAAAGAAAATTAATGGATTAAGAATACCATCACTCCCTCTTATCTGGAGCTTTGGCGGATTGCAGAAAATGCTTGTTGAGCCCTTACTATATTTCTAAACCTCAAAAACTATGGTTAAAGAGCTTAAAATCTATTTCGTCTAATAACAAACTTAACCCTTTCCCAAACGATAAATTTTGGACCCTTCCAAACCGAAAGAGTTTGCAGACGACAATTTTAGATTTGGAGAAAATGGCAGAAAGTTCTCAAAAAGGGTAAAAAACACTGTGGGAAAAGGAGAAATTGCTTGTTACGAGCAATTTCTCCTTTTTCCATAATGTTTTCAAAAAACTTTTACTGCAGACACGTAAAAACCAGGGCTTGTTTGGGAAAGGGTTAATCATAATTATTGTACACTGGTCCACTGACATACAGAAAATTGACTAATAGCAAAAAGTTTCGATCCAGTTCAGGTTGCACATTTTGCGCAGGCTGACCTGGGTCAAGACTGTTTGTAAATACATTAAGTCTCCTTTTTCCTCACAGAGGGTTCATACTCCCATTTTCCTGACTTCTACTACACCCACCCTCATACTCGTTCCCTCCTAGAAAAGCCCTTCTTGATAACCTTTCCTCCTAGAAAAGCCCTTCTTGATAACCTAAGGTACATTATGATGACACTGAATTCCTGAAGGAATAATCAACTCCTTAACAAACGACAAAATTTTAGGCTGGTCCAAACTGAAAGCACTTGCAGATGACAAAAAAAAGGTAACTTAGAAATTTAAATATGTTTCCAGCGCGGTAAGGTTATAGTACAATGCATTTTTCATAACTGCAACAAACATGTTTACCAAATCTCAAGTTAATATTTGACTTGAGGTGACAAAGTTCCCTTCTGGGTTGATTAGCAAGCAATACTGTAAAAATGATCGAAGTGGAATTACTCAAAATCTGCACTAGGTAGAGCTATTGTTCTTGCGCGATGTACTCTGTACCATTGCAACAAACATGCATACCAATTTGAAGTTGTTCTGACTTGAGATGAAAAAGTTGTATTCTGGACAAGCACTAAATGCTGTCAAAATGACAATCAAAAGGAAATAACTCAAAGACAGCACAATTCTTGTGCACTACACTTCCAAATATTGCAACAAGTAAGCATACCATAAAATTTAAGTCATTCCTACATAAAATGACAAGTAAGTGTACCCTTCAAATAAAAAGCCAGCGAGAACACTGTATATTTCACGATCTTAGAAACTTTTCTTCAAGTGTAACACCATGTGACTTTTCAATGTACTCCTTTGATTGAACCTCCTCCCACAAAGCGTACACGCAAACGGTTTTTCACCCGTGTGAATACGATTGTGTCTTTTTAGAAGCCAATTATTTTGAAACTCCTTCCCACATACGTCACACGGGTACTTTAACTGCCGACTGGCAGATCTGTGATGAATTTTACTTGTCATCGTAGAGTAGGCTTGTATTGATATACCCAATTCGGAATTGTACGGATCAGTAAGGGTAGAAGGTGGCTGGACTGAAATACACAACAAAACTATTACTTTTTCCACAATATTTTATCTCATCTCATCTTTGTATAATCAGCTCATTATAAGCCTATCTCTTTATCAAATGACAAAATTCTAGACTGGTTGAAAACGAAAACACGAGCAGACAACAATTTAACCCTTTACCGAACAATCCCGGGTTTTCACCACCCTATAAAAGAAGCCTTTTGAAAACATTGTGGGAAAAGGAGAAAATGCTGGTTACCAGCATTTTCTCCTTTTCCCACAATGTTTTCTACCCTTCTCAGAGCAAATTTCACTATTTGAGTAACTTAAAATTTGTTGTCCACAATTTTGAACAGCCTAACATTTCGTACTTTGGTATAGGGTTAACTCAACACCAAAAGCCAGAATTTTATAATGGTCTACCTTAAATTAACCTTTTACCACTGGACAAAACTGTATACCTGTCCAAATTGCATTTTCCAGACGACAATGTCAATGCGACTAAAATATGTGATTTGTATTTGATAGGGGTAAAACCTGTGTGAAAAGGAAACATTGTGCTGGTTACCAACATTTTCTCCATTTCCCTCAATGGTTTCAAAAGGCTTCTTTATCACGGTTTCTTAAAGCAAGGATCTTTTGATGAAAAAATACCCATGATAAAAAAATTTGTTTGAAAATGTTGAAAATATTGAGGAGAAAGAAGGAAAGGCTGGTTACCAATATTAAATGCCCAGATTGTGTGGGAAAGGAGAAAATGCTTATCAATTTTTGAAAAGCAAATCACATTATTTCGATCATATGCACACACTTTCATTTTGGAAGTCTAATGCCTTCTTGATCTGGTATACAGATAAAATCTTAGTCCTTGTTTTATCACCCAAGGCATATTGCAGTCATTGTTTGTTAAAATATTTAATTATTAATTGCAATATGCCTTGGGTGACAGTGTTTTGTTTTGATTCTGGGTTGCTTAATATTGCTTTGTTAACCCGTTAATCCGTAGATACTCATTTCTACGCATTGCTTGTAAGAGTCTTTGGAAAACATTGTGGCAAAAGGTGAAAATACTCGTGAGGAGCAATTTCACCTTTTGCCACAATGTTTTCAAAACTATCAAAAGGTGTTATATACACATAAGAAATGGGTTCATCCTTGCTTTTATTTTGAGTCAATTAGAGATACTATAGAAATGCCTTGTCGGGTTGAGGGTTAACTCTTTACCAATTTATCCCGAGTTTTAACGACCCTGAGGAAGAAGCCTTCTGAAAACATAGTGGGAAAAGGAGAAAATTCCAGTAACCAGCATTTTCTCCTTTCCTCACAATGTTTTCTTCTTATTCATCCATCGTTTGAGCCAAATTTAACCCTAAAACACACAATCCTGACTTTAACCCTTTCCCAAACAATCCCTGGTTTTTACGGGTCTGCAATAGTAGCCTTTTGAAAACATTGTGGGAAAAGGAGAAAATGCTGGTAACCAGCATTTTCTCCTTTTCCCACAATGTTTTCTACCCTATCATAGACAGATATCAGCAAGAGTTGAATTGTCGTCTGCAAATGCTTTCAATTTGGTCTAGTCCAAAAGTTTGTTGTTTGGGAAAGGGTTAAGACAACCCTCAATATTGTTGTATACATGCAAATGCTTTCAATTTGGACAAGTCTAAAATTTTGTCGTTTGATAAAAGAGTTAAACCGCGCTTTTGCCAATAAGCCACTGCTAAGTTATATTCCGAATCGTAGAAACTATTTTTGTTATGCACGACCAGGCTCTATGCACTTGCTATATTTCACGATCTCAGGCTCAATGCACTTGTTATATTTCACGATCTCAGGCTCTATGCACTTGCTATATTTCACGATTTCAGGCTCTATGCACCTGCTATATTTCACGATCTCAGAAACTTTTCTTCAAATGCAACACCATATGACTTTTCAATGAACCACTTTGATTAAACCTCTTATCACAAACTGTACACGCGTATGGTTTTTCGCCCGTATGTATAAGGGAGTGTCTTTTCAGAAGCCAACCCAATTGAAACCTCTTCCCACATACGTCACACGGGTATTTTAATGGCTGATCAGTAGACCTGCGTTTTTTTTTACTTCTCAGCGTATGGGCTTCTTGCTCCGATGTGCCCAAGTTGACTACATGTAGATCAGAAGCAGTAGAAGGCCACTGGGCTGAAATACACAACAAAACTATTACTTTTTCCCACAACATTTCATCTTTTACCCGATTTCTGCTGACCGAATCAATATCTCATGAATTCTTTACCAGACAACAAAATTATAGACTGGTCCCAGTTGAAAGCAGGAACTTGAGTGGACAACCAGATCACAAAATTATAGAATGGTCCTAGTTGAAAGCTTGAGTAGACAACCAGACAACCTAACTATAGACTGGTCCCAGTTGAAATCTTAAGCAGATGACAAATGAGTTATAGCACCAATGATAAGCATTTTATTTGTCGTTTGGTAATGAGTTAAAAGAAGAAAATGCTGGTTACCACTTTTTGAAAAACAAATCTTAGACTTCAGCCACTCGCAAATGCTTTCATTTTGGAAATCTTTTTGGGCTAGTTCAGGGAAAAATTATTGTTCAAACAGCAAAATTTCATACTTCTCCAAACTGAAAGCAGACGACAAAATAAAGATGACTCCAACAGTAGAATTTCTTCCTTGATAGAGTACAAAACATTGTGGGAAAAGGAGAAAATGCTGGTTACCAGCATTTTCTCCTTTTCCCACAATGTTTTTAAAGGCTTCTTTCTCAGGGTCGTTTAAAGTAGGGATTGTGTGGTAATGATAATGTCCAGTCAGACTTGAATTTATAATTAAGTTCAAGTTTGAGTTTTACTCCGGTAAAAGTCATGACAAGTACTAGTTTTACTATTATCAGACTCCAGTTTATGGCAAGTTTAACCCTTTAACCCTTTAACCATCTCGCGAGCCAAGTTTACGATCACTATGTGGATCTTACCTTGGCTGATTGAGCCCGATTTTGAGATTCCTGCGATGCGCCCTCTATTGGATGCTGGTTATTACCCCCCTTTACATTATATTTCTAAAAGCATAATATTAAATATCGTTTTACAAACGGCTTACGAATACACATGAAGCAATAAGCAGACATCCACATGGATTTCCATGTTTACCTGCTATTCGAAAGGTAGAGACCTTGTTCTATTTTCTATCCAAGATGAAATGCTACATACGATTTCATTCGTTGCAGCTAGAGCTGGCTGCATCCAATGAAAAAGCGTATAGGGTGAATGTAAAAAACAAGCTTGATCCGCCAAGGGTAGAGTAATGTAGTGAATCGTCAGCCTTGGCTTGCGAAGATGCCCTTTACCAAACAATCCCTGGTTTTTACGAGCTTGAGATAGAAGTCTTTTGAAAACATTGTGCTGGTTATCACTATTTTCTCCTTACAATGTTTTATACCCTTTCCAAATCAAATTTCAATTTTTGATTCACAATTATTTTGTCTGCAAAAGCTTTCAATTTGAACTAGTCCAAAATTTTGTCATTTGGTAAAGGGTTAAGCATTAACTCTTAACCAAACAACAAAATTTTTAAATGAGTCAAATCTGAAAGCACTTGCAGATGACAAAATTTATGAGGCACAAAATTAATGATGGGAATTGTACCAGATAATATGAAAGACATTGTAGGAAAAGGATTAACTGCTGGTTACCAGGGTCGCTAGAACACGGGATTGTGTTAAGTATTGGGTCTTTCACTTTCATAAAAATGCGTTCCGTTACGCAAAAAGGGAACTGCGAAAAGTATCAACCCTGGTCAGACTGCGCAGTCTGACCAGGGTTGACACTTCTAGCTTTTATGATATTTTCTGAATGAAAAGTGGTCATTCTGATTTGAACTACAATTACTTTTTTTTTGTTGAATGATTGTAATGGTGTTTAATGCCGTTTTCAACATTATTTCAGTTCTATCGCAGCCCCCAGAGCACCTATCGATGCGTTCCCGAGCCTTTTTTATCAGTCCTTCACGTAACTTTCTTTCCAAGCCACTGGCTGTTTTCCCACATGATCATTATCGAAAAAGTGGCTAGCAGTGGGAGAGGAATGAATCATGTCACAGTGACTATCATCAATCCTAGGAAAGAAATTGGCCAAGCCAGGAGTCGTAACCAGGGATCGAACCCTGGACCCCTCAAGCCCTGCACGCTAAATTATTTTTTTTTTTAATTATCAACTTGACCCTTTCCCAAACAAGCCCTTGTTTTTACGTGTCTGCCGTACAAGTCTTTTGAAAACACTGGGAAAAGGAGAAATTGCTCGTAACCAGCAATTTCTCCTTTTCCCATAGTGTTTTCTACCCACTTAGAGAACTTTCTGCCATTTTTATCAATTTTTTTCCTTTTCTCACAATGTTTTCTTATTCATCCATCGTTTAAAATTGTCCTCTGCAAACTCCTTGAGTTTGGAAGTCTAAAATTTGTTGTTTGGGAAAGGGTTTACCCTTTACCCCGTATGGCATTTCTTTGGTATCTCTAACCCTAAATAACAGCAAGGATGAAGCCATTTCTTATGTGTATATGACACCTTTTGATACCATAGAAAACATTGTGAAAAAAAGGTGAAATTGCTCGTCATGAGCAATTTCACCTTTTGCCACAAAAGTTTCCAAAGGCTCCTACAAGCAATGCGTAAATATGAGTATCTATGGAGTAAAGGGTTAACATTCCCATAATCCTTCTTTAATTTTTGGCGGGAAATCTAAAAATAGCTTAAGAGGCTACATAGCCTTTTAAGGTAATACCACCCCCCCCCCCAATTTTTTTTTTTTGTAATTTTATGATTCTTAATTATTGATGATCTGCATTGTTTTTTACATTTATAAATTTCAGTGTGATATATATTTTTCAATTTGATGTGATTTGAAAAAACTAAATACCCTCCTTTAAATTGACCTGCACTGTCATTGATCTGTTTTCATCTCACTCATGCATGGAATTCCAAGTTTGTTCCTTTTTGCATGATGGGGGTCAAAAATAATTATCGTCAGTTTTTCATAAGCTAGAAATTTCATCCCGAAGCAAGATATAGAACCAGATCAGCTTTAACCCATTACCACACAATCCCTACTTTTGACGCCCCTGAGAAAGAAGGTTACCAGCATTTTCTCCTTTTCCTGCAGTGTTTTCAAAAGGCTTCTTTCTCAGGGGCGTCAAAAGTCGGGATTGTGTCGTAAAGGGTAAATTCTACTGGAAGATCGAGACTGGTAAATAATGAAGAAAGAAAAGATTTCTTTGCATTACATTTGGTTATCAGCTAAATAGGAAAGGGTGAGAAAGTAAATAAACAAAGTTAAAGCATGATCAACTCCAATATTTACTAAATCTAATTTGTAGAGAATTAAATAAAAATTGTAATAATATCTTCATAACAGTTTCAAAACAAATGGCTCGCCATGTGAGAGTTCAAATTAGCACTTTGATTAAAGCACTTGTGACAGACTGGGCATTCGAAAGGTTTTACACCGGTATGAATTCGTTCGTGTCGTTCTAAGTGCCATCTGGACGAGAAGGCTTTGTTGCAATATGAGCATCGCTTCTTAACCGATTCCAAATTAACCTGTTTATCTGTTGACGGATGGCTCGTTGTCAAGGCAACTGAAATGGGAAAATATAATCCTTATCTCAGCACCAAACGACAAAATTTTAGGCTTGTCCAAAATATAAGGCATTTTGCAGACGACTAAATAAAAGTGACTGAAAATTTGAAATTTGTTATGTGAAGGGTAGAAAACATTGTGGGAAAAGGAGAAAATGCTGGTTACCAGCATTTTCTCCTTTTCCCACAATGTTTCCTATAGGCTTCTTTCTCAAGGTTGTCAAAAGTACGGATTGTGTGGTAATGGGTTTACCCTTTACCACGCAATCCCTCATTTTAACAGATTAACTGATTAACTCTGATTAACCCTTTACCACACAATGATGACGGAGGTAGAAACCTTTTGAAAACATTGTGGGCAAAGGAGAAAATGCTGAAAACCAGCATTTTCTCCTTTCTCACAATGTCTTCTGCCCTTCCCAAATCAAATTTAAAATTTTCAGTCAAGTTTTTTTGTCATCTGCAAAATTAATGCTTTCAATTAGGATCAGTCCATCAATTTGTTGTTTGGTAATGAGTTAAGAAGGCTTTGGAAGACCTTTCAGGAAAAGCACCCTCTCCTTTTCTCACATTTTATACTCAATTACAAGAAAATTCCGTTTGATTTGTTGTCTGCATAACTATGCTTTGAATTTGAATAGGTCTAAAATTTTGTCATGTGATACTGCCCACTTCTTTTAACTTCTTATAACCTGATCCGGACCTTTATCACGGTGAGGAAACTACATAGACGGAGCCATTGGCTCTGTTAAGGAAATCTTGTGTGGGTTTTTCCGGTCACGTGCGGCGCCGTCAATATCGGCTGTTTCGGTGGACACGAAAACGTAAGTCTCCCATTTATTGTCAAAATTTGATTTTATACTGAACACTAGCGAGAAAAGTGGAATTGTATGAGGGGCCTATGACTTTCAACTTACTTCCTTGTCCGTAGGGAGTTCCAAGTCGGCGCGGTTTTGTCTGAAACACTTTTGCCGTGAGCCACGGCGAGGTAAACAAAGGTCATTTTCTATAATGACCACAGGCTTTCTATTGCTCTTTCTGCATAAATATTACTTATCTAAATGTTTACACCGTCCGAATGTATGAAGTGATTATCTAATCCTTCCCCACTCACGAAAAACAAAATTTGAATCAAAATAAAGAAAATTGAGAAAAAATAAACAATGGCTCTGTCCATATCGGCCGGCTCTGTCTATATCGGCTGGCTCCGCTGTATGAGGGTGAGTTTTAGAAGCGACGTATATGCACAATTGAAACAAAACTCATACACACACACACCCACACAATTCGCTTTATTTTCTTTCGCACGGGAACGCGGACGACCGAGGTGAGTACAATAGCTCTTCACACTTCGTGCAGTCAAGCTAAAAGTAAGTACTCAAGTCTGGAGTGTCAACTTCAGACATACCTGCAAAACTTTTACAAAGGTTATTCTCAAATATTGGTTTTATTCAGTTTTGCGTCCCCCAAGCTGTTAAACTGGTATTGAGACGAATGGATCGGTAAGTGGGAGGAAACGGGAGTACCCCGGGAGTATCCCGGGAAAAACACCCGACACACCCGCAAGCAGAACTTGGCTTGTCCACGTTGTCCGAGAGTGCCCTGTACCCACAGGGTGATATGGTCGAATGATCAAGAGCACTGAAGTCAACCACTTTAACCACTGAACCACGTGACCGCCCTTTCTGAAATGATAGATGGTTCGAGAAAAGCATCACCATTCCAAAAATAACTTTCAAAAAATCTAACTTTTGACTGGTAAACCCAATAGCGAAAAAAACCGATCGCTTCTAAAACTCGCCCTCATACAGCGGAGCCAGCCGATATAGACAGAGCCGGCCGATATGGACAGAGCCATTGTTTATTTTTTCTCAATTTTTTTTATTTTGATTCAAATTTTGTTTTTCGTGAGTGGGGAAGGATTAGATAATCAATTCATACATTCGGACGGTGTAAACATTTAGATAAGTAATTTTTATGCAGAAAGAGCAATAGAAAGCCTGTGGTCATTATAGAAAATGACCTTTGTTTACCTCACCGTGGCTCACGGCAAAAGTGTTTCAGACAAAACCGCGCCGACTTGGAACTCCCTACGGACAAGGAAGTAAGTTGAAAGTCATAGGCCCCTCATACAATTCCACTTTTCTCGCTAGTGTTCAGTATAAAATCAAATTTTGACAATAAATGGGAGACTTACGTTTTCGTGTCCACCGAAACAGCCGATATTGACGGCGCCGCACGTGACCGGAAAAACCCACACAAGATTTCCTTAACAGAGCCAATGGCTCCGTCTATGTAGTTTCCTCACCGTGTTTATGCTGAATATAAGTAAGCATATAAATAGGACTTGGACTATAATGTGGAAAGTTAAGTACACACAGAATGGTATTTATATACGCAGGTAAGCAATTCAACGCCATAGGCTACAAAGTGCGACTAAAGGTGCTTTTGCGGTCAGTGTAGATCAAGCAAGATAAGACTGCACAAACCAAGCAGTCTGATCTTGACTCTATACTGTCAGATGAGGAGATTTCCTCTCCCGCCCCCCCACCCCACTCCCACCCCCCATCCCCCCACCCCCACCCCACCCCCCCATCCCCCCATCCCCCCACCCCCACGCCACCCCAGCACATACACACACAAAAAAGAAAAACTTTGAATTGCAATATTTGTTTTACTAATGACTGGAAAGTTTCAATTATTTCAATTAATCTATCTATATATATTACAATAAGAGCTGATTCACACAAAGAAAAAGCACAGAATAGTTCCAAGTATTTTCTCCTTTTCCCCACAATGTTTTCTATACTTCAAAAAACAATTTTCAAATTTTCAGTCACATTTATTTTGTCGTCTGCAAATGCTTTCAATTTGGACCGGTCTAAAATTTTCTTGTATGGTAGAGTTAACTCTTATCAACACTAAATGCATTGACATGTCACCAAACAATCCCTGGTTTTTATGGTCCTGAAATAGAAATGTATTTGACATTGTGGAAAAAGGAGAAAACGCTGTTAAACAGCAAGATATTTCGCATCTTTAGTCAAATATCAAGGAATTTTACACCTCTAATCAAATACTCAGATATTTCATATCTCAGGTCAAATACCTAGATATTTCAAACCTCTAGTCATATACCAATATATTTCATATCTTTAGTTATATACCAAGATATTACACACCTTTCATAAAATATCAAGATATTTCACAACTTCAATCAAATACAAGGATATTTCACACCTCAGATCAAATACCAAGATATTTCAAACTTCCAGTCGTATTCTAAGAAAGTTCACAAATTTAGTCAAATATCAAGATATTTCACACCCTTAGTTAGATATTAAGATATTTCACATCTCTTTATAAATTTCAAGATATTTTACACCTCCTTTTAACAACAACAACAACAACATATACTTTATTTTCACTAAGGTACAAAGTTTTGTACAACATTAGTAAAGGAGCAAAGCCAAATGAAAACATGTGAGAAAAGATCGACCTCAAAAATCTGGACAATTCAGCAGTATATAATATAAATCAGCAAATATTAGCTTACAGTAGTTTCTGTTCAGAATTACTAATCATTAAAGAATGGTAAATATACACATGTATGTGCCGGGAAAATCCCAGGTCCGCGAGTGATTTTGATAAGGTTGATGTTTTACGAGGGTGATGTCAGCCGGGCAACCCACACCCCCTAAAGGGTATGTGTTGTCCCGCTGACCTCGCCCACTGTATTAGAGATATCAGTATAACAAGGAATAAATATGTACAGAAATGTTAATGTTACTGAAGAGCAAAAGGCTGCAGAGTTCATCTCAGTCAAAGTCAGAGCTATGAGGCAAAGCTCACGTTACATGGTATAGGAAAGGCTCGTCAGCTATCGTGATTTTGGCGTATTATCACTATTTACAGTAACAGGAGCAATTCATTATACATATTTACAAAAAAAAAGATATATCCAAGAAAAAAACGGGAGAATTCATATCGTAGAGTGACTTACTTTCGTCATAGATTTAAGTCGTTTTCCTACTATTTACAAGCATTCTAAGTTAACAATATATCACTGTATTATATACACACGCTTATGTACATACATATGGTGCATGACCAAATCCCAATTTTGTCCTTATGGACAGAATTAGGCGTTATTCTTACACCCTATCTAATGAACTCTGGTGGAATACAAGTAGCGAACTGGACAGTAATTTAAATTGAAAACATTTTCTCACCAAATATTGACACGGAAACTTTAAATTAGATATATATTTTGGCTTCACATAATTTTTATATTTTTTGTCTGACAAACATTAGCCAAAGTCGTAATTTAAAAGGAAAACATCGGTGAAAAAGGAAAGTGGCTCTGGAGGAACAGACTTGGTGAACATGCTAGTTAATTCGGTTGATTTACTGACCTTACTATCATGTGACTAGTCGTGGACTTTGCATATAGCCAATCAGACTTACCTGGTGACAACACATAATCGTGCAGCTTGTAAAAACATACAGTAGACATTGAATGAAATACCTGTCTAATTGGATATAAACAAATAGTAAGTTTGTACTATTTTCTATTTATTTTTAAGATTTGTTTACGTTTTGATATTAACATACTTCTTTGATTATCTGCGATACGAATTTACTAGTGTTTATTAAGGTCTCGTTGTCTTTAGCAGTCAAAATTCTTTTAAAATCAAACGTGTTATTGCGGATCGGTGTTTTCAGAAATTTCTGTCTTGACGTCGAAAAATATGTGCATCCAAGCAAATAGTGCATCTCGTCACCAATACGGTTTGCGTTACATTTTGTACATTTTCTTTCAGACTGAGGAATTCCTTGCCACCTGCCAGTTTCAACCGGGAGTTTATGATTTGACGTTCGAAATCTAAACAAATTAATGGCCAGATGTATTGGGAGTTCTGTGAGGTAGGTTTCAAACTTTAATTCTGTTTTAAAAATGCTATAGTTTCTACCCTTATGAGATTGCATTAGTGAGGTTGACCATTCTTGTTGAAACTGATCTACAAGAGTATGTTTGATTAATTGATTAATACCTTTAACTTTATTGTGGTTTTGGGTTTGCCAAATAATACCGTTTCCTGTATTTGAGAAAACAGATTTAATGTAATCTAGCCATTTATAGAGATTATTTGTATCATATAACATGTAGCTGTAAATAAGTTTAGAAATTTTATTATCATGACTACAGATGATTCTATTCCAGAAATTAATCATTCTAGTTTTAATATTTATGGTTAGAGGGTACAAAATTAATGATGGGAATTGTACCAGATAATATGAAAGACATTGTAGGAAAAGGATTAACTGCTGGTTACCAGGGTCGCTAGAACACGGGATTGTGTTAAGTATTGGGTCTTTCACTTTCATAAAAATGCGTTCCGTTACGCAAAAAGGGAACTGCGAAAAGTATCAACCCTGGTCAGACTGCGCAGTCTGACCAGGGTTGACACTTCTAGCTTTTATGATATTTTCTGAATGAAAAGTGGTCATTCTGATTTGAACTACAATTACTTTTTTTTTGTTGAATGATTGTAATGGTGTTTAATGCCGTTTTCAACATTATTTCAGTTCTATCGCAGCCCCCAGAGCACCTATCGATGCGTTCCCGAGCCTTTTTTATCAGTCCTTCACGTAACTTTCTTTCCAAGCCACTGGCTGTTTTCCCACATGATCATTATCGAAAAAGTGGCTAGCAGTGGGAGAGGAATGAATCATGTCACAGTGACTATCATCAATCCTAGGAAAGAAATTGGCCAAGCCAGGAGTCGTAACCAGGGATCGAACCCTGGACCCCTCAAGCCCTGCACGCTAAATTATTTTTTTTTTTAATTATCAACTTGACCCTTTCCCAAACAAGCCCTTGTTTTTACGTGTCTGCCGTACAAGTCTTTTGAAAACACTGGGAAAAGGAGAAATTGCTCGTAACCAGCAATTTCTCCTTTTCCCATAGTGTTTTCTACCCACTTAGAGAACTTTCTGCCATTTTTATCAATTTTTTTCCTTTTCTCACAATGTTTTCTTATTCATCCATCGTTTAAAATTGTCGTCTGCAAACTCCTTGAGTTTGGAAGTCTAAAATTTGTTGTTTGGGAAAGGGTTTACCCTTTACCCCGTATGGCATTTCTTTGGTATCTCTAACCCTAAATAACAGCAAGGATGAAGCCATTTCTTATGTGTATATGACACCTTTTGATACCATAGAAAACATTGTGAAAAAAAGGTGAAATTGCTCGTCATGAGCAATTTCACCTTTTGCCACAAAAGTTTCCAAAGGCTCCTACAAGCAATGCGTAAATATGAGTATCTATGGAGTAAAGGGTTAACATTCCCATAATCCTTCTTTAATTTTTGGCGGGAAATCTAAAAATAGCTTAAGAGGCTACATAGCCTTTTAAGGTAATAAGATATTAAGATATTTCACATCTCTTTATAAATTTCAAGATATTTTACACCTCCTTTTAAAATAGCACAATATTTCCCACATAAAGCCAAATAACAATACATTTCACACCTCTAGCCAAATACCTAGACATTACACACCATGTCAAATACCAATGTGATTCAAATCATGCGCTAGGATATTTCACACCTCTAGCCAAATACGTAGATATTTCACACCTACCAAATACCAATATATTTAAAATCCCTAGTCAAATTGCTACAATACCAAGATATTTAAAGTCCCTAGTCAAATTGTTACAAGGACATATCAGTGATGGGATATTTCACACCTTTTAGTCAAATACTAAAATATTTCAAACTTTCAGTCAAATATCAACCTACATTTACATCACACCTCTTGTTGAATACCAAGCCAGATGAAACTTGTCAAATACCAAGATAACTTAATTGGGTCAATGCAATGCAAAATGCAGTGTTACATATTTCACAAGCAATTCGGATGTTTAATGATCCTAGGGAAAAAGGCTTTTGAAAACATTGTAGGGAAAGGAGAAAATGCTGAAAACCTCTATTTTTTTTCTTTTCCTAAAATGTTTTCTACCCTTCTAAAGCCAAGCATCAAACCCACGACCCCCTGTTTTCAAGTCTTGCAGGCTACAAATTGAGTTATAGGGGTTCAGCACAATTGTTATTTTACATTGCTAGCTCTGTAACTGCCACCACGGAATGGTGGTCAGATCAAAAGACCGACTATTAACCCTTTACCGCTCAATAACAACTTTTACTGACCCTAGAGGAGAAGATTTTGAAACCGTTTTGGGAAAAGGAGAAAATGCTCCTTTTCCCACAATGTTTTCTATCCTGCTTGAAACAAATTTCAATTTTTGAGTTTCATTTTTTTTGTCTGCACATGCTTTTAATTTGGACGGGTGTGAAACTTTTTCATATGTTAACGCTTTACCACACAATGACGACTTTTCACAACCCTGAGGTAGAGACCTTTAGAAAAACATTCTGGCAAAAGGAGAAAATGCTGGTAACCAGCATTGTCTCCTTTTTCCACAAAGATTTCCAGCCCATCAAAGAAAAATTGCTTCATTTGAGCCAGAACAAAGTTGCTGTATGTAAATGCTTTCAGTCTGGATAGGCCAAATATTTTGTTGTATGGTAAGAAGTTAAGGAGTTAAGTGATGCATGTTTGATTTCATGATCAAGTTAATGGCCAATTTATCCTGAGCCCATGAACCACACCAGGTATTACATAAGTTCACGTCAAACATCCATGTAAAGTCCTCAGATGCACATTCAAATTGCTTTTCTGAGAAAACTGTCTGTCACACAGGTGACATTTGAATGGCTTCGAACCTGTGTGGACCCGTAAATGAACTTTCAAATGGCAGGAAAACTGAAATGCTCTTCCACAGAGCTTGCATCTGTACACTTTCAGGTGTCCAAGTTGGTCGGGAATTAAATTCTCCGCTAAATCTGAAAGAAATAAAGGGTTCTTATTAACCCTCTACCATACATTTTTTGAGATTAATGTTACCAAACGACAGAATTTTAGACCTATCCAAATTGGAAGCATTTGCAGACGACAATTTTAAAGTGGCTAAAATGGTGCAATTTTGCTTTGATAGGGTAGAAAACTTTATGGGAAAAGGAGAAAATTCTGCTTACCAGCATTAACAGCTCGTTAGAAGTCGTCATTGTGTGGTAAAGGATTAAAAGACCCTTGGAAAGGGTAATTTTGACAACATTGTTGGAAAAGGAGAAAATGCTGGCAACACTCCCTTTTCCCATCACCTTTTCAATCCAATCAAAGGGAATTTCAAACATTTAATTCCTTCCCAAACGACAAAATTTCAGACTTTTCCAGATTGAAAGCATTTGAGACGACAAAATTAAAGAAATTGAAACTTTGAAATTTGTTTTGCGAAGGGTAAAAAACATTGTGGGAAAAGGAGAATTTGGACCAGTCTATAATTTTGTCGTTTGGGAAAGGGTTAAGGAACACTGAATTAATCAACAATAATTATTGCTTCCAATATGGGAAAGTCTAAAATCTTGTTTACAAGTAGAGAATTAGCCATTCCCCTTTTATCGAACATTCCAACATTTCAGTGACTCTGGAATGACAAAATAGCGAGGAAAAGGCTAATTTTGTAAACCAGCGTCCCTTGCGCTTACAAGAATGTTGTTTGTCTTATTCTCCAGTTTTTTCTCTATTTGTTAGTAAACAACTTCTGATTGGCTAAACCAAATGGTTTAGCCAATCAGGAATGGTGTTACTTATAAATGTAGAAAACCTTGGAGGATAAGAATAAAAATATTATCAAGTGTTTTCTCAAGTATTTTCTATGTTTGTTTGTAACACAACCTCTAATTGGCTAAACCATTTGGTTTAGCCATTGTGTTACTTAAAAATTTAGGAAACAAGTATTTTCTCCAGTACTTTCTACATTTGTTAGTAATACAACTTTTGATTGGGTCATTCGGTTTAGCCAATCAGGAGTTGTGTTACTTACAAATTCAGAAATAAGAGAATAAGACTAAGAATATTCTCAAGTATTTTCTCCAGTATTTTCTACATCTGTTAGTAACACAACTTCTGATTGGCTCAACCATTCCAATGGTTTAGCCAATCACGAGTTGTGTTACAAACAAATGTGAAAAATCTTGGAGAATAAGACTAAGAATATTCTCAAGAGTGCTTGGTAAATACCGGCCCAGGTTCTACTTTTCAACAGAGACACTCCATCATATGAGCCAACCTTATGTTGTACACTGCAAAATTAATTTCTGTCGATTTATTAAATGGTGTTTTGTGCCACTTTCAACATTTTTTCAGTTATAACAAGGCAACAGCTAACACCTTAACCCTTTACCACACAATCCCGACTTTTAATGGCCCTGAGAAAGAAGCCTTCTGAAAACATTGTGGGAAACGAGAAAATGCTGGTAACCAGCATTTTCTCCTTTTCCCACAGTGTTTTCTTCCCTTTCCAAAAGAAATTTTAAAATTTTTAGTCGCTTTCATTTTGTGGTCTGTAAATGCTTTCAATCTGGACCAGTCTAAATTTTTGTCATTTGGTAAAGTGTTTATGTATTTCCTTGTTTTAGAAGCGCTATGCTCTAGGGCTCCTGGAAAACCCCAGACTCAGACTTGCGGTGTCAAGGTCACCAGTCCTGCATTTTAACACAATGCCATGCAGGCCCACTTTGCATTTGGAAAGTCCGAAGTTAGTGTCTGACAGAGACTTAAAATCAGCAAGATCTCTCTCTCTCTCTCTAGTGTACATCATTTCCCTGATACCTCTAATTAGTGAAATCAACCAAGTTTGGTTACATCTACCTACTCATCTCCCCTCAAGTTTTATTTGGCACACTTTGCACTCTCTGTAGTCTTATTATTATAAAATTTAAGACCGTCACAAATCAAAAGTATTTGCAGATGACAAAATAAAAGTGACTGAAAATTTGAAAACATTCCTGGATACTAACATTTTCTCCTTTTCCCACAGTGTTTTCTACCCTTAACAAAACAAATTTCAAATTTTCGCTCTTTTATTTTGTTGTCTGCAAATGCTTTCTATTTGGAACAACCTAAAATGTAGTCATTTGGTAAGGAGTTAAGCGTTTTTCTGAGTGGGTGGGTTGAAAAGGGGGGGGGGCTATTATTAGGGAAGCCCTTTTATCCAGAGAAACATGGTATTTTTATTTTATCTTGCCAACAAAAGTTATTTTGCCAATTACTCACTATAAAGGTAGTTCAAAACAATCTCGTGTACAATATAATATTGCAGCAATAATCCAAACAAGAGGGCCATGATGGCCCTGTATCGCTCCACTGTCTTTTTAACCCTTTACCACACAAATTGAAGTGTTCATGACCCTAAAAAAGGGGTCATTCAAAAAAAGTGAACACTGTCAGGTAATACAAGCCTGTTACTTCATTGGCACAAAAGGTAAAGTTCTTGGAAACAAAACCTAAATGATAGAAACCTTACTCTGAATTTAATATTCCAATGATGTGAGTATAACTATTAGCATCAAAATGAATCACTCTCCATAATATTTTCTATCAAAAAACTTAATATCTAGCACCAATCATTTATCACTGCAGTTTGATAATCAAGGGAGGTAAATAGTAACAAACTTTATCTGTAATAAAGAGTTACTTCCCTTGAGTAATGTTTAAATTGAAGCGACTCTATTTTCAAGCCCATGTTAAACTTGTAATCCCTAGAATGAAGTCAATTTTGACCCCAGGCCTATAATATCAAGAAACTTGTTAAAGGTCCATAAGATAAAGCTACATGCCAAATTCAGTAGCTCTGGGCCTTGTGCTTTCAGAGATGAAGATTTTTGAAACTTTTTTTTTTTTTTTCCCAGTTGTGTTGCCATGGCAACCAGAGTTTTTGAAAGAATCAAGTTTTTTAGAAAAATTCTGAAGAGGGTGATGGCAGGATCATTTCTGTGAAGTTTAATCTAACTTGGATGGGTAGTTTCAGAGAAGATGCTTGAAATAAAAGTTAACACACACATGCACGGACAGCGCACGACAGACACCGGGCCATGACGTAAGCCCACTGGCCTTTGGCCAGTTGAGCTAAAAACCAGCAAATCAAGAGATTTCTGTAAAAATCCTCGAAATAACTGCAAAAAATCCCGAAAGTTCAACATATTCATACATTCAAATGTAGTACTTGATTACAAAAAAGTACAGTAAAACAACCAAAAACGGATGAAAGATAATACCATTCCTGGACTACTTCACCGACTTGATACAAGAGTTACCTCCCATATACTTACACTTCTTGGTAGTTCCAGAAAAACTGTTTAAGGAATTTTATCGGTGATCATTAGATTTTCCAAAACAAAAACATAGCGATAAGGCTAAACTGCCCTTTTGTACGATAAATACCGCGGACTGTACCGAAAGTTTGTAGTCACAGATCAGCGCAATAGACATGCGATAAATTCAACCAGAAACTAAAGATTTACTCTACAGAATGGTTAAAATTCACCATGGACTTTTGAACACACATTCCCCCATCCCAGCCATATTTTTTCTAGTTAACCCATTACCACACAATCCCTAGTTTTGACGACCCTTAGAAAGAAGCCTTTGGAAAAATTGTGGGAAAAGGAGAAAATGCTGGTAACCAGCATTTTCTCCTTTTCCCTCAATCTTTTCCTCCCTTCACAAAATAAATTTCAAATTTTTAGTCACTTTTAGTACGTCATCTGCAAATGCATTTGATTTGGACAAACCTAAAATTTTGTCGTTTGGTAATGAGTTAACTAAACTCTTCCATCATTAGTTTAACCCTTTACTCCATACTCATTTCTATGCATTGCTTGTAGGCTCCTTTGGAAAACATTGTGGCAAAAGGTGAAATTGCTCGTGACAAGCAATTTCACCTTTTGTCACAATGTTTTCTATGCTATCAAAAGGTGTCATATACACATAGGAAATTGCTTCATCCTTGCTGTTATTTAGGGTCAGTTAGAGTTACCGTAGAAATGTCTTATAGGGTAAAGGGTTAAAAACTTCCCTCAACTTACAGAAACTACTGTTAACCCTTAGGCTGCTGATCGCGACTAAATGACCTTTTGCAGACAATGTAGATTAAGATCAGACTGCACAGTACATGCAGTCTGATCTTTAATCTACACTGTCCGATTAGAAGGTATTTTTTTCTCCAAACCATGACTGTGAAATCGCAATATTTAGGTTTTTGATTTCTAATTGAAAATTTTACTTCAGTTATACAGCAGGATAAGTCTTAACATCAGGTCACTATTGGAACTCTAATGATTCATATAACCCTTTACCGCACAATCCCGACTTTTAACCACCCTGAGAAAGAAGCCTTTAGAAAACACTGTGGGAAAAGGAGAAAATACTGGTAACCAGCATTTTTCCTATACCCACAATATTTCCTACCCTATCAAAGTCAGAAATCATCATATTACCAAGATTTGATTTGTTGTCTGTAGATGCTTTGAATTTCATTCAGTCCAAAAATTTGGTAAAGAGTTTACCTACTTTTGATGACCCTGAGAAAGAAGGTATTAGAAAACATTGTGGGAAAAGGAGAAAATGCTGGTAACCAGCATTTTCTCCTTTTTCCACAATGTTTTCTACCCTTCAAAAAACAAATTTCCAATTTTCACTCACTTATATTTTGTCGTCTGCAAATGCTTTCAATTTGGATGAGCCTAAAATATTGTCGTTTGGTAATGTGTTACACTGCATAAAATCAGTAAGTCTTCATCCCAGAACAATACAACAGGAACCCATAATATTCAAGCCGGCAATTTAACCCTTTCCCAAACAATCCCTGGTTTTTACGGGAAAGGAATAGAAGCCTTTTGAAAACATTGTGGGAAAAGGAGAAAATGCTGGTAACCAGCATTTTCTCCTTTTCCCACAATGTTTTCTACCCTATCATATAGAAAAATCATCCTCGGATACCGCGGGGTCTCCCTATTTGCTATGCTACATCGACCCTGGGACAACTGACTGATAAAACTTTGAATCAGTCGCCGAAAATCGATACGAAACGTCATAGCGTACAGTACACTCGCCCATCACAAAATGATGATGGAACCAATGAAAAGCCAGCATTCGGCCAGCGGTAAAGCGAGGGAAATACAACTAATTGTCCCAGGGGTCGATGTAGCGTAGCAAATAGGGAGATCCCGGGGTATCCGAGGATGTAGAAAAATCATCTTTTAAGCAACTGTTAATTTGTCATCGGCAATATGCTTTGAATTTCGTATGGTCCAAAATTTGGCGTCTGGGAAAGGGCTAACTCCTAACATTACTTATACCAATATTTTACACTTGTAGACATGAAAGCATTATTTTTTTTGTGAGATAACTGAAGTCCAGGAAAACAAAATATTGTCTGTGATATTGAGGAAAACATGGTGGGAAAGACTAGATCTATCATCCCATTGCCACATAATTCCTAGTTTTAATGCCTCTTGGAAATTAGACTTTTGAAAACATTGTGGAAGTAAAGATGAAAACGCTGGTAACCAGCATTTTCTCCTTTTCCCACAATGTTCTCAAAAGTCTTCTTGGTATTGTGTGGTAAAGAGTTAAGCTAATTTGTACCAATTCTGATTGTGTCATCTGCATAATTATACTTTAACCCTTTCCCAAACAATCCCTGGTTTTCACGACCCTGAAAAAGAAGCCTTTTGAAAACATTGTGGGAAAAGGAGAAAATGCTGGTAACCAGCATTTTCTCCTTTACCCACAATGTTTTATGCCATGCTGGAAACAAAGTTCAATTATTGAGTTGCATTTGTTTTGTCGTCTGCCAGTGCTTTCAATTTGGACCAGTCTAAGATTTTTTAATTTGGTAAAGGGTTAACTCTTTACCAAACGACAATATTTTAGGTTTGTTTAAATCGATAACATTAATTTTGCAGACGACAATGTAAAAGTGACTGAAAATTTGAAACTCGTTTTGTGAAGAGTAGAAAACATTGCCGGAATAGGAGAAAATGCTGGTTACCAGCATTTTCTCCTTTTCCCACAATGTTTTCGAAAGACTTCTTTCTCAGGGTCGTCAAAAGTAGGGATTGTGTGGTAATGGGTTAAACGGGTCTAAAAGTTGTTGTTCAGGAAATAGTCTAACTTCGCCCCTCCCTCCTTCTATCAAAAATGTTTATTTCATGTAAAAGCTAATTATGCACTGAGTTTTCCCAGACACAGGATAATCCTGACTAGAGTCTAGTCTCTGACCCTCACAAAAAAAGAAACATGTATTTATGTGTCCTCCAGTCCTCGATTCATAAAAGTGTACTAGACGCAAGTCAAACAATCAAAAATCATTCTTCTTCATATATCTTTTTTAACCCTTAACCACATGACAAGATTTTAGATCTGTCTGAATTGAAAGCATTCGTTGATGACAGTTTCAATGTGGTTCATATGAAATGATTTTTCTTTGAAAGGGAAGAAAACATTGTGGGAAAAAGAGAAAATGCTGGTAACCAGCATTTTCTCCTTTTCCCACAATGTTTTCAAAAGCCTTCTCTTTCAGGGTGTTAAAAGTCACCATTGTGTGGTAAAGGGTTAAATTTTTCTTTTGGTGATTTTCTTTAACAGGTTATCCATCATCTTTTTAACTCCTCACCAGACGACTAAATTTTAACCTTGTCCAAACTGAAAGCATTTGCAGACAACATTTTAAATGCAACCAAAATTATGGAATTTGATCTTGACAGGGTTGAAAACATTGTGGGAAAAGGAGAAAATGCTGGTTACCAGCATTTTCTCCTTTTCCAACAATGTTTTCAAAAGGCTTCTTCCTCAACGGAGTTAAAAGTCATCATTGTATGGTAAACGGTTAATAAACAAGGATAAAAATCAACATCACTCTGTGATTGGCAACTTCTATCACGGTTTCCTTTCATAAACATCGTTAACTTGTAGGGAAGAGTCAATTAAAACAGACTGGTCACTGGTTATTCACCGTATCTTTTGCGAGCTTTAACAGAAACTTGGCAGAAAAGCGGATTAAAAAACCAGACTGGTAACTGGTTTTCCAATGCATCCATTTGTGAGTTGTGCGCTGCGAGATTCCAGTAACTGGTTCTATTTAAAACTGGGCTGTTTTTAAACGGTGCATCATTTAAATAGTGGACTCATGATTTTTGTTATTGGACCTTTAAATATTAATTCCAGCGAGAGTCTACAGGACTCACAAACCTCAAAGCTGACGGAAAAAGTCGTTGTCTTTACCAGAAAATATCTTTGGGCTCGTCCAGAATGAAAGCATTTGAACCGAATCGAATTGAAATACAGCGGCTCAAATGATCGGATTTTGTTTCAGAAAGGGTGGGAAAAAAACAGTGTGGCAGATAGAAGAAACTAGTAATCATTGCATTTCCTTCCACCTGTCACAATGTTTTCAAAAGCCTTCTTCCCTCTCAGGGTCATTAAAACGTGGGATTGTTTGGTAAAGGGTTAAATATCAGAACTCCAGATAAGAGCGAGTGATGGTATTCTAAATCCATTATTTCTCTTTGAAACCCCCTGGTGTGGGTGCTCATTAGAATCGTCTCAATGAGACGATTCTAATGAGCATCAACAACATAGGGTTTAGTGCAGAATAATGAATATTTTGTTTTTGAAATCAAAATCACTTCCTCTATCTTGAGCTCTGGATAAATATGGATAAAATCTTTTTCAAACCAAGGGTATAAAATAGAAAAAAAACACAACCTTTCAAGCACTTTACATTAAAAATTGCTTCTGCAGACAATATAGGTCCAGATCAGACACGCTTATGGTTCTTTCACACTTCATTCCATATTATTGCAACAAAGACAACTGCCAAATTTAAAGTCAATCAGACGGCAGATAAAAAAGTTATGCTCTGGACAAGCAGAAAATGCTGTAAAAATATTACTTTCAAAGGGAAATAACTCAAAGACAGCACAAGGTAGAGATATGGTTCTTTCGCACTGCACTCCATATTATTGCAACAAACACAAATGCCATTATGAAGATGTTCAGACAAAAAATGACAAAGTTATGCTCCTGACAAGCAGAAAATGCTGTAAAAATGAAGATCAAAGGAAAATAACTCTTAAGACAGCAAGGGGTAGAGTAAAGGTTCTTTCGCACTGCACTCCATATTATTGCAACTACCACAACTGCCAAGTTTCAAGTCAATCTGACTTGAGATGACAAAGTTATGCATTGGACAAAGAACTGGACGCCACCCGCCCGTCTACCCCCCCTTATGCCACGGGTGATCCCATAATGTTCTGTCTTCGACGGGTGTATCAAAAGGCTGGTTACCAGTATTTTCTCCTTTTCCTACACTGCTATACAAAGGCATCTTCCTCAGAGTCGCTAAGTTGGGATTATGTAGGAAAGGATTAAGACCATTCATGAAGTCTGATCTTGACCTATACTGTATGCAAAAGCAATTTTCCCCAGGTTTAGCACCAATACATTTCAAGTTTTCTGCTTGAACAATCTTGAAACTGCAATCTAGCTATCTAAATTATTTTCCCAACATTAATGTCTTTGGGATGTATATCATCCAATGCTTGAAAGGTTCAACTTACCTCTGTGTTCCAGCCTGGACTTGACCGAATAAGGTTATTTCTCCCTCATAGAAAAATTTCATGGATGCATTCATGTTTATGCCAAAAAGATTTTATTTGCAAACAGTTCCTGACACTAGCATTGCTAAGCATTTATGACTCAAGGCATTTTAAAGGTGGCCCTTCAGAATTTGGGACGAAAATTTTACAACAAGAGGGCCAAGATGGCCCTGGATCGCTCACCTGAATTTTTGAGATGACCATAGTCTATTTTTTTTTTTAGGTATTCAAACATTGGAACCAAATTTATAATTTTGCCAAGCAATTTTCAAAAGGTCACCTGTAAAAATCATTTCGAAATCTGACCATCAGTTTCAAAAAGAAGAGTTTTTAAGAATTCTTCATTTCTGTATAAGAGCAAGTAGCCCCCATCCATGAGAGCCATGTTTCTTGATGGATCAAAATTTACAAACAAGTTTTGAAAAGGGTCACCCAAGGAACATCTCTCTGAAATAATTTCAAAATCTGACCAGGGGTTTCAGAGAAAGAGAATTTTAAAGAATTTCATCATGTCCATATAGTGCAAGTAGCCCCCATTCACAAGACCATGTTTCTTGATGGATCAAAATTAAATGTACAGCTTTTGGAAAGGGTCCCACAAGGAACATCTCTGTCAAATTATTTTAAAATCTGACCACAGGTTTCAGAGAAGAAGAATTTTCAAGAATTTCTTCATTTCCATATAGTGCAAGTAGCCCCCATTCACTAGAGCCATGTTTCTTGGCCAATCAAAATTTTGCGAACAATTTTAGAAAAGGGTCACCCAAGGAACATCTCTGTGAAATTATTTCAAAATCTGTCCAGCCATTTCAGAGAAGAAGAATTTTCAAGAATTTCTTCATTTCTATATAGTGCAAGTAGCCCCCATTCACCAGAACCATGTTTCTTGACCAATCAAAATTTCGCTAACAATTTTTAAAAAGGGTAACCCAAGGAACAAGTCTGTGAAATTATTTCAAAATCTAACCAGCGGTTTCTGAGAAGAAGAATTTTTAAGAATTTCTTCATTTCTGTATAGTGCAAGAAGCCCCCATTCACCAGAGCCATGTTTCTTGACAGATCAAAATTTCGCGAACAATTTTTGAAAAGGGTCATCCAAGGAACATCTCTGTGAAATTATTTTAAAATCTGACCAGCGGTTACAGGGAAGAAGAATTTTTAAGAATTTCTTCATTTCTGTACAGTGCAAGAAGCCCCCATTCACCAGAGCCATGTTTCTTGACGGATCAAAATTTCACGAACAATTTTTGAAAAGGGTCACCTAAGGAACATCTGTGTGAAATTATTTTAAAATCTGGCCAGCGGTTTCAGAGAAGAAGAATTTTTAAGAATTTCATCATTTCTGTATAGTGCAAGAAGCCCCCATTCACCAGAGCCATGTTTCTTGACGGATCAAAATTTCGCGAACAATTTTTGAAAAGGGTCACCCAAGGAACATCTGTGTGAAATTATTTTAAAATCTGGTCAGCGGTTTCAGAGAAGAAGATTTTTAAAGAATTTGCTAAAAAATTCCATTTCGTTGCCATGGCAACCAGAGTTTTTGACGGAATCAAATTCTGTGAACAATTTTTAAAGAGGACCTCCCAAGGAACATTCCAGCCAAGTTTGGTCCAAATCCGCCCAGCGGTTTAGGAGGAGTTGATGTTTAAAGAATTGTTGACGACGCACGACGCACTGACGCACGACGCACGACGGACACCGGGTGATCCTAAAAGCTCCCCTTGAGCACGTTGTGCTCAGGTGAGCTAAAAATACAAAGATATCATCCTTATACTCCCAAAGCCTTATAACCGTCATTCATAAAACCCAAGTAGTCGAAAACCATCCGACAACACGAGTTCTGTTTTTACATGAACAACTCGTTCATTTACATACTGGAAATACACAGACGAAGCTTCAAATATAGCATCCGAAGAAGACATTATGAAAAATAATTACATGTTTGTTATGTAATGGAATTTAAGCATCATTAGTCACATGCCAGTTGCATTGACTTAACATTCCCACAATGCATTTTTTATTTTTGGCACGAAATCTAAAAATAGCTTAAGAGGCTACGTAGCCTTTTAAGGGAATACCACCAAAAAAAAATTTTTGCGGTAATTTTATGATTCTTAATTATTGATGATTTGTATTGCTTTTTCATATAAATATCTGTGATGTATATATTTTTTGATTTGGTGTGATGTGAAAATTCTATATACCCACCTTTAACCCTTTACCACAAAATGACGACTTTAGCACACTTCAGGAAGAAGCCTTTTGAAAACACTGAGGGAAGTTACCAGCATTTTCTCCTTTTCCCACAGTGTTTTCTTTTATCCTACCAGCATCAAATTTCATTATCTGAATCACATTTAAATTGTTGTCTGCAAATGCTTTCAATAAGGACAAGGTTAAAATTCTGTCGTCTGGTGAAAGGTTAAAGTATAAATCAAGTAAGAATGTCCAATCAGTTCCTCAGTCTACAGTTCGATCCTGGGACCTTTGTCGGTAAAGAACTTTGGAATACCAATCTCTATAATTATTGACTGAATGAGTTGTTTAACGTTGCTTTAAACATGATCGCGACAGGCAACGCACCTATCCTTGCTCTCTTGAAGTCTTTTACCATTACTCCGCACAATTTTCTTTCCAAGCCACTGGCTGCTTTCGAAAACAACAATGGCCAAAAACAATGGTTAGCTGTGAGAGAGGAATGAATACTGTCGTAATGTCTACCATCAATCCTCCGAAAGAAATTGACCAAGCCAGGGATCGAACCCCTTCTCAAGCCCTGTATCCTAGACTGAGCTACCTCGGCTCTGCAAATTATTCATTCCAGGGAAATTAGCAGGAAAGAGGAATATTTTTAACCCTTTCCCAAACAATCCCTGGTTTTCACGGGTCAGGAATAGAAGCCTTTTGAAAACATTGTGGGAAAAGGAGAAAATGCTGGTTTCCAGCATTTTCTCCTTTTCCCACAATGTTTTCTACCCTACCATATAGAAAAATCATCCTTTTAGCAACTGTTAATTTGTCATCTGCAAAATGCTTTCAATTTGATCTGGTCCAAAATTTGCCTTTTGGGAAAGGGTTAAAATAAGTGAGGAACAGAAGACTGTCTTCCTATTGTTGAAACTTTTGCCATTTGGTGAAGACCGTCTTCCTATTGTTGAAACTTTTGCCATTTGGTGAAGACCGTCTTCCTATTGTTGAAATTTTTGCCATTTGGTGAAGAGAGGTTTCTTATTGTTGAAACTTTTGCCATTTGATAAAGAGTTAAGACGCACAAGAGTTCCATTCAAGATTGATTACGAATCCCAAGACCACAGTGTTGCTTCAAGGATTTTCCAAAATAGGGCCCTCGGGCTCCCTCACTTCCAAAAAGAGGGGCCCGTTACTCATGAAAGGGGGCCTCAAATTTGCATTGTTCATTTTGTGTCTTAAACACAGACTGCACTGCATACCCTTTTCCGTATTTTCAAGCCAAGGCCATTTGGTCAGCCAGGAATCTGAATTGTCTTTTTCTGTTTGCTTGGTCCATCATTATTTTGACCTTGTGTCAAATTTTCCATTTCATTGTCAGATTCATTAATCACATCAACACTACCATTATTTCCTCCAGAAACCGTCGGTGGTTCCTCGGCACTGCAGTCAGTTGCCTTTCCGAAGTTAAAATCAAATAATGTCCGCTTCATTTTATTTTTTGAAATTTAGAACTCAACAATCTTGAACACGATCAATGATGCATGAGGTCAAGGTTATCGAATCATGATACGAAGACGGTGATTGGCTAAAAATGAAGCTAAATCAACTTTCAAACCAACTGCTGTCCTCGATACACAATAATGGCGGATAGCTTCATAGTAAGGTGGCACACCGATCTTTCTTTAGACTGGCACACCTGATGGCGAGAAGCTATGTACTCGTGTGGCGTGAGGGGCGCACACCAATGATTTTTTTGCGCAAATCCTTTAATTTTCGCGTGATTCCGGCAATCCCGCACCCTAAAAGCAACACCTAGACCATAACCATTGTAGGACCCCTGTATCAGGATCCATGCAAAGACACTTTTCTGTCCATAATACCTACTTCACATTTGGCCTACAATGAGCAAACACTGCCCAATTCCATCTTTTAGTGTGGCTCTGTTGTGGTATCCGTGGATGTGGGGTAGTGTCTGCCTCGTAACCATAAAGGTCCCGAGTTTGATACCCCGAAACGGGTGTCAACTTTGTTACTGTGCAGTCTGATCTTGATCTACACTGTCTGCAAAAGATTAGTGAGTCACGCTAACCAGCCTAAGACTTAGACCAACTTTGGCATGGTGCCTGAATGATTATCCTTTCGATTCAAAGGCCCCCATAGCCTTTTAGATATTGTAAAACTCTGCTCTATAACAAATCTTTCAAAACCATCAGGCCATAGATACTTGGTAGAAAGCATTACAATGTGGGCAGTATTCAGATGCAGCTTGATGATCTAGCTGTCAACACAGGGTTTTGGCTGGTCATCTTGGATCTGATGGTCCTAGGTTTATTGCATGGCCTCAGAGCTCTATTGCCACATGTGATGCTTGTGGAACAACAGACTTTAAGCAGACTTCCTACAACAACATTGTGCCAAATTCAGTCAGTATGTACCATCTCCACCTGATCTCCAAGTGGACCAATTTTAGTCAGTATATCACCTCCACTCAATCTCAAGGGGACGCCCAGCGTTCTGCCAAGGTTTTGAGCTACAGGGGCCACTGGCCCACCCGAACTTAAAAAGTGGGGCCATCTACATGCTACATGGGGCCAAGTGAGTCAATCAGACATAGAATGAGACAAAGAATGGAGATTTTTTTCAAGGTACTGCCACAGATATCCACTGATTTTCTTGCAAGATTTTCCAACAATTTCAAAAGAATGTATTTTGTTTTTGGAATACAGTCGAATCTCTATACCTCGAAGTTCAGGGGACCTTCGTAAAAACTTCGTCTTATAGAAAGTTCGACGTGTAGATCATTGGAGTTCTCGAAACTGGGTACGAATTATATAGGTTGCGAAATACCGGAAGTAAATAGAGGCATCATTTGATTTGTCTTCATTTGACTAATCGAATACAAAGTAAGATAAAATCGAAACCAAAATAAGATAAAATAAGTTTTATTATTTCATTTAAAACAAGAAATCACTCAAACTTTGAAGTTTTAATCGCTCAGTCAATTCAAATCAAACAAACAATCGATAATCAATACTGTAATACACTTGTTAATTACCGAAGTTGACAAGTCAAAAGGTGTGAAAAACCTGATTGACAGCAAACATCATCCTTTACAAATTAACTTCGTGGTAAAGATGGGTGAAAACTTTCAAACAAAGGTGATTGGACCTTGAAATTCATTCGACGTATGGATAAATTTCGAGGTACAGATAACGACGTATGGAGGTTGAATTATATTGAAATAAAGAGCAATGAGATCGGGACCTGGAAAAAACTTCGACGTAGGGACAAGTTCGACTAAGGGACGTTCGAGCTAAGGACGTCCGACTGTATCTTCTTTGGTTTTCCAAACTCCAACCTTTAAAGCTTACATGACACTAGTCTCTTACAGATAAAAAATATGTTTAACACTCTTCTGGAGATCACAAGTCATTGAATCTGCAAGGACTGCAGTTTGATGATTGGAACTATCTGCACGTCTTGTTAACCTGCTAGGTCTTAAGTTTTTATTAAGTTCCTTGAGAGAGTTGTGCTTTTTTTCTTTTGTGCCATATACAAGTCGTGGATTTTTTTCAGTCTTACTGCAACCTGGGAAAATCCGAGAGCTGTCTATTTTTTAAAACATTTTTCATACAGTCTTTGCATGGGGTCGGACTTAACATCAACTGTTGAGGTTTCTCAGTGTTCTCAGCATACGGCCGATCGGTAGGCTCAAGCTGGGTGCCTGTTTTGCCATTTCTGACACAGATTGGCCAAAATAAATCAGTATGAGTCTAGTTATTTTGTCCGTTCTTTTCAGCCATCACAAAGACTGCAATCATCTGATGTGGAACAAACTCAAAAATCTGTTCCGTATTGTTGCAACAAAGGTATCTATTGGTAAAAATTAGGGAACTACTTGTTGCTGAAGAAGTTTATCCAATGAAAATCACTGATACAAACAACACCTTTGTTTCGAGCGTCCTTCTGAATTCGGATAACTAAACAGATACAGTGGGAACCACTTTATACCAGTTGATTCTCGCCTCATATTTTTAGGACTTCCTGCCAATGCTGCAGATTTTTGATGCTTGACAGAACTCTGGAAGCCTCAAGCCTGGCTTTGTAGAGAATGCACAGATTCCACATGGCTTGGATAGCACAGGAAATCGTACAAAAATATAGCACAAGAAAATAATAATACATTTCTAATGAGCAAACACACTGTATAATTATGTGGATATACAGACGCGAGTAGAAAAATTTGTGAATTACTGATTACAGACATATTTGTGAATGGAACTGTTTGCGAATTTAAGACTTTTGTTATTTTGTTTGTATATTTCAGAAAAAAACCCGAACAGAAGAGTTTGACAGGACAACCCTTATTGAAGTCAAATAACCTTATTCAGCCGAGCAACGAGTAATCGTCCAAATCAATTCGTAACTAGAGCTATAACTAAACGGGATGATACCCCGCACCAGCTCCTTGTCACAAAAACAGGTCTTTGTCACAGAATGCAGAATGGTTTAGTACAAAAGTAATAGGAGTTGAAAAAAGTTCAAGGGGAGATAATTTGGCAACAAGTCGCAGCAGGGTCATGAAAATTGCACAACTTCATATACATGTATGTAGAAACAATGTGTGTAATTCTGAGCTCAGTACCTTAACCCTTTACTCCATAGATACTCATTTCTACGCACTGCTTGTAGGAGCCTTTTGAAAACATTGTGGCAAAAGGTGAAATTGCTCGTCACGAGCAATTTCACCTTTTGTCACAATGTTTTCTATGCTATCAAAAGATGTCATTTACACATAAGAAACGGCTTCATCCTTGCTGTCATTTAGGGTCAATTAGAGATGCCATAGAAATGCTATATGGGGTAAAGGGTTAAAAAGTCTTGGACTATTGCTCGGGACAAATTTGTGTCTACTGACAGATGGATAGACATCCATGTAGATTCCAGTATACCTCCCCTTCCACTTTGTGTGTGTGTGTGTGTGTGTGTGTGTGTGTGTGGGGGGGGGGGGGGGGGGGTGTATAAATACAAATAAGCTCTGTGAAAAGGGGGTTTAATGCAACTGCAATAAGTAACAGCTTCCGGTCAGCTTGTGCTGACTGCACAGGCTAACCAGAGTCAAAATATTCCGGTAACTGGTCATATTTATGCAAAGCAAAGGACCAGTCTTCCTCATGACTCAGTCATTTAACCCATTACCACACAATCCACCTACTTTTGACGACTCTGGCCTATAGAAAACACTGTGGGAAAAGGAGAAAATGCTGGAAACCAGCATTTTCTCCTTTTTCCCCAATGTTTTCTACCCTTCAAAAAACGAATTTCAAATTTTCAGTAACTTTTATTTTTATTGTCTGCAAATGCTTTCGATTCAGACAAACCTAAAATTTTGTTGTTTGGTGTTGGATTAAAACCCTTTACCACACAATGACGACTTTGAACGTCCTTGACAAAGAAGCCTTTTGAAAACATTGTGAGAAATGGAGGAAATACTGGCAACCAGCATTTTCTCCCTTTTCCACAATGTTTTCTACCCTTCACAAAACAAATCTCAAATTTTCAGTCACTTTTAATTATATCGTCTGCAAATGCTTTCGATTTGGACAAAACTAAAATTTTGCTGTTTGTTAAAGAGTTAAATACATAAAATGGTTTTTACTGGTCCATACTTGTATGGTGAATTGCCTGTTCATTACCGAGATGTATTTAACCTCCTTTTTCAGAGCATGGCTAAAACAGAATGATCTTTCCTGGGCTACAAATCATTTGGGCAAATTAGCTGTTGGAAAAATTATCATTTTGTTTGAGTAATAAAGGGTTAAATTTGGGCACAACCCATTATATTTGTAGCCCTCTGTGATCATTCTATTTGGCAACAATTCAAATTTTCATCCATGGGAGCCATTCTTATGGCATTATTTCCCTTGACAGATAAAGACTAAAGGTAACCAAATAAGAAATTGGTCCTTTGATTTGTATTCCTTTGCTTTTATCCTTGATTTCCTTGGAGAATTTGCAAAAAAAAAATAATTTGGTTGATTCTTTAATCCTTTATCAAACGAGAACATTTTAGACTGGTCTAAATTCACAGCATTTGTAGGCGACAAAATGAATGTGACTTATCAATTGAAATTTGTTCTGGGAAGGGTAGAAAACCTTGTGAGAAAAGGAGAAAATGAAAAAACGGGATTGTTTGGTAAAGACTTAAATAAAGGACTTAATTACATTTTTAAGTAAAATTTCATTTCCAAGCATCAGGAAAGCTATAATCGAGTTGTAAAACAATTTGAACTGATTTAGAACTTTGTAGTGCTGGACAGGAATCAATGGAAGCAACTTAAGAATGGCCCCCATTTCAAAGCAAAAATCTAAATAAACCCTGAAAGGAAAAACACACAACCCAAGGTAGCATAGTCATGCATTTTCTAAAGTGATAGAATTTGTAAAACATTTTGCCATAGCTTTTCACCCTTTTTCACACAATCGAGTGTATTAGGATCCCTGAGTAAAAAACCATTTAAAACAAGAGGGCCAAGATGGCCCTGGAATGCTCACCTGAATTTTTGAGAGGACCATAGCCATTTTTTTTTTTGAGGTATTGAAACTTACAAGCAATTTTGAAAAGGGCACCTGTAAAAGTCATTTCAAAATCTGTCACCACCCTTACAATCATCACCACAGCAATAATTTTAAATGAATCAAAATTCTCCAAATCAATTTTGGAAAGATTACCCAAGGCATTTTTTGAAGAAGAGTATAATATTATGCTTGACAGTGACTAAAAACACAAGTCGAACAAGAGCACCACATGCAGGTGTTAACAATTGGCTGTTGTTTTTTGATGGATCAAAATTTTGCAAACTGTTTTTGAAAAAGGTCACCAAAGGAACATCCCTGAAAACCATTTCAAAATGTGACCAGCCATTTCTGAGCAGAAGAAATTTTAATAATTTCTTCATTTGCCTATAGTGCAAGTAGCCCCCATTCACCACAGCCATGTTTCTTGACGAATCAATATTTCGTGAACAAGTTATGAAAAGGGTCATCCACGGTACATCTTTGTGAAGTTATTTCAAAATCAGACCAGCGGTTTCAGGGCAGCAGAATTTTTAAAAATTCCATCATTTCCATATGGTGCAAGAAGTCGCCATTCACCAGAGCCAGTTTCTAGTGATTTGGAAACCCCTGTGCCATGCGCCATTGGCACATGAAGACCCAAAATGTATCACTCAAAATCCTAGAAATGCGCCCAACTGTCTCAGATAAATACGGAAGTTGCGCCTTTATGTCTTGCAAATCTTCTAAAACTCAAACAAAGAAAAGTGAAGTTAAGTATTCTCGTATTTTGTGAAATTTGTCTGAAAAAGTAGAAAAAATTGTGGAAAAAGGAGAAAATGCTGGTAACCAGCATTTTCTCCTTTTCCCACAATTTTCTCAAAGGGCTTCTTCCTCAATGTCTTTAAAACTCAGGATTGTGTGGTTAAGAGTTCACAGAGTTCACATACTTATTTTTTTTTTCATTCAATTTCTAATTGCATGCATGACTAATTACCTTGGTAAGAAATACAAACAGAATGAAGCTTTGTGTTGGTCAACAGTGTACAAGTTCCAAATTTAACCCAGTGCCCTTCGACAAGTTCCTGATATTTTTGACATGTCCAGACATTTTATCTATTTTTCCAGAGTGAATTTTTTATGTGGCGTCTAATTTTTATTCCATACAGGTACATGTACTGCATTTCTCCCAATAAAAGCATGTTCCCTTATAGAAGCTCCCGCCACCAAAAAGAAAATCCAGAAAAATCATTAAAATCATGAGATTTATTAGCCCAATGTACAGTAGCTGATTTACTTATTAACACACAATCTCTACTTTTGACGATGCTGAGAAAGAAGCCTTAAGAAAGAAGCCTTTAGAAAACATTGTGGGAAAAGGAGAAAATGCTGGTAACCAGCATTTTCTCCTTTTCCCACAATGTTTTCTACCCTTCACAAAACAAATTTCAAATTTTCAGTCACTTTTTATTTTGTCGCCTGCAAATGCTCACGATTTGGACAAGTCTAAGATATTGTTGTTCAGTAAAGAGTTAAATTGACAAAATTGGAAGAATTTGATGAATATTTCCTCTAATTTGATTAATATTTCCTCTAAACAAGTACTGAAACACAGAGAAATGCCAACTTGGACAGACCTTTTGCTTTGAAAATTGAGTACAAAATAAAGGCTCCCCATCTCTGTTCCGCATAGCTACATGAGCTTTTATTGGGAGAAATACGGTAATTTCAGTATCCTACCTAGTGACTATTTAAAAGCGGACATATGTCCAGTGAAACAGGCAAGACATGTATTTTCAAACTTATGGTAGCTTGTGCAGAGTCCATAGTTCTAAGCCCGAGCATCAGCTTCGCAACCTTAACTCTTTATCTCACAATCCCCCTTTTTAACGACCCTGAGAAGGAAAAGAATTTGAAAACATTGTGGGGAAAAGGAGAAAATGCTGGTAACCAACATTTTCTCCTTTTCCCACAATGTTTTCCACCCTTCCAAAATCAAGATTCAATTTCTCATTCATACTTATTTTGTGGTCTGCAAATGCTTTGAAATTGGACAAGTCCAAAATTTTGTTGTTTCGTAACGAGTTAAGGCACGAAAGTCTGCAAAATTGCGCCGCGCTTTCAACCAGTGACAAAGCATGATGTGTGTGGGAACTTCACACCATTGCCCAAATTTAAGTCACATGTTCAAGCCTCCATAATCAAGAGTCTTTAGGCTTTACCACACAAAAAAAATTAAACTCTTTCAAGCACCCTTCACAACTACAATTACTTTTGTGCTCAGTGCAGATCAAGATCAGAGTGACTGTGTGGTGTTTAACTCTTTACTTAATGAAAAAATGTTAGATTTGACCAAATTAAAAGTATTTGCAGACAACAAAATAATCATGACTCAAAAATTTATACTTGTTTTCAGAAGAGTAGAAAACCTTGGAAAAGGAGAAAATGCTGGTTAACAGCGTTTTCTCCCTTTCCCTCTATGTTTAGTTTAAACATACTTATTTTACATCGATTGAGAAACAAGTTCCGACAACTTATACTAATCTCTCTCGAATCTGCTTCCTGAGAACTACACCAGAACTTGAGCTGAATGTGTGGGCCGATGAAAAATCCCAAGGTTGACACCCGCTCCCAGGAATCAAACTCAGGACCTCTTGGTCACGAGGCCAACGCTCTACCTCACGACCACAGACACCACAAATGATTTATGGAATGTTTTAGGAAGGCTTCTTCCTCTGGGTTGTAAAAACCAGGGTTTGTTTAGTAAAGGGTGAGAGCCTTTTTTAACATTTTTTCAGTTATGTTGCTGCAGCCAGTAACCTATCCCTACACTCCTGGAGACTCTTTTACCAGTACTATGCACAATTTTCTTCCCCGAGCCACTGGCTGCTTTCCCACATAACTATCATCCAGAAAATGGTCAGCGGTGGGGGAGGAATAAATCCTGTCGCAATGACTACCACTACGCCTCGGAAGGATAAAGGTCGAGCTTTGGATTGAACCCATTACCCAAATTTCTTAAGTCCTGCACACTACCCACTGAGCTACCAGGGGTTGGCTAAACCTTAATCCTTCACCAAACAATTCCTGGTTTTTACGACCCTGAGGAAGAAACCTTCTGAAAACATTGTGGGAAATAGAGAAAATGCTGGTAACCAGCATTTTCTCCATTTCCCACAATGTTTTCTGTTCAAGTCAAGTTTCAATGTTTGAGTATTTATATTGTCATCTGCAAATGCTTTCAATTTGGAAAAGTCTACAATTTTGTCATTTGGTAAAGAGTTAACCGTGTATTTAATTTCGTCTTATTTCTTAAACCTTGCATTTATTTCCGTCTTATTTCTAGATTTAAAATGTTTATTGGGTGTTCTAGGGATTACGCCACCTTGTCCAAATTGAATATTTTGTCTGTCATTGGGTTGAAAATACTGTGGCAACCAACATTTTCTCCTTTTCTTACAATGTTTTCTACTCTATCAAAGACAATTTACAGCATATGAACCACATCTAAATAGTTAAGCAAGTGCTTGCGATTTGCTCGAGTCTAGAATGTTGTCATTAGGTAAAGAATGTGACATAAAAGTTATCAAGCTACTGTGCATCCGACTTCGGAGAAGTCTAGAATTTCGTTGTGTGGTAAAGATTTCGGACAAGTCTAGAATCTTATTGTGGGGTAAAGATTGAAGTTAAATGTTCAAAGATGAAGGCTTTCCCTATAAAAGTGTTTTTGAAAGCTTTCAGAGTATGAACGTAAACAGGGCTAAAAAATAGGCATGTCAACACAAAACTTACATACTGTTAATTTAGCCTCAAGTCAAGTTCATCTAATCATGAATTCTATCGCTCTTCTGATTATATGTCTACAAGAAAAGGCTTCTTTTAACAATTTCAAGATATATACATGTATCTAACACTTAAGATTGTTCTACCCTCCACCCCACCCTCCTCATCACCCCCCCACCCTCGGGCAATTTTTTTTTCTCATGACATTCCAACTTTTTTTCCACCTCAACTCAATAACCTAAACCTTTATGATACATTCCCGATTTTAACAATATTGTGAAAGACTTTTGAAAACATTGTGGGAAAAGGAGAAAATGCTGGTAACCAGCATTTTCTCCTTTTCCCACAATGTTTTCTATCCGTCCATAAACAAATCTCAATTCTTGAGTTTATTTTTTTGATGTTGTTGTTTTTTGCAGAGACTTTCAGTTTGAACCCATTCAAAATTTTGTCGTTTTGGTAAAAAGCTAAGTTTTTCCATTTTTTAGGCAATGGCTTTCTATTCTTACCTAAGCAACAACTAAATTTGGAAACAGGTCAGAAAGTCTACCATATAGTCTTAGACAGCAATAAATGTCTGGCAATTTACACCATATATTTTCTGATCTATCTGTTCAAACACTGTACAGTCTATTTCTTTGAAACTCACCCCACCCCCCAAAGATGGAAGGTAGAAAATCCCCCCCCCCCCCCCCCCCTCATTTTCCAATTCTAGAATGGACACTGAAACAACAGATTTATTTCAATTTCTTCTATAAAAACCATGTTATCTCAAATATTAACTCAAAGCACATTATCTTCTCTCAAAAACAGTATCTCAAATCACATTATCTTATTTCAAAACCCATTATCTTGTCTTAAAGTGCATTATCTTATCTTAAAAGCACATTATCTTATTTCAAAGCCCATCATCTTCTTTCAAAGCACAATATCTTCTCTCAAAAACAGTATCTCAAAGCACATTATATTATTTCAAAACCCATTATCTTATCTCAAAGCACAGTCATTACTTTATTTCAAAGCCAATTATCTTATCTCAAAGCACATTATCTTATCTCAGAAGACATTAATCAGAAGAACACAAGTTTCAACATGATCAGATTTCATTGACTGATATTAACCCTTGAAGCCTTGAAACTGACTTAAGTTGCTACTTGCAAACAATGCACATCAAAATCAGACTGCTCGAAATATGCCAGCAGATCGTACAATCTACACTGTCCGCAACTTTGTCATAGGTTTTAAACCCTCTCCCAAACAAATACAATTTTGGAATCAACCAAATTGAAAGCAACTGCAGAAGATAAATTCATTGTTGGTCAAATGACAATTTCTGTCTTTAACTCATTACCAGATGACAAAATTTTAAGTTTGTCCAAATCCGACTCCAAATCGAAAGCATTTGGACAGGAAAAAATAAAAGTGACAGAAAATATTAAATTTGTTTTGTGAAGGGTAGAAAACATTGTGGGAAAAGGAGAAAATGCTGGTTACCAGCATTTTCTCCTTTTTCCCACAATGTTTTCTAAAGGCTTCTTTCTCAGGGGTGTCAAAAGTAGGGATTGTGTGGTAATGGGTTAGTTCTTTACCACACAACAAACACATAGACTTATCCGAATCAAAGCATTTGCAGAGGAAAGTTTCAATATTGGTCATATGATTAAATTTGGCTTTGACACCAGAGAAAACAATGTAGGAAAAGGAGAAAATTTGCTGGTCACCAGCACTTTCTCCTTTTCCTACAATGTTTTTAAAAAGCTTCTTCCTCAGGGTTGTTAAAAGTCAGGATTGTGTGGTAAAGGGTTAATATGCCAGAAAACATTGTGATTACCAGCATTTTCTCCTTTTCCCACAATGTTTACAAACATCTTCCCTTTCAGGGTTAAGACTCGTATTTTACATTTACCACACAATCCCGACTTTTAACAATCCCCTGTAAGAGAAGGCTTTAGAAAACATTGTGGGAAAAGGACAAAATGCTGGTCACCCAGCATTTTCTCCATTTCCCACAATATTTTCTACCTTATCAGAGACAAAAAATGTCATCTTAGCAACATTAAATTTTTCATCTACAAATGCTTTCAATTTGGAGGAGTCCAGAATCTCATCGTTTGGTAAAGATATAATGAAAAACCTATGAAACTGCAATATTAGAGGCCATTTTTCTTTCTCAAGCTCTAGATCAGTAATTTAGGGCTTCATGGGTCAAATGACCATTAAGAAGAGATAAATTTCAACTTACTGTAGCCTTCTTGTGTCTGCAAATCTGCCTGGTTCCCTGAAGCACCCGATTCATACCCCATCGACGTATTCTGGGCCCAGCTCGTGTCTTGTGAGCTGACGGAGGCCCTTCCAGGCTCGACACCTGTTATTTCCAACTCCATTTCCGACTCTGATATTGCCTCGACTTTAACACTGACATTTGGATCATGTTCTGCGGGTTGACCAGCACTGGTCGATGGCCCACTTTCCGACTGGTCACCTGAGATTAAACTCGACAAGTCAGAATCTAAACTGAGTCCTTCTGCGGGCTGAGTGTCACTATGTTTCAAGTCCGAGGCTTCAGTTGGAATTGTCGAAGACGAGGAATTGGATTTATCGTTGTCTTCTGTACTGTCCGATTTAACAGGGGCTGATGGAGTGTGAGAAGGTGAGCCAGGCTGACTAGAACTACTCTCTGTCTGTTTTAATGCATCACCAGTATTTGAATTAGATCCATCCTCATCTGGTTCTATCTTTATGACTTGGTTGTTCAACGGGAGTTTCATCGCACCCTGATTACCACTTGCAGTTTGATCTTGTCTGTTTAGATTTAACGATGGACCTTTCATGGGCCTGGACACTGGATATGGGGCATGTCTGGCATTTGGTGATCTAACTGTGAATGATGGCTGACGAGGAGAGAATCTTGGGGAAAACTGTGGACCTCGAGGGCTGGCATATCTGGGAGTTCTGGGTGTGAATCTTGTAGGGGTTGTGGGCATCATTTGTCTTTGACGTTCAAGTTCCTCCCTCTCTTTCTCTTTTTGCTTTTTCTTGTGATGATCTATAAATAGATTATTCAAGTGATTCAGTTATATCTCGGGGTCCAGTGCACCTAATCCATGTTCTCCTGGGGCGGTATCCACCAACCATTCTTAAGAATATTCTTTTTCTTATTTTCAAAGATTCTGTGGATGTGAAAGTAACATAGCTTCTCATTGGCTAAACCAAATGGTTTATCCAATCGAAAGTTGTGTTACTTTCCCTCATTGGAAAACGTGGAAAATAAGACTAAAAACAGTCTTAGAATGGTTGGTAAATACGAACCTGGAGTCTCTTTTACCAGTACTCTGCATATTATTATTTCCATGACACTGACTCCTTTCCCCCATCACCACTGTCAAAACAACAAGTCAGCAGTGAGAACTGTTGCAAAGTGGACAAAGAACCGGCTCCCCACACCACTTTTTCACTGAAGCAGTATAATTTGATATGCTTTTAAAAGGTTAGAAAACACTGCAGGAAAAGGAGAAAATGCTGGTTACCAGTATTTTATCCTTTACTCACAATGTGTTCAACTGTCTTATTTTCCAGGATCATTAACCAATTACCACACAATCCCTACTTTTGACGCCCCTGAGAAAGAAGCCTTTTGAAAACATTGTGGAAAAAGGAGAAAATGCTGGTAACCGGCATTTTCTCCTTTTCCCACAATGTTTTCTACACTTCACAAAACAAATTTCAAATTTTCAATCACTTTTATTTTGTTGTCTGTAAATGCTTTCAACTTGGACATGCCAAAAATTTTGTCGTTTGGTAATGCCAGAATTTTCTCCTTTTCCCACAATGTTTGCAAAAGGCCTTTTCCTTAGGGTCGTTAAAACTCGGGATTGTGTGGCAAAGCGTTAATACATATTGTCCTGTGGTAAAGTTTTAAAACCTTTGATCACTTGTTATTTGTTAACTCCGTACCAAACAGCAAACCTTTAGACTTGTGCAAACTCAAAACATTTGCAGATGACAGAATAAACATAACTCAACAAGAGGACCATGATGGTCCTATATCGCTCACCTGAGTATATTTGTAACTTATATGGTTTATCAAGGGCAGGCTATTAATTCTTTTCAAATAAGGCATACCCTGGGGTTTGTCACAAAAACATGTTTACAGATTTTCTTCTTTGTCTTTGGCCAGTGGAGCTAAAAGCTGCTGCTTACCATCAATTTTTCTCTTCACAGTGTCTTGTTCCCTTTTTGACTTGTAGTTTAGCCATTACCAGACGACAAAATTTTAGACCGCTCCAAATTGAAACAAATTGCAGACGACATTCTAAAATGTATCTAAAATGAAAAATAAGTGATCTATATGGTAGAAAAGATTGTGAGAAAGGAGAAATTGCTTGTTACAAACAATTTCTCCTTTTTAGATGGAATTGATTTTAAAAGATTTCCTTCTATGATTCTATGTGAAATAGTGTGCACCAGGGCACAGAGCCAAAATATGACCCCAAGGGGATAATTTTAATTATTTTTATAAAGGGTCACTAGATGATGCTACATGCAAAATATGAATGCTCTAGCCTTTATGGTTTGTCACAAGTAGATTTTTAAAAGATTTCCTTCTTTGTTTCTATGTAAAATAGGGTGTGCCCGGGCAGAGCCAAAATATGACCACAGAGGGATAATTCTAGCAATTTTGGTAGAAGATTATCAGATTTTGCTACATAACAAATATGAATGCTCTAGCCATTACGGTTTGTCAGAAAAAGATTTATTAAAGGTTTCCTTCTTTGTTTCTATGTAAAATAGGGTGTGCCCGGGCAAAGCCCAAATATGACCCAAGGGGAATAATTTTAACAAGTTTGGTAAGGTGTCACCCAATAATGCTTCAAACAAAATATGAATGCCCTCCGCCTTATGGTTTGTCACAAGAAGATTTTTAAAGATTGTAAAATAGGGTGCGCCCGGGCAGAGCCCAAATATGACAGCAGAAGGATAATTTCAACAATTTTGGTAGAAGATCATCAGTTAATGCTACACACTAAATAGGAATGTTCTAGCCATTATGATTTGTCACCAGAAGAAGTTTTAAAGATTTCCTTCTAAATTTCTATGTAAAATAGAGTGCGCCCGGGAAAAGCCCAAATATGACCCCATGGGAATGATTTTAACAATTTTGGTAAGGGGTCACCCAGTGATGTTTCAAACAAAATATGAATGCTCCCAACCTTATGTTTTGTCACAAGAAGATTTTTAAAGATTTTAAAATAGGGTGCGCCCGGGCAGTGCCCAAATATGACAGCAGAGGAATAATTTTAACAATTTTGGTAGAGGATCATCAGATAATGCTACATACCAAATATGAATGCTCTAGCCATTATGGTTTGTCAGAAGAAGATTTTTTAAAGCTTTCCTTCTTTGTTTCTATGTAAAATAGGGTGCGCCCGGGCAAAGCCCAAATATGACCCCAGGGGAATAATTTTAACAATTTTGGTAAAGGGTCACCCAATGATGCTTCATACAAAATATGAATGCTCCCGGCCTAATGGTTTGTCACAAGAAGATTTTTAAAGATTTTTTCCATTTTCAGCCATTTTGTTGCCATGGCAACCAGAGTTTTTGTTGGAATTAAATTCTTTTAACAATTTTTGTAGAGCTTCACCCAAGGAACATTCCTGCCAAGTGTTATCAAGATTGGCCTTCTGGTTTTGGAGGAGAAGATTTTTAAAGAAATTGTTAACGGACGGACGGACAGATGGACGGACGGACGCACGGACGGACAGACGGACGGACGGACGGACGGACGCCGGACGATGACCGGTCACAATAGCTCCCCCTGAGCACGTTGTGCTCAGGTGAGCTAAAAAATTAAATTTCTTTCCAGCGTGGTAGAAAACATTGTGGGAAAAGGCGAAAATGCTGGTTACCATTTTGCAGTCATGTTACCATTTCGCACAATGTTTTTTAAATGCTTCTTATTCAGGGTCGTAAAAAACGGGGATTGTTTGGTTAACCCTTTCCCAAACAATTCCTGGATTTTATGGGCTTGGAATAGTAGCCTTTTGAAAACATTGTGGAAAAAGGAGAAAATGCTGGTAACCAGCATTTTCTCCTTTTCCCACAATGTTTTCTACCCTATCATAGACAGAAATAATATTTTCAGCAAGAGTTGAATTGTCGTCTGCAAATGCTTTCAATTTGGTTTAGTCCAAAAAATTGTCGTTTGGGAAAGGGTTAAGGGTTAAACGATAGAGTTAAACATCGGTGGGATAACTTACGTTTCAGACAGAAGCCCAAAAATTGGGATTTCACATCCTCGTAGTCGTCCAGAAATGACTTTCCGGAGTCAGAACCCAGATGGCTCAACGTTCCGTCTGATATACTGGCTGTTAAAATGATGGACTCCTCCTCTGTGTGCATGGCCAATTGCTCAACCTGTAATGTATGAAAACAATTAACCCTTCAACCCATTACCACACAATCCCTACTTTTGACGCCCCTGAGAAAGAAGCCTTTTGAAAACAGCCCCTGAGAAAGAAGCCTTTTGAAAACACTGTGGGAAAAGGAGAAAATGCTGGTTACCAGCATTTTCTCCTTTTCCCACAGTGTTTTCTACCCTTCCCAGAATTAATTTCTTTTTTCAGTCACCTTTATTTTGTAGTCTGCAAATGCTTTCAATTTGGACCAGTCTAAAATTTTCTCGTGTGGTAAAGGGTTAACCCATTACCACACAATCCCTACTTTTGACAGCTCTGGTTACCAGCATTTTCTCCTTTTTCCACAATGTTTTCTACCCTTCACAAAACAAATTTCAAATGTTTAGTCACTTTAATTTTGTTGTCAGCCAATGTTTTTGATTTGGACAAGCCAAAAACTTTGTTGTTTGGTAATGAATTAACAAACAATCCCTGGTTTTTACAACCCTAACATAGAAGCCTTTTGAAATCGTTGTTTTTCTACCTTGCTGAAAACAAATTTCAATTTTTCAGTGATGCATTTTTTGTTGTCTGCAAGACTTAAGTGCTTTCAATTTGGCACAGTCTAAAATTTTTGTCCTTTCTCTACAAAATATTTGTAAGGGAATGAAAAATTACTAACTCTATTTGGCTTATACCGGTACCTTTATCAAGAAATTTAACGTGAAATTGATGCTGTCTATATTTTCTGACTTTTATCAAACCCCGATTTTTAAACGAAATAAATTCTATAATTATATCTTACACTCAGATTCACAGCTGAGGGGGTAAGTGTACCCTTGAAATAAAAAGTCAGTGGGAACACTGCTCCCTCTTATCTGGGGCTCTGACTATAATATTTCAAACAGCCAAGATTTAAAACCCATTCCCAATCCCTGGTTGTTACGGGTTAGTATCCTTTTGAAAATATTGTGGGAAAAGGAGAAAATGCTAGTAAGCAGCATTTTCTCCACTTCCCACAATGTTTTGTACCCTATCAAAGAACAAGAGGGCCAAGATTGCCCTGGATCGCTCACCTGAATTTTTGAGAGGACTATAGCCATATTTTTTTAGGTATTGAAACACTGGAAACAAAATCATTATTTTGCCTAGCAATTTTCTAAAGGTCAACTGTTAAAGTCCTTTCAAAATCTGACCAGCAGTTTCAGAAAGGAAGAATTTTAAGAGTTTCTTAATTTCCATATAGTGCAAGTAGCCCCCATTCACCAGAGCCATCTTTCTTGACCTGTCTAAATTTCGCAAACAAATTTTGAAAAGGGTCATTCAAGAAACATTTCTGTGAAATTATTTTAAAATCTGACCAGCCGTTTCTGAGAAGAAGAATTTTCAAGAATTTCTTCATGTCCGCTTCATGCAAGTAGCCCCCATTCACCAGAGCCATGTTTCTTGATGGATCAGAATTTCGCAAAAAAAATTTAAAATCTGACAACAGGTTTCAAAGAAGAAGAATTTTGAAGAATTTCTTCATTTCCATATAGTGCAAGTAGCCCCTATTCACCAGAGCCATGTTTCTTGACGAATCAAAAATTTCACAATTTTTATAAAGGATCACTAAAGGAACATCTCTGTGAAATTATTTAATCTGACCAGCCGTTTGAGAAAAGAAAAATTTTTAAGAATTTCTTCATTTCCCTATTGTGCAAGTAGCCCCCATTCACCAGAGCCATGTTTCTTGATGGATCAAAATTTGGCAAACAGGTTTTGAAAAGGGTCACCCTAAGAACATCTCTGTGAAATTATTTCAAAATCTGACAAGCAGGTTTCATCAGAAGAATTTTTAACAATTTCTTATTTCTGTATAGTGCAAGTAGCCCCCATTTGAAAAGGATCACCTAAGGAACATCTCTGTAAGATTATTTTAAAATCTAGATATCAGTTTCAGAAAAAAAAATTTTTAAAGAATTTCCTAGAAAATTCCATTTGGTTGCCATGGCAACCAGAGTTTTTGACGGAATCAAATTCTGTGAACATTTTTAAAGAGGACCTCCCAAGACACATTCCAGCCAAGTTTGGTTCAAACTGACCCAGTGGTTTAGGAGGAGTTGATGTTTAAAGAATTGTTGACGATGCAAGACGTCCGTCATTAACACATGACGTGTGTCTTAACATATGACGGACGACCCACATTGGACGACGGACACCGGGTAATCCTAAAAGCTCCCCTTGAGCATGTTGTGCTCAGTTGAGCTAAAAAAAATGCATAATTTTCGCCACACTGGAATTGTCATCTGTAAATGCTTTCAATTTAGAAATCTTAAAATTTGTTGTGTGGTAACCAGCATTTTCTCCTTTTCCCACAATGTTTTCTACCCTACCATAGACAGAAATCATCTTTTAGCATGAGTTGAATTGTCGTCTGCAAATGCTTTCAATTAGGTCTGGTCCAAAAATTTGTTGTTTGGGAAAGGGTCACTTACCAGCTGCTGAATCTGACTCTTCAGGACAGCTTTTAGGATCACCTTGTACCCTGGTATCTCTTTTATCACATCCATGTCTGGAGCTGCCATGTTTATATCTGCCTGTCCGTACTATCCGACCTGTTACTGTGGCTTCTTTTTCTCCTTTGTTTGTTTATATTTGCCTTGTCCTTCACTCAACACTTCCTGTGGCTCCTCTTTTTTGTGAAATATGCTTATATCTGCATTGCCCCTCAATCAATAGATAATCACTGCAGCTTCTTCTCCAATTTTAGATTCTTCTGTATAATTATGCTGGCCGTAAGTAAATCTATGGTAAATCCGGTTGTTTTTTTTCCTTCACTGGCAGAAATCAAGTCTTAGTGTGTCAATTTGCTAATTTAAAATGTGATAAACAAGAAGTTTATCATTTTAACCCTTCAACAAAACAGTTACTGTAGCTTCTTTTTCTATTCGGTAGAATATTTTGGTCAATATATATGTTTATGTTACGTTTTTTTAAAAACTAGTAAACCAGAGTCTTTGAGCGTCAATTAGCTAATTTCTTTTACAACTTTAATCCGTGTAGATCTTCAATTTAATAGACAATGCAGTCTTTTCTGTATTCTTCGGTCTACTCTTTCATTACATAGACCAGCGTTCTTGTTTTTCTTTTTTGTCCAAGTTGTTCAATGAGTCATGCAGTGTCTGCTTTCTAACTTCAAGTATCTGATGAACTACTTCAAACCAGTCTATGTTTTAAGCCCCTATGAAATGTTCTTTTGGACTAGGTTCAATCACAATGACTGTCAAAATAGATATAGCAGTTTTTCCTCAATCCAGTTTTGGATTACAACTTGAGTGCGAAAGTTTCAATTTGCAGGAAATCTTCAAATAGACAACACCATAAATCTGAAATCAGGCAAAATAAAATATTAGGGATGGGACCTAGTACTCGATTAATCGAGTACTCAATCAAACATCCGATTATCGATCATTTTGGAAAAACACGGAGTCATTCCAAATGTAGCCAAATGACGTCACTTAATGGGTATTCATAAAGGTCAAAGCCTCTAGTATTCATAAAGGTCAAAGCCTCTAAACTTATCACAGATGCATTTTCTGTATCATACTTTGAAATTATGAGCACAAACTGTAAATAAATGCTGTGATGTACAAACAACATATTAATTATTTGTCAGTGCCAACATGTTCGGCATTTTGTAAACCGCTGTATCAGGGATCAATCTAGCCCAGAAATTTAGGGAGAAGTGACTTCTCCCTCCTGAGAATTTCGGGAGAAGTTTTCCAGAGAGAGAAGAAGTTTTTTTGCTAAGCCCTGCCCTCCTGTACAACCCTGATTGCTTGTCGAAGGGTTGCAGATGAAAAATGGTTAATTTCGGGGAACTTTCAGGATGAAAATGGGCGGAGCATGGCAAACGGGGCTCATTCGGCAGTGATACACGGAACAGTACGTGGAGGGTTGCCGAAATCTTACCGAAGTATGTGGATCCAGTACAGAAAAATGCCGATCAGTCCAGGATTGTTGACCGAGTGTTTCCCGATCACGCAGAATTGCTGCAGTTCACTTGCAGAACATACAGCAGAGTTTTCGTTTTCCGTTTTGACACACTATTAAGGAAAATGACCCGCATTTTTTTTCAGAAATGTGTCCAGGTGGACGCACAAATACAATAAGAGGTAATAATGATCGTATATACTTCTGACACTGTTACGTCGTGAGCAAATGAAAAATCAGGAGTACGAATGGAAAATCGGACGAAACACTGGACTGTGTATCGATTGTACTAAATTACTGTTGGTCTTTAAGCGGGTCTAAACTAAACCAGTCAATCTCAAATGAAAACAACATGTTTCCTTTCGAAATCGATGTCATTCTTGCTGTCTGCAAGGAAGAAGAGCCCTTAAACAAAGATCAGACGATACTGCGGCTGGTAAGAGCACCCAGAACATCATTTCAAGGTCTCGAGGGTTCACTGTAAAATATAATTAGCTAGAGATACACTTTGTTATTCTTTGAAAACAGCAGCATGAACGCGACCCGGGTGTCAAAACACAAGAATTGGTCATTTGTCTAATTGGTGAAAATAGTTTATTTTCGGCCGAGATGGATAATCTTTATCAAAAAAAATAACAGAGACTTCCCACTTTGGCCGACAACAAGCTTTCTTCGCCAACGAAATGGTCGATTCCTGTTATAAAAACAAAATAACCCTTAACCATAGTGAGAGGCTATACATAAAAGAACACGTATATGCCCTTCTCTCAAAGATTCTTGAATCTTACTGGTATTTTCATTCTTTCAAAGAGACACACAAAGCAATAATTAAATTCCAGCATATTAATAGGCAGCGAAATCGTCAGAAATCATTTTTGAACAAGGAAAAGTACACTTAACTCATTTGTCATAGCGAAATCACCCTAAAAATACATTTGATCACTGCCAGAAATTGACCAGACGATTTCCCATACATTCGTGAATCATTTTGGAAAAACACAGAGTCATTCCAAATGTAGCCAAATGACGTCACTCAACGGGTATTCCTAAAGGTCAAAGCCTCTAAACTTATCACAGATGCATTTTCTGTATCATACTTTGAAATTATGAGCACAAACTGTAAATAAATGCTGTGATATACATGTACAAACAATTTATCAATTATTTGGGGGAAGTGGTGGTTTTCGATAAATTGAGACCTTTTTCATTTTAATTCTGTATTTGACCCATTTCTTTGGCTTAAAGAGCTTCTCGGGAATGTTTACACCTGTAAAAGGTTTCATAGCAGCCAAGTAACGCAGTGAGCAAAAACTATTGATAACAAACATAGATTCATGAATGTACGAGTATTCACCAATGTATGAGAATCAACTCTACTTTCACAAATAGTAGCTTTTGTTTAAGCGATTAAGCGAATTACATTTTTGTTGTGACCCCCACAAATTCCTAAATGACCCCATAATATTTTAGTAGTGGGTCACAATGACCCCCTATTTTTGTGGCCGAGGGAAAACCCTGATACAGAAGCGTTTAAGAATCAATGCCGACACGTTGGCGATGTGAGTGCTAAGGTATATATAGGCGAGTTATCTTTCCTGAACTGCTCGGGGCGACACAGTGAATAAGAAACCTCGCCCTATGCTGCCGGATTAAGCGCGATGTGTTTCAGAACGTCCAGAATGATCGCTGAAGGTTCCCCGCAGGGATGCCGACGGTCCCGATGCTTCCCCGAACTCAACGATTGGCATCCAAATTTTCAAACTTTTAAAATTTGGATCCCGAAGCTTTTTTGATCCTGAATCGGCCCCGACACACTAAGAATGTTTCCAGATGGGTTTAAGAAGCACCAAGAATGGTTCCTGATCACTGCGAAGATGTGCCGAAGCATCCAGTTCCTGTCATTTTTACAATCGGGAACCTTTCGGGGTCCTAGTGGAGGGCCGGTCTAACCTAAATTCTTAGTCGGACAACAAAATTTTAGCCTGGCTCAAATTGAAAGCGGTTTGTCTTCCATGGAGTAGAAAACATTGTAATAAAAGAAGAAAATGTTGATTACTATCATTTTCTTATTTTTCCACAATGTTTTCAAAGACCTTCCTCCTCTTAATACTTAAAAAACTGTGACTGTGTGTTAATGGGTAAAGTAAATCGATGTGTATCTTGGGATATCAGAAGAAATGGTTATCAATGACCTACTTCTGCTTTTGTCACAGTGGTTTTGCGTGAGTGGGAACATTGGTGGTCAGTGCCCGCAAATTTGTATGTCAGGTAAAACCCGGTTGACACATTTTCTTTTTCTAGCATGTAATTGGGAATTTTATTTTATGGAATTGGGAAAAAAAAAAAGACTTTTGCAATTGGGAATGGGGCCGAAATTCCGCCCCGCAGGAAAGGAAGAAAATTTCGAGCAGCAGTCATCCTGATTACCATACATAATTAGCGAGAACACATGGAAGCAATGCTATTTCAGGCTTTCTGGATCTGTGGAATTTATTACGCCGGTAAAACTTTGCTCCCCCTTCCAGCCCCCCCACTCCACTCCCATCTAAAATTTTCTTAACAGATTTTTGCGAATCAGAAAAATGGTCCTTTCCGGCACTGAAAAGCTGGAAAATCCGGCATAAGCCGGAAACCTTTCACCCCTGCGACTCCGCTCTTCCCCGATCAGATGATTTTCCCATGTTGTCTGCTTTGTGAAGTATGAAAATAATACTTAAGGTTCATGTAAAGTGTTTATTTTGCTTAATTTCATACGTCAATAATTCTGTAATTATTAAAATTTGTCCGGGAAAACCATATATCAAATTAAAGCTCTGGATGAGTACAAGCTGTTTTACATAATTATACCTACTGGCCTTACATAATAAAACTAAAACATTGCAGAAAAAGATGACATCGTTTAAAACCTACAAAATAATAATGACATAACAAAATTGCTTAAGTTTTGGAGAAAACATAGGCTATGGTACATACCAGGTACTGCTACTACCAAAAATCCTATAGTTTCTTTAAAAAGGCACATATTTAAGTCAGAAAGTTTGACATTTTTCCCTTATTGAATTGTCAACCATGTTTGACCTACTTTGTTTTAGTAACAGGTATGGTGTCTCCACAGGATCAAAATGTACAAGTGGTTGTGCATGATAAACTTTCATTAGTAATTTTAGATAATAAAACAAATAAAAATGACCTGTACAAGTGAAATGTCCATGTCTACGTCCAAACCCTTTCTCAAAAACAGCAGTTACAAAAGGTGTCACCAGTCTGGTAGATAGGATTAAGGTGTCACCAGTCTGGTAGATAGGATTTAGAATCAATTTTTGACATAAGCATTTTTTTCATTGTTCTTTTTGTGTGTGTGATGGGGTAGTGGGGTGCTGTTTTTGAGAAAGGGTTTGTAAGTGGACATGGAAATTTCACTTGTACAGGTCATTTTTATTCTAAAATTATTACTGGAATAAATTGACCTGAAATTGACCTTTATGCAAAGAGTAATTAAAACGTGAATATTTAAACCATCTGGTATAATCGGACTGTACGGAAACTGTTATCGGTAAATGTCGGGTTTGACCCTTACTGCGCCTTAGTCAAAATAAAACGGTTTTGCGGATGGCATAGATTAAGATCAGGCTGCATAGAAAGTGCATCATAGATCTAAGTCACCCACCATGTATTACCAATTTAAACCAACAATATAATGGTTATTTCAGGTATTTCAAGTATTCTTTGAAAACACAATAAATCTATTAGCAGCATAAAGAGTTTAGAAACATGCACATAGTTCCGCATGCAGACGACATTAGCCGGAGCCAAGTTAGAACAATAAATCAAGCGTGTAATATATGGTAATTGAGGTCATTTATTTCATGTCAATTTGTTCAGGTAATACTAATGAAAGTTTATTACACACAACCACTTGTACATTTTGATCCTGTGGAGACACCATACCTGTTACTAAAACAAAGTAGGTCAAACATGGTTGACAATTCAATAAGGGAAAAATGTCAAACTTTCTGACTTAAATATGTGCCTTTTTAAAGAAACTATAGGATTTTTGGTAGTAGCAGTACCTGGTATGTACCATAGCCTATGTTTTCTCCAAAACTTAAGCAATTTTGTTATGTCATTATTATTTTGTAGGTTTTAAACGATGTCATCTTTTTCTGCAATGTTTTAGTTTTATTATGCAAGGCCAGTAGGTATAATTATGTAAAACAGCTTGTATTCATCCAGAGCTTTAATTTGATATATGGTTATCCTGGACAAATTTTAATAATTACAGAATTATTGACGTATGAAATTAAGCAAAATAAACACTTTACATGAACCTTAAACTGATAGTCTTATTTGTTGCACTAGACCATTCAAGCTAGCTGGACACAGCCTCTACTTGCCTTAACTGATTCAGGGCTTCCCCTGCAAGTTTTAATTTTTGCGCCATCAAATTCGCCACTTCATAAAAATTGGGGCCAGTAGGAGCCAACTGAAGTAGCCACATAGTGCTTTAGATACTTCAGTTTATTGGCCAATGCTAAAGCTTCTTAATACATTGCTTAATAGTGCTGTACAAGCTTACTTATGTTTCTTTTTCCCCAATGGTTTCAAGGCTTTGAGCTGCAGGGACATAGTATTTGTATTTTAAAAGTAATACAGCTCCTTAATTCTATGACTGCCAATCTGTTAGAATTCCATCAGTTTTTAAGAAATTCAGGATGAAATTTGGGATTGTGTGGTGAAGGGTTACCACATCATTTCTTTTATCCTGAGAATATTTATGTTTAATTTTTTAAAAGGTCCTTTTATTCTGGTATTTTCTCTCAGTATGAGTGTCCTATATAGTAACTTGTTCCTGTGCTGTCACTAAGACAAAGTGGTCTATAAAATGTAATCCCCCCCCCCCCCAATCATTCAGCATTTTCACATCATATAATCATCCGTGTTTTTCCTCATTATAAGACATATTTTAGCACCTACTTTAGAGTTTTATACATATATTTGTGTAAACTTGCTGTTTTAAGTCATCATCAAAGCTAAAGACAGTCTGAAATGCTTTTGATCGGACAATGTCAAACTGACATGTTGTTGTGTCATGGGTTTTCACGCTTTTTCGACGATCCATTTTATAGGGTTAATTTTCAGAAATTGTTTTCGGCATTATTGTGCATAAAATTTTCGGTATATGTAGCAATTTGATCCAAAATCTGTCATTTTTACGCTACATAAGCAGATCAATACCATTATCATGTTTTTCATTAACAAGACCGATAAATACACGCGATAAATTTCTAGCCAGTGAAAGGATGTAGTCCAGGTAACCAGGTAAGGCATACTGAAGGCGTGGCTTTACAAATTATGGGCGGCGACTAAATCTTGTATCTGATAACTGATTGGTTTGATATAGAGTGCTCAAAGGGGCGTGACGAAATATTGATATTTGATTGTTTAGCAGTGGTGTGTATGCAATTATGGTGTATAATCTAGACAAGACCGTTAATGAATGCCAGCCTGATAAGGTGTGATAAACAGTTATGCAGGCTTCCTTTATACTTGATATATACTGTGTATGTCAGAGGATAGTTTACAGACATTTACTTGTCGCCAATACATTCGCCAGTGCTTCATTTTTGGTGCCATTTTCTCTAAATTTTCGCATTTGGCGCCACTGGCGATCGACAGCGGGAGCCCTGTGATTGTTTGCTAGACAATGTCGTTCGTACAAGCCTTAATGTCAAACCCTGCAATCACATAACATACAAACGCTTTAATTAGTCACCAAAGATCATTATCCATAAATTCTTTATCAAATATCCATGATAAGATTTATTTTGTTGTTTGTCATCAAACAAAAGTGTCTGGGGAACTGTCTTCAAAAATGTTCGAATACTGTCTCCAAATCTGTCGGAGGACTGTCTTGAAAACTTGCGTCGGGGAACGGTCTTATTCACAATTGAGTTATCAATGATGCAGAGTCATTTATTTTGGTGGTCACTAGGGTTGATATAACTTTAATGACACAGGATTTTTTTGTCATGGAAAACTGAGAAAGTAGGTCTAAAAATTTGTTTACTTGTGAATGTTACCTTGGATTTGTATCAGATTTCTTTCATTTTGATCTACTCATAACAGCCAAATTTGAAAATGTTTCACGATAAACAATTGCAATACATGTAGAGAACTTTTGCGACTACAAATAAGGCCAATTTTCAATATCCTTGCCTGTAATGAGGTTGGTTAATTGGGATATGTGCAATTTCCCGCCAAGTTACTCATTCTTGAACCGCGCTTTCTTGTGTAGGAGACTCCGATTTCAGAAACATGCTGTTATTTGCATAAATGGTTAGTTACAGTCACATAAGAATGTAATTTAGTAGCAATTCACCAATATGCCAACTTACTTTTGAAGGTTAAAACACAAAAAACCTAAATAAAATGCAGTTAACATATTTTTCTTTATCTCATCTGGAAAACCGCCGCCATCTTGCCTATGTTCATCGAATTTTCTTTAAGGGAGAGAACTCTTACTGTTATGACGTCATTCAAACCGAGAGGCCATCCGCTCGTTGTCTGCGCATGTCATATTCTTCGAAGATGAGTATTTATAGAATGCCATCTAGCGGGAGATAATGGCCATCCGCTGTATGCCATCTTTATTTTTCAGATGGCGACCTCGTGCCCCCTTTTAGCGAATTTACTAAGTGGCGAATGCTCCGATCGCAAACTTGTTTGTTCGAAATCTCTGAAAATTTTCATTAAAGCCGGATACCATTCAAAAAGTGAAATGGCGAAAAGCCGGTAATCAGCATCAATTTTGCGGAAGTTCAATACGCCCTCTCCACCGCGGATGGGTTGAACTAAAACTCCACAGAGTTTGAGTACGCTGTCTCGGTAAGAGTTTGCGGCGCTATAACAAAATGGATATGCTGGGATACGTAGAAATATTTATCATGAAGAAGTTGAGTACAACAAAAAATTTAAATCTAAATGTCTTCTTTGATAGCTGTAAATTATGAAGAAAATGGCAATATTAATGTTATTATATTGAACTACTTTATGCCAATTTTTATATTCTTGCGCTAAAGCCCGGGACCGTTCGGAAGTAGATTAATCTAATAATGTCGTCGACGGCCAACTTCTTTTGAAAAGGTCTGGGTTAATACGCTTGAAATTATGTTTTTCAGCCCATCTGTCTTTTTGCGATAAAAGAGCATATGATCACTAGGTTGTCTGTTTATATCACTGAAATGTATATGCAAAACGATACAAGTCATCAAGAATTAAGAATCCTAATATTACAAAAAAAAGAAGGTTTTTTGGGGGGTATATTCCCTTAAAAGGCTAAGTAGCCCCTTAACCCGTTACCCCATGAGGCATTTCTATTGTATCTCTAATTGACCCTAAATAACAGCAATGATGAAGCAGTTTCTCATGCGTATATGACACCTTTTGATAGTATAGAAAACATTGTGACAAGAGGTGAAATTGCTCTTCACGAGCAATTTCACCTTTTGCCACAATGTTTTCCAAAGGCTCCTACAAGCAATGCGTAGAAATGAGTATCTATGGAGTAAAGGCTTAAGCTATTTTTAGATTTCGCGCCAAAAAAAAAAGAAGAAGAATTGTGGGAATGCGAAGTGACTGGCACGTGACTAATGACGCTTAAATTACATAACATAACAACCATGTAATTATTTTCCATATTGTCTTCTTCGGACACTATGTTTGAAGCTTTGACTGTGTATTTCCAGTATGTAAATGAGCAAGTTGCTCATGTAAAAATATAGACCGTGTTTCCCGTCGGCGTAGACTTGGGCTGTAGTAAATCTTTAATTTCTCTTGTTGTCAGATGGTTTTCGACTACTGGGGTTTTATTGATGAAAATTATAACGCTTTGGGAGTATAAAGATTATTTTTTTTTTTTATTTTTGTAAAAATTTTGTCCCAAAATCTGAAGGACCACCTTAAGGTATCTAGAAAGGGTGTCATGAGAAATCGTCCCATGGAGAAATCGTCCCAAGAAATCGTCTCCAAACTACTTGGGGGACGAGGCTTTTAAATTACCAGAGATTTAAATGATTAACAGGAAAATTAGTTGCAGGAAATGATCTGGCGGATGCTTGGTCCTACATGTGTGTCTGCGCGATTTTGTCAGTTTTTTAACCTAGCATAATGCAAACAACTCAAAAAACTATTTTGTCTTTGTGCGTCTTTATGGTGTCTTTGTGTGTTTTTGTGCGTCTTTGTTGTGTTTAGGGTGTCTTTGTAGTATTTAGTAGGACAAGTATGGTCGCTTTCTCATTTTTCCATTCATTTGATTTATTGTCAAGGCCAATCTCTAAGACTGACTGATGAGTATTCTACACATAAGTTCAGACGGACTAGTCCATTCGAGTAAAGGGTAAATACAGTCCATTTAGGTGTATTTAATGTTGAAAAACATCGAAAATTTGCTTTTTAATGTATCTAATGGAAAATGTTCTTTCAAACTCTGATAATTACACTCTTTTTTTTTTGCATTTTTGCCTCTAATACGATAAAAAATCCTATCGATGTAGGGTAGGATATTATGAATAATATGCTATGAATAATATCTGACACAGTAGAATAGAACCCGGATGGAACAAAACGTCAAGAGCGGTTATTTTTTCTGCTTTAGTGCATGGACTGAGAAGCGAGAATGAACGGAGAACTGAGAAAAGGCCATACTTCATTTTTCTGTGAGAATATGAACCGTTGTAACAAAGTCAATAAAATCAAACAAACGTAAAAATCCATTCCCATATATATATGTCGTAGTCCAAACTGGAATCCAGGCAGATCCGGAATCTGCCTAGACCAAACTGGAATTTGTCTATAACAAATCGGGATTCCAGTTTAGCTTTGCAGCTCTACAATATGCCTAAACCAAATTTTAATAATTTCTCGTTGAATATAGGGCGTCTACATATGAATCATCTTACTTTTAAACGTAAACTCCAAAATAAAAGAAGTTTTAGTCAGAAATTCAGAGTAAATATAAATGTTGAATGTTTTGTACTAATAAAAAAGGTGGAAAAAAGAGCGTTTGTGGAAAAAATCATATCAAGTGCTTTAAATGAAAATACCTCTCAATTGTAAACATAATTAAATTAATATATTTAAAAAAAAATATTAGAAAACGATGCATTCTGGTCTACACAAAATTTGAATTCTAATTTGGCCTAGGCAGATTCCGGATCTGCCTAGATTCCAATCTGGCCTAGACATATGTATATGTCGTAGGCCAGATTGGAATCTAGGCAGATCCGGAATCTGCCTAGACCAAATTAGGATTCAAATATTGTGTGGATCAAAATGCATTGTTTTCTAATATTTTTTTTTAAATATAGTGATTTAATTATGTTTACAATTGAGAGGTATTTTCAATTAAATCATTTCTTTTAATTGGGTGTTAACGTTTAAAAGTAAGATGATTCATGTGTAGACGCCCTATATTCAACGAGAAATTATTAAAATTTGGTTTAGGCAGATTGTAGAGCTACCTAGCTATACTGGAATCCTGATTTGTTATAGACAAATTCCAGTTTGGTCTAGGCAGATTCCGGATCTGCCTGGATTCCAGTTTGGACTACGACATATATATACGTGTAGAGAGAGAGAGAGATAGACAGACAGACAGACAGAGGGAGGGAGCGAGGGAAAGAGAGACAGAGAGAACGAAAAACCAATATAGACGAAACAAGAACCTGAATGAATGAATGGTGTTTTATGGCCCGTCGACAACTTAGGTCATATTGGGCGCACTTACTTAGTAAACAATAATGCGAGGTGAAAATAACACACATGTGCAACAACATAAGACAAACATGATAAATGAGGAATGGATGAAACACAAAATGATGCCCCTTTTGTCGCCTTTTACGACATGCATGCTGTCACTTTTGTTCCGCCAGATGAAATGGCAGATGTGACGATCGCGGGACTGCAGTGGTTTATTCTTATACCCCCGATTAAACCACACGGGGTCCCACAGGCCAACTGATTCCCATTCCAAACCCTATTTACATCAAGAAAAAAAATATAGGATTTGGAATAAGAACTACCCAGCCTGCTGCAATCCTACGAATTACGAGGAAAGCAGCCGTTTGTCTCTAATTTTAGTCGCCTCCTACGACATGCCATAGAGAAAGGCCGAGGTCCTATTCTATAAAGTAAAAAACCCCCGGGACCCCACGGGGAAACAAGAACCTACGTTGAGATAGATAGATGGGAGGGAGAGATGTGGCTTCATCATCTTTGTGCTAAAATCACGTAGAATGGCCGAATGACTGCTAAAACATATTTCATTATTGGTTTGAAATCAAATTCAAACAACAACAACAAAAATCTTACAGGTGTTAGCTACCCGTCAGAGGGATGAAAAACAACCTATCAGTGTGAAATTTGTTGTATAGCCTAAACAATGACAGTGTTATCAAATAGCCGTTTTGAATCAAGACACTGCAACACAAAGTAAATCATGATTAAAGTAAAGAAAACCTTCAAAAAATATTTTCAAACAGAACGTAAAATGCAAAATTGTATGCAAATTTTTGATCTAGGGACGATTTCTCCAAAATTTGATTGAGGGACAATTTGATTGAAATCGTCCCCAAGCAGTTTGGGAACGATTTCTCCAGGGGAAGCTTTCTCCAGCATTCATAGTAGAGCTCTTTTAAAGCGTTTAGGAATATAAACACAAGAGCTTTGCAGAGCGGCGTATATACGCCCGAAAGGGCTTGTCAGTGAAATGAGTTGATATGACGGATCGGCCATGAATGAAGAGTAGTTATTGTCCATGATATGTGAAAAATATTAAAGGGCAACAACTAAAACAATAAGGGTGACACATTTAAAATTTTGTGAATTGCTCTTATTCACAAGATGTTCTATCTGTCTTTGAAGGTTCAAGATCATAGCTTTTACATTTTAGAAATTATGGCCCAGACGGAAATTCAAAGTGAAAACTAACAAAGGGCAATAATTCAAAAGGAAGGATGGCAGTTATGGTTCTTGTGCAATGCACTTCTTCATAATGTGTTCTACTAGTCTTTGAAGTTTCAAGTTGATGGATTTTAAAGTTTGGAGGTTATGATCTTTACAAAAATTCAAACTGAAAATTAACAAAGGGCAAAAAGTCAAAAAATAAAGATGGCATAGTTATGGTTCATGTGCAGTGCACTTCTCCATAATGTGTTCAATCAATGTAAGAAGTTCCAAGTTAATAGCTTTTATAGTTTGGAAGTTATGGCCTGCACAAAAATTCAAACTGAAAATTAACAAAGGGCAATAACTCAAAAATTAAGAGCAGCGGAGTTATGATTGTTGTGCACTGCTTTTCTCCATAATGTGTTTTATCAGTGTATGAAGTTCCAAATTAATAGCTTTTATAGTTTGGAAGTTATGGGATTTACAAAAGTTCAAAATTGTTGGTTGGTTGTATTGGGGTTTAACGCCATTTTAACAGCTAAGGTCATATCATGGCGGTCGGTGACGCACATGTGTTTCCTGGCTTTCTCACACCGGTACTAACACAACTTTCTTTCCAAAGCCACCGACTACTTTTCTCACATGCTTCAGCAGAGGTAAGAGGCGAGAATACGCCGGAAAGAAAGTTCGCCTCAACCGGGTATCAAACTCGCAACCACCAGGTCATGAGTCCGACATGCTCACCACTGAGCCATCTGGGCGGTCACAAAATTCAAAATGAAAATTAACAAATGGCAATAACTAAAAAAAAAAAGGTGGCAGAGTTATGGTTCATGTGCACTGCACTTCTCCATAATGTGTTCTATCAGTGTATGTAGTTCCAAGTTATTAGCTTTTATGGTTTGGAAGTAATCGTCTGGACAGAAATTCAAACTGAAAATTATTAAAGGGCAATAACTCAGAAATAAAGGTGGCAGAGTTATGGTTCATGTGCACTGCACTTCTCCATAATGTGTTCTATTAGTGTATGTAGTTTCAAGTTGATGCCTTTTGTGATATCGAAGTTATGGCATGAACAAAAATTCAAAGTGAAAAGTTGGTTATTTCAGAAATCAAGGGCAGATGATTTTAGAACGCAAGCAGCGATCCAAATTCTAAGAGTCAGGTGTACAAGTAGACATCATGGAGATTTATTGTGGCAAGTTTCAAATAATTCGGATGAAAACTGTAGGAGGAGTTGCGTACACAAGAAATTGCTAACGGACGGACGGGCGGACGGACAGACAGACGGACGAACGGACGACCGGGGGTATAACATAGTACGACCCTTCGGGCGTATAAAAAGTAGGTTTAAAGTAGAAATGCGTATTTCCCTTATGACAGCGACAAAATTAAACGGCTAATGCTTAATTGATGGTATCTGTGGTTTAGAGGTAGAGCGTCGGCCACGTAACCAAAGGGACCCGAGTTCAAGACCCAGGAGCGGGTTTCAACTTTGGGATCTTTCATTGACTAACACATCCAGCGCGAGTACTCGTGTAGTTCCCAGGAAGCAGAATCGAGAGAGATTTAAGTTGTAAAAGCTTGTTTTTCAATCGATGTTAAATAAATATGTTTTTTAAACTTAATTGATATTGAGATGTTTTTAACCGAAATGTGTTCAACAGACACTTTAACCCATTACCACACAATCATTACTTTTGACGACCCTGAGAAAGAAGCCTTTAGAAAACATTGTGAGAAAAGGAGAACATGCTGAGAAAAATCAGCATTTTCTCCCTTTCCCACAATGTTTTCTATCCTGCAAAAAAATAATCAAATTTTCAGTCACTTTTATTTTTTTTTTTGTCAGAAAATGTTTTTGATTTGGACAAACCTAAAATTTTGTCGTCTGGTAACGAGTTCATTTACTTAGCCATCCGTCAAATATCGTACAATATAATCAATTTTTAAGAACCATTGAAATCATGGCCATCTAAAGAGATTGGGTACCAGGGTTTGACATTAACATTTTTAGCTCACCTGAGCACAACCTGCTCAAGAGGAGCTTTTAGGATCACCCGGTGCCCGTCATCCGTCGTGCGTCAGTGCGTCGTGCGTCGTCAACAATTCTTTAAGCATCACCTCCTCCTAAACCGCTGGGCCGATTTAGACCAAACTTGGCTGGAATGTTCCTTGGGAGGTCCTCTTTAAAAACTGTTCACAGAATTTGATTCCATCAAAAACTCTGGTTGCCATGGCAACCAAATGGGATTTTCTAGGGAATTCTTTAAAAATCTTCACCTCTGAAACCGCTGGTCAGATTTTGAAATAATTTCACAGAGATATTCCTTGGGTGACCCTTTTCAAAAATTGTTCGTACAATTTTGAACCGTAAAAAAAAAAAAAAGGCTCTGGTGAATGGGGGCTTCTTGCACCATATAGAAATGAAGTTCTTAAAAATTCTTCTTCTCTGAAACCGCTGTTCAGATTTTGAAATAATTTCACAGGATTGTTACTTGGGTGACCTTTTTCAAAAATTGTTCGTGAAATTTTGATCCGTCAAGAAACATGGCTCTAGTGAATGGGGGCTACTTGCACTATACAGAAATGCAGAAATTCTTAAAAATTCTTCTTCTCTGAAACCGCTGGTCAGATTTTGAAATAATTTCACAGATCTGTTCCTTGTGTGACCCTTTTCAAAACTGTTCGCGAAATTTTGATCCGTCAAGAAGCATGGCTCTGGTGAATGGGGGCTTCTTGCACTATACGGAAATTAAGAAATTCTTAAAAATTCTTCTTCTCTGAAACCGCTGGTCAGAATTTGAAATAATTTCACGAAGATGTTCCTTGGATTACCCTTTCCAAAAGGTGTTCGCGAAATTTTGATCAGTCAAGAAATACGGCTCTGGTGAATGGGGGCTACTTGCACTATAGGGAAATAAATAAATTCTTAAAAATTCTTCTCATTTGAAACCGTCAGTCATATTTTGAAATAATTTCACAGAAATGTTCCTTCAATGACCCTTTTTAAAAATTGTTTATGTAATTTTGATGCATCAAGAAACATGGCTCTGGTGAATGGGGACTTCTTGCACTATTTGGCCATAAAGAAATTCTTAAAAATTCTTTTTCTCTGAAACGGCTGATCAGATTTTTTAATAATCTCAAAGAAATGTTCCTTTGGTAACCCTTTTCAAAAATTGTTCGCAAAATGCTGATTTATCTAGACACATGGCTCTGGTGAATGGGGGCTACTTGCACAATTTGGCCATGAAGAAATTATTTTTCTCTGAGACGGCTGATCAGATTTTGAAATTTTTTCACAGAAATGTTTCTTGGCTAACCCTTCTCAAAAATTGCTCTAGAAATGTTGATCCATCAAGAGACATGGCTCTGATGGCTGTGGGCTATTTAAACTATACAGACATGAAGACATTCTCATAAATTCTACTTCTCTGAAATGGTTGATTACATTTTGAAAGAAATGGCTATGGTTCTCCCAGAAATTCAGGTGAGCGATCCAGGGCCATCTTGGCCCTCTTGTTTTCAACTAGACCAGTGGACCAGTAATTTGAAATTTTTACTAGACCACTACAGATTTCTACTAGACCAGTTTTGTAGAATGAAGAAAAGTATAAAATGGATCGAAATTCCTTGTTAATATACAACAATTGTGAAAAAAGGACCATGTCATGTTTAGTAATGATCAATTAATGTCTCTCCGTTAGATTATTTCAAGTACGATTTTACCCATTTTGAAAGCAGGATCAGACACACATTCTAGTCTAACTTAGGTTCAGAATAATACCAGAATATGAGTTTACAAGGACAAAACCATTGTGATATAATATGTTATCAGATCCTTTTATATATCTTCAGTTTATTAAACTGTCAGAGAAAACATGACATTTTCCTCCGGATCAAACAGAAACCAACAGCGCGAATCCAGCGTTCACTCAAGGTCTAAAATAATATTTTTTGTGTAATCTTATCTCAGTGTTCCCACTGGCCTTATATTTGAAGGGTACATTTACCCCCTGAGCTATATACACTGAGCAAAAGTTCTAACCGATCAGTGTTTCTTTAACATATAATTGGAAAAAAATGATATATCACGAGAGACATTTTATTTCAAAATTAACATAATTCATTGAGAGGTTTATCTTCAAAATTTAACGACAGAAATCCGAAATATACAAAAATAGCACATAAAAAAGTAGACCCATCTCAAAAGTAAAAGTCAAACTCGTCTGTATTCAAAAAACTAGTAGTTCGTGTGTCCACCGTTAGCATTTATGACAGCTCGATACCTGCTTCTCATTGATGCAATAAATGGCTGGATTTCTTGTTGACGTACCCCATTCCAAACATTGATAATTAACTGCTCAAGGGCGCCCAAATTTACTGGCTGAGGAAGAGCCCGAACTCTTCTTTTCAACAAGTCCCAGATGTGTTCAATAGGGTTTAGGTCCGGACTTCGTGCTGGAAAAGGGACAAGTCGGACATGATGCGCTGCCAGCAAAGCCTGAGTAGCTCTTGCGTTGTGACATTGTGCATTGTCTTGAGCCAGTGACATAAAACGGTTTGCTCTGATATGTGGTATGATTGCTGGAACAATTACATCGTCCTGGTATTTTCTAGCTGTAAGATTTCCTCTAATGATGACAGGTGGTGTCTTTATATGTAATGATACACCTCCCAAGACCATAACAGATCCTCCAGCGAATAGTTCTGTTTCCCTGACACAGTTTTATGCGTGACGCTCTCCCCTACGGCGATACACACGTTGACGGCCGTCGGCATCACGAAGACGTATTCTGGTTTCATCTGTGAATTAAACATTGGCCCAGTCTGCCCTTGTAAAACGTAAATGTTGACGTGCCCAAGTAAGGCGGTTATGTCTGTGTCGATTCGATAATTTAGGTACCTTACACGGCCTGTATGCTTTCAATCCAGCGTCTTTTAGACGATTGCGTACCGTTGACGATGATACTGGGCGGTTGTGAAGGCCGATAATGTTCCGAGCAGTAAGTGCAGGGAACGTAAAACGGTTACGCGGGTGGGACACGACAATGAATCTGTCCTCGCGTCGTGTTGTAATCTTTCGCCATGGCCGACGAACAAGATCCCGTACACTTCCGGTCACAGTAAATTTTCTCCACAGTGCTTGAATTGTTGAAAATGCCCTGTTTAATGTTCTAGCAACCTGAAATTAAACGAAATTACGGTTGCATAATTTGATAATTCTATTGCACTCAGTTTAAATTTTTCTTTCATCGATTTTGTAAAAAATATTGGCTATGATGACGTACCTGTCTTATGGAGGCTCCTGCCGTCAACATTCCTATGGCCCTCTCTCGTTGTTCGAGTGTCATTCTCGCCATGTTTTCTGTTTTTCTGTATCAGTGTTTAATAGACAGTAAGTCTGACAGTGTACACGCAAGAGCTTTAGTGCACGGGTGTTTCACGGGCGGAAAATCAGAATCGGTCACGTGATTGGATCTTACCTCACGTGCAATTCACTTCGAATTTTAAAAGGCGAGATTTGATAGACATTTACCTTGAAATCTTTCTTACAAATTTAAACTTTCATACACCATGTAGTTTTTGAAAAATACAATTTCAGAAAGTGATCGGTTAGAACTTGCGCTCAGTGTATATTGGGTTAAGATTTCGAAATTAGGGAGTATGACAATATTGTTTCCAAACTAGAAGTAAAGTAATCAATTTAATGATGTTTTGCACCACAAAGGTATATCGTATTAAGATATCTGTGGAAATTTACTGTCTAAAGTCATTAAAAAGCTGAAAAGACCGTCTGAAGTGACTCTTATAGGACAATGTCAAAAGGAACATTGCGTTGTGTCATGGGTCTACGTGCTTTTTGCATCGAGCATTTTTTTATGTGTGTTAATATGGACAGGTTTTCCACATGCTCCGTTGTCTATGTAAACATCTTGGCGACTCATTTTCGGTTGTCGTGAAAATGAAACTACGGTATTCCAAGTAAAAGAGCTAGACATACATGTAGGTAATTCTTGCTTGATTAAAATCACGTTAATTCTATGACATATTCTTGACGAAAAAATAGGCCGTAGGCACCGGTCTACTAAATTTATTTTTGGTTCGAGTTGGTTTTTCCACTGAAAATATTGACTACCGCGCATGCGCGATGGGCTTCCTGTAGAAATTGTCTCTAAATTGTCGCTTTTTCGACAGAATCACAAATTATGTACGCGATCTTTTTCGAGGAACGGCATTTTAGGCCGATTTTTGTCACTTATGCCGAGCATTCAAACTGACACTCAACTTATTGTCTCGATTTTTGCACTAGACCATTCGGGCTAGCTGGACGCAGTCTCTACTAGTTAGCCCGAACCGATTCTTTGCTAGACAATGTCGTTCGGACGTGCCTTAATGTCGAACCCTGTTGGGTACATACAGAACATAACAGAACAGAACAGAACAGAACTTTATTGTTTCAACTTGAACTACATAGCAGTTCATCGTTATATACAAATAACAAAGAAGCATACATGCAACAATGGCATAATAATTTTTGAAAGGAAAGAAAAAAATGGCTTGATCTACGGAAGTAACATCAAATCAAACATTGGTTTGATCTACGGAAGTAACATCAAATGTATATAACAAGAATGAGGACTCAAGTGATTATAGGTATTTAGATAAATTTGATAAGGACTCTTAGATAAAGAGACAACATAAATGATGACTATAAAGAGATTAGATACATAGACAACCATGATGAAGACTGTAATGAGATTAGGTGCAGAGACAACAGAAATGAGAACTCTAATGAGACCCATAATAGAATTCATCTGAAATCTTATGGTTATATATATTTTGGCCCAGTTGAGTGCTGATATGTTAAAAATTGTAGATGCTGGAGTGTAAATATAGTCAGATATAGCAAATTTTCTAATTCAAATAACTCCAGTCTTTCTGGTCGGATTACACCCATAATCGAACTCATCCGAAACCTTATGGCCATACATATTTTGACCAAGTTTGGTGCTGATTTGTTCATATTTGTAGATGCTAGAGTGTAAACAAAGTGAAATATAGCAATATGTTGTTGTTGTCTCAGGTATTTTCCCACACTAGCACTGTGGCACTCCTCTTTTGAAGGATATTTTTCTCGCAGTTGAGATTTTTTTAACAGGGTTGTGTTAGTAATGTAACAGTCATCCTTCACCTTCAAACTTTTTTTTTTTGTGACAATTATGTACAACTCGTACATGTGCTATGTTATTATACGCATATCTGACAGGCGCAGATTGGAGTAGAGAGAAAGAATCGTATACAAGGAAATCCGGGTACCAGACCCTAGCTCTTTTTCGAATAGATTTCCTTGGTTCTTTTACATGCTCAGTATATAGCACCGATACATGCGAGGCTACCTCTGGGTTTCTAACCAGTTCACCCCTTGTTGGGTGGGAGACACGAGGTGTCTCTGAAAAGCATCCTAACAGACCGAGATTCGATCCCCAGACCTTCGGATTGGTAGTCCAACGTGTTAATCACTAGGCCACCGACCCATCCAAAATATTTCTAATTCAAGGACAAATAACTCAGATGTTCTGGTCCGATTAGACCAATAATCGAACTCATCTGAGATCTTATGGTCATATATATTTTGACCAAGTTTGGTGGTGATTGGTTGATATTTGTAGATACTAGAGTGTAAACAAAGTGAAATATAGCAATATTTCTAATTCAAGGGCAAATAACTCAGATGTTCTGGTCCGATTAGACCAATAATCGAACTCATCTGAGATCTTATGGTCATATATATTTTGATCAAGTTTGGTGGTGATTGGTTGATATTTGTAGATACTAGAGTGTAAACAAAGTGAAATATAGCAATATTTCTAATTCAAGGGCAAATAAATCAGATTTTCTGGTCCGATTAAACCAATAATCGAACTCATCTGAGATCTTATGGTCATATATATTTTGACCAAGTTTGGTGGTGATTGGTTGATATTTGTAGATGCTATCTAGAGTGTAAACAAAGAAATGTGAACGGACGGACAGACGGAAGACGGACGCCGACGGACAGTGAGTGATCACAATAGCTCACTCTGATCACTTCGTGCTCAGGTCAGCTAAAAACTTAGAAAATGACACTTGCTAAATTTCGGATTTTTACTAGATCTGGTCTATTTTTGTGTTTACTCTTTATCAGACAATTTCGAGTTTTAGCATTGAGCAAACTGAGGAATTCTTTTTGAAAACAGTGTAGAAAAGGAGAAAATGCAAGTTAACAGCAATGTCTCGTTTTCCCACTATGTTTTCTAGCCTATCATACAAATATAGTAGGGTCACTTTTAATATGACATGCCTATTTGGCCAATCTGCATTTATTACTGAAACAAATTGACCTGAAATTGACCTTTATGCACAGAATAATTAAAACGTGAATACTTAAATTATTGGGTGTAATCGGACCGTACGGAAATTCTGTTAACTGTAAATGTCGGGTTTGACCCTTATTGCGCTATATAGTCAAAATTAAAAAGCTTTTGCGGATGGCATAGATTAAGATCAGGCTGCACAGAAAGTGCATCTTAGATCTATGTCTCTCGCCACCTATTACCAGTTTAAACCAACAAAATAATGTTCATTTCAGATATTTTAAGTATCTTTTGAAGACACTACAAATCTCTTGGCATCATAAAGAGTACAAAAACGTGCACATAATTCAGCATGCAGATGACATTAGCTGAAGCTAAGTTCGGACAATGATTCAAGCGTGTAATATATGGTAATAGAGGTCATTTATTTCATGTCAATTTGTTCGACTGATTATACCTATGTTCCACTTGATCGACCATTTCCCTCCAATCAATCACACGACCTTTTAAAATTTTCATTCCCGCTTCAGTCTGTCATTTGTTTCCTTGGAAAACATAGTTTGATCACTTGATTACAAATTATTGTGGAAAAAAGGAAAGGATTTGATGTAAGTTGCCATTTTGCGATGATTTTCTCATAGTCCTCAAGTCTTACTTTTTTGCTGAAGGTTTCGTAAGTCTTTTAATTGTTTGACCAATTTACCCTTTACAGTTGTTCTCATCCTTCTTTCCCAGAGTATTTCCATTTTGTATTTTGAACAGTATGGCACTTCTTGTAAAGTCTAGCTTCTTAACTTTCCCTAGCTTGCACATCTTTTATTAATATTTTCAGCACTTGCAGTCACAATGACAGAGAGAGAGAGAGAGACAGACAGACAGACAGACAGACAGACAGAGATCAGACTTACGTGAAACAGTGTGGAATGTGAACTCACCCAGTTCCTCAAATTGGTAAGAACATGTTCTTGTTGTTATTTTGTAATTAGAAGTTCTTTGATTTAACATTAGTCATTTTTCCGTAGATTAAACTTACCTTGTGATAAGATTAGTTAGCATAAGAGCTTTGTTTACTATTTGTATTGTTTATAATCATAGCCATGTTTTGTATTGCTTGATTTGTTTGCTTAGGTAAGGGTAAAGGATTTGTATGTCAGCAACTGACATAATAATCCTTTACAGCCTTAAACTACACTGCATAAAAGTGACTGAAATTACTCATTCATTATTCTTTTGTTGTATTTAACTTTTGCTGCATTGTTTTATTTCGTGTCGTTTTTTGTGGTATTTGTCGAAGACAATACCACTATGAGTTCAAGATTGAATTTTGACAACCATGTATCTTATTTTGTGCAAAGCCGAAGGAAATAATCCGTGATAAACTCTTTTTTTCTCAGGCAAATGAGTTTTTCGGTAGCACTCAGATATGCAATTTGAAATGGCATATTAAGATACATTGGGCGTGGCCATCGATCGTTGGGATACTTATTTTTTATTGAAAATAGCTTCTATCGCTCAGAGCCTTTTATTGGCGCAATGATACAAATTTGACTACTTTTTTGTTCCAAACCAATTCGTTCCATGGCTTGTTCGTCCTATGATTGCGCGCTTCTCCATGTGATTGCTCATGAATATTTATTGATCAAAGTAATTGGTTGTAATGTTGGAAATTAATTGTAAAAGGCTAAAGATATTTCAAAATTATAGATTTAAGGTACATGAGCACTCTCCCTTCAACCGAAAAGTTATACATTTACTTAGTGGGTTGACTTTTATGCCAATATTTGAACAATATGTCTCATTCTTTCAAACTGTTAATTCCACACAATGGGTTTCCTTGACAAATACCACTTCAGCGTTCTCAACGCTTTGATTATATAACTTTTCAGGGTAGAGATGTTCGGACTCTGAAGTATAGTGATTAAAGGATAGAAAGAAACTTTAATGTACATGTATCACTTTTCTGGAGTTCCCCAAAAATTAAGAACCCATCCATATCAACTTTAAAGGGAAGGAAACGACCCTGCAACACAAATTCTGTCATTTTAGCCTGAATTAAATTGCCGTCTGCAAATCCCTTGGATTTGGACAAGTCTAGCGTTTTCGTGTGAGTTGAAACTAAAATTCCAAAGCGTTTGAAAGTGCTTTTTCAAGCCGCAAACAGCCGGGATATTCCGGCACAATCTATGCCGGAACTACTTTAACCCAAACGCTTTAGAGCGCATTCAACTCAAACGCTGTGGAGTAGATTCACGCCGTAGATGACGATCCCTGTTACAAATATTAAGATCTAGGAAATAAAACGAGTCTTGGCATAATCGATTCGGCATTTTATTAGATGATTATCCTGTCAACACAGTCTGCGATAAACAAAAATTGGAAGTGATCAGGTAATTTTAACATAAACAATAGAATATAGGCTTAAAAGGTTCTGCACAAATTATGGATTTTCCAAACCCGGAAGTAAATTGAATGAAATAAATATGCTGCTGATAAATTGGAAAAAATGATAAGTTCTAAATCAATTTTTTATCTGAACAAGATATAGAATGCACTAAAATGAGCCTTAAACGGTAACTAAGGTATTTATTTATCCATAAGGGATAATGCTAATGATTTTCTGGTCATTTCGTACCCAGGTTGTTTGGTACCTTAGGTTTTGTTACTTCGTTCACAGGAATTTGACATTCTATAACCAAAATAAATGTTAAAACATGAAAAAAAAAATCTCCCCTATATAATATAAACACAAGGATCGCAACGTCTCGATTGCTGGCGCTAGCACCCGACAGCCTTTCCCAACCAAAATCACCCACGAAACAAACATTGATCATAATCTCATTTAGCCTAGCGATAGACAAGACAATAATGTACCTGCGACATTCGGCAATACCTCAGTAGACACCTTTCAACCAGATATATCCGTCATGTTTTACAGCTCTATCAGGACATTTTGATTTGTCCGGGTGGCCATTCGCTGACGTCACAGAAAGTAGCAAGTAGCGTATTTTCGTATTATTTGTTACTATTATTTTTTTCGTTTTTAAGATACTTATGGACATCACATGATACTAAAGATTCTAGAAGCAAGATACGAAGCTCAAAATTAATATCTATCTTTACATTGTAAATCCTGGAGATAAGAATTTTGAATTTCAATTTTAACCGCAACAATTAAAAGTTTTAGCTTTGATAATTTAGAAGAGAATTCTAGGCTGTTGTCATTGCTCTCTCTTGATGTAATTGTCATTGATGTCTTGATGTCTTGAAGAAAAACCTGATACATTCTAATACGATGTACCTCTGTTTTCTAATATATGTATTATGTACCCCAGACTTTAAACCTTAAAGTGCTGAACCCCATTAGAATTGTTTTTGTGGATAGTGTAGATCAAGATCAAACTGCACAGAACTCACAGTCTGATCTTAGATCTACTCTGTCCTCTACTTTGTAACATACTCTGGCCCAAAGAATCTTGAAATACCAATATTTGGGCAGTTTTGAATTCCAGAAAAGGTCCATTTCATTAATTTGACATTTTAAGAATTATTGAGGACATTTCATGCAAACTTGGGTCAGCTGTGAAATATCTAATTGGTACACAAACCAGAAAGAAAGATAGTCCTCAAATTATTTTTGATGTGTTGTTAACTTTTCAACTTATGACTTTTCAATACTTCGTTGCGTTCTCATCCCTTTCGCTGCTTATGTTTCTTAACATTTTACCACACGTTCCCCCGTTTTTACGACCCATCGGTAGAAGCCTTTTGGAAACACTGTGAGAAAAGGAGAAAATAATGGCAGCAATGTTTTATACTCTTCTAAAGTTAAATTTCAATGTTTGAGTCGCATTTATTTTGTCGTTTGCAAATGCTTTCAGTTTGGACAAGTCTAAAATTTTACTGATTGGTAAAGAGTTAACATTGTACTAAATTACAAAATTTAGACTTGTCCAGTTTGAAAGCACTAGTGGCAAATAACTTGAATTTGGATAACATTGTAAAATTTGTCTTTGTACGGGTAGAGAATGTTGAACGAAAAGAAGAAATTGATTGTTAACCCTTTACTCCATAGATACTTATTTCTACACATTGCTTGTAGGAGCCTTTTGAAAACATTGTGGCAAAAGGTGAAATTGCTTGTATTTATATATTTTTTACATTACCCATAAAAAACGGCTTCATCCTTGATGTTATTTAGGGTCAATTAGAGATACCATAGAAATGCCTTATGGGATAAAGGGTTAAGAGCATTTTCTCATTTTCCTGCAATGTTTTCAAAAGTGTTTTTCTTTAGGACATGAGAACACAGGACTTTATGGTAAAAAGTTAATTTCTTACTCCTTCAACCTTTTTCCAGCCTATCCTATAAAATATTATCAACTATATTGCAATGTGTATCAAGGGATACTAGATAATAGATTAGTGACAGTGAAACATTAATTGTGGGAAAAGATTTTTTTTTTTGGCAGCAAGCAAATGTTCTGTTCTACATAATGGAGCATCCTTTAGAACAGTGGGATAAAAAAACATGTTTATGAAATAATTAGAAAGTTGGTATGTTTAACCCTTGACCAAAATATAAAATTTTAGACTGATCCAAATTCAAAGCAGTTGAGGACTGCACTTTCAATTTGGATGATAGAACTGTCTTTGATATGATGGAAAACATTGTGAGAAAGGGAAAAAATCTAATTGCATGTACCTGTATTTCCTGCTTTTCCCACAATGTTTTCATTTTTTTTATTACCGTATTGGTAAATCTGAAGGTTATGTGGTAAATGGTTTATGTTTGTTTCTTTTCTATTTGTAGACTGACACCTTGCACCTGGCATTATGGAAGTGTCTGGGCGAAATCAGACAGGGAGTGCCAACACAACAACAGGTGTTCAATGTGATCCTTGTTTACTATTGAACAAAAATATAAATGCTAAACATTATTGTGTGGACTGTGACGAATTTTTCTGTAATAATTGTTGTTCGGTACATAGGATGTCAAAGTTATCAAGAAATCACAAATTTTTAAATGGAGATGAAATGCCGCAACAAAAACTTGTCTCAACAGAAGAAAATGTCTGTTCTTTACACAAAGGAAAAATATTGGAGTACTATTGTAAAATGCATAAAAACTTTTTTTGCGGTGTTTGTTTGACTGTTGAACACAAAACTTGTTCTATAGAATACATAGACGACATTGCGCAAGACTTTGATGCAAGTCCAGATTACATATCTTTAACAGAGAAAATAACAAGTCTTCTACAGCAGTTAAAATATATAAAGAAAACTTCCACAAGACACAACCAAGATTTACAAACAGTGCACACCCAGTTTATATCGGATGTGAAATCATTTCGTGCAGAAATCAACAAACTTCTAGATTCCATGGAAACAACCATTTTGAAGGAAGCCCAGGATGTGAAGGAGTTTGATACAAAAGCTGCTCAAACTGTGTCTACAACGTGTGATACAATGACCACAGACATCAATGAAATTGTCTCTAACTTAGACAAACATAAACAATACAAACAACAGCGACAGTTGGTGATCTCTGCAAAGAAAGCTGAAACCCTGATTTCTAACTTAGAACACAAAATGGCGGACATATCCTGTCAAAACAAAATTGGAAATTATCATTTTCACAAAAATGAGGAAATGCTACATTTACTTCAATCTTTGTGCAATCTTGGTACATTAGTGGATAGAGAGAAGGAGGGAGGAAAAACAAAAATGGAGAGAAAGGAGAAAGAAAATGTAAAGCTGGTCAACAAAGATCCCAAATCTGTTAGAGCCAGTTATGTAGGACAAATCAATGTTAAACATTCACAAGATGAATATGACTGTTTTATTACAGGTAGTGTAATGATAGATCCATACAGAATAGTTCTAACAGATTGTCACAACTTCAGTGTAAAACTTGTAAATGTTGACAGTAACAGTATTCTATCTTATCTAGAACTTTCCACACAACCATGGGATGTTACTTGTATTGATAAAAGTCAGCTTGTCATTACATGTTACAATGAATTAGTTTTTGTAAATGTTGGATCGACTTTGACTGTAAACAAAGAACTTCAAGTTAATGGAGCCTGTAGAGGAATTATTTTTAATGATAATCAATTATTTGTGTCATTTGATGAACCAAAATCTGCTGTTAAATTAATCAGTCTACATGGAAAAATATTGAAAATATTTTCTACAGACCAAAACGGACAACCTCTGTTTAAATGCCCAGACTATATTTGTCTTAGTAATTCCAAGTCTACACTATTTGTTAGTGACTGTACGACAAACACTGTGACAAGTGTGGATTTCAAGGGTAAAGTTCAAAATGTTTACAGAGATACTAACCTGAAGTCTCCACGTGGTTTGACTGTAGATAGATATGATAATATTTATATAGCTGGACGTCACTCAGACAACATACACCAGATATCTACACAGTGTAGACCCATACAAATATTACTGGATCAAACACAAGGAATGGAAGGTCCACATTTAGTGACATATTGTGAAACAGAAAACAAACTTTATATCAGCCATGTTAGTATATCTAAAGGAAATGTTTTGTCAGTTTATCAACTACAGTAGAAAACAACACATACTGGTGACCTGCTGTAAAGGTAAGTCTATTTAATCTTGTACCACACTGTTTTGTGTTTTTAACCCTTTACTACACCAACTTGACTTTTAATGACCTGAAGAAGAATTGTTTGTGAAACATTGTGGAAAAAGAAGAAAATGCTGGTTACCAGCATTTTCTTCTTTTCCCATAATGTTTTCTACAATATCAAAGACAGAATTTATCATTTGAACATTGTTTAATTCTTTACCACACAATCCCGACCTTTCACTATCCTAAAAGAGAACGATTTTGAAAACACTGGGAAAAGGAGAAAATGTTCTAACTAGCAATATCTCCTCTCGCAATATTTTATCTCCATTCAATGAAAAATTTTGTGAATTGAGCAACATTTAATAGGAGAAATTGAGAAAATATTAGATTTGTGCCAGGTCCAGCAATGTCCTCTGTGGCTCAGTGGTAATGTGTAGGACTTGTGACCTGGAGGCCCCTGGTTCAAGCCTCACTGGCACCAATTTTTTTTTTTTCACAGGAGTGTCCTCATTTCCCAGCAACGTTTATGTATTACTGTACATTGTGTAGATCAAGATCAGCCTGCACAGAACATAAAGTTTGATTCTAGATATAAATAATTGTATAAAATAGAAATGTTTTGTCTTTTAAAACCCATTACCACACAATCCCTACTTTTGACGCCCCTGAGAAAGAAGCCTTTTGAAAACACTGTGAGAAAAGGAGAAAATGCTGGTAACCAGCATTTTCTCCTTTTCCCACAGTGTTTTCTACCCTTTCCGGAACAAATTTCAATTTTTCAATCACCTTTATTTTGTCGTCTGCAAATGCTTTCAATTTGGACCAGTCTAAAACATTGTTGTTTGGTAATGGGTTAATAATCAACTACAGTAGAAAACAACATATATACTGTTGACATGTTGTATGGATATGTCTATTTTCATCATCAATTTTTTACTGTAGTAGTAGCAGGAATGATATTTAACCCTTTACTACACATTCCTGAATTTTAACGACCCTGAGAAATAAGTCTTTTGAAAACATTGTGGAAAAAAGGAGAAAATGCTGGTAACAAGCTTTTTTTCCTTTCCTTTTCCCACAAAGTTTTCTGACCGATTAATGAACATGTGTATCATTTGGGCCACTATGAATGTGTTGTCTGCAAATGCTTTCAATTTGGACAGGTCTAAAATGTTGTCGTGTTGTAAAGGGTTAACCCTTTGCTTCACAATTCGGAATTTTAATAGAATTGAAAGAGACGGCTTTCAATTGTCTGTTTTTGTATTAGCCGTCATTTGTCTAACCAAATCTAACACATTGAAGGCCTCTGTTTGTTCCACAACAGATTGCTTTTGAAAACAATGTAGTGAAAGCAGAAATTTATTTAATTGTACTTAATTATTTATTCTAAGACAATTTACTGTATATCCTTACCGGGCATTCCCTAGTTATTATGATGCTGTTAAAGAAAATAGAAACCATTGAGGGAAAAAGAGAAAATTATGGTAACCAACATTTTAAGCTCTACTGGCTTTCAGCCAGCAGAGCTTATGTCACCGCTTGGTTTCCGTCGTCCGTCTGTCAGTCCGTCCATCCGTCCGACTGTTAGCAATTTCTTGTGTGTGCAACTCCTACAGTTTCCATCGGAATTATTTGAAACGTGCCACAATGAATCTCCATGATGCCTAGTTGTGCACCTGGGTCTTAGAATTTGGATCGCTGTTTGCGTTCTAAAATTATCTGCCCCTGATTTCTGGAATAACCAACTTTTCACTTTGAATTTTTGTTCAGGCTATAACTTCCATACTATGAAAGGTATCAACTTGAAACTGCATTCACTGATAGAACACATTATGGAGAAGTGCAGTGCACATGAACCATAACTCAGCCACTTTTAATTTTTGAGTTATTGCCCTTTGTTAATTTTCAGTTTGAATTTTTGTCCAGGCCATAACTTCTAAAATATAAAAGCTATCAACTTGGAACTTCATACACTGATAGAACTCATTATGGAGAAGTGCAGTGCACATAAACTATAACTCTGCCACTTTTATTTTTTTAAGTTATTGCCCTTTGTTAATTTTCACTTTGAATTTTTGTTCAGGCCATAACTTCCAAACTGTAAAAGGTATCAACTTGAAACTACATACACTGATAGAACACATTATGGAAAAGTGCATTGCACATGAACCATAACTCTGCCACTTTTATTTTTTGAGTTATTGCCCTTTGTTAATTTTCACTTTGAATTTTTGTTCAGGCCATAACTTCCAAACTGTAAAAGCTATTAACTTGGAACTTCGTGTGTACACTGATAGAACTTATTATGGAGAAGTGCATTGCACATGAACCATAACTCTGCCACTTTTATTTTTTGAGTTTTTGCCCTTAGTTAACTTTCAGTTTGAATTTTTGTGAAGACCATAACTTCCAAACTTCAAAATCCATCATCTTGAAACTTCAAAGACTAATAGAACACATTATGAAGAAGTGCATTGCACAAGAACCATAACTCTGCCATCCTTCCTTCTGAGTTATTGCCATTTTAACTTTGAATTTTCGTCTAGGCCATAATTTCTAAAATATAAAAGATATGATCTGGGACCTTCAAAGACAGATAGAACACCTTGTGGATAAGAGCAATTCACAAAATTTGTAACTTTGTAACTTATTTTTTAAATCGCCATTCTGTCAAGAATGGCAGATTTATTGCAGTCGGGGAGGTAGGATGAAATGGGTTAAAAGTTGTAAGTGGATTCCTGAATCTTCATGGTTTTTTCAAGATAGGATGAGCCTAATAACTTGAAATTTCCGTGCAACACTATCGTAACTCTGAATAAACCTTACAGCTTTTTACGATGTGATTGTATCACTCATTTCATGTGTTCATCCGCAGAAAAAAAAATGACAGATTAGAAATTGTCGCCGTATCTGAAAATGTTTGATTAATACATGGTTAGAAATGAATTTTGAAATCATGCGTTTGTTTGATTTATTCTCGTATGTCTTTTTCTTTAATTAAATTCGTTGGTTTAAATTTTTGAAACGCGTATGAATCAAATAACATGCGAGGAGCTAATGGGGTTGACGTCATAACGCGCCTTGCAAGCGAGGAAAAAGGATCTCTACAACTTTCAGGCATCAGCTTGTCCATCCATCTTAAATACGTCGGTAAGTGAAAGTGGTTATTTTCTATTTGCCTGGTTCTACTTGATAGTACGCCTGATCTATGATTATTAAACTTTGTGGTAGGAAAAATAAATCTGTTGACCCAGTTTCTGTTCGCAGTGTTGTGGTGTCGCCATTTTTTATTTCTCACGTTTTGATACTGGTCCCATTTACCGCAATGCATAGATGCATGACAGCCATTCCATCGATTGAAGTTGAAATAAAAAATCAGGTGAAATTAATTACGACATTGACCTAATCCAAATTACTATACAAATCGATATCGCTAGAACTAATATGAAAATAGGCAAAGCCTAGAAACGGGCGAAAGAGAATTTTTTCCTCAGACCTATGAAAACATAATCGGTACATGATCGGTGCTGATATATTCGTTTGACCCTGCCCAACACATTTTCAATGTCAATAGATATATTTTATCTGTAGACAACAAAAGTTCTCAACAGGGTAACATTTTCCTGGTATTTTATCCTTTTCCCGCAGTATACTCAGAATCCTTCTCCGTCAGCGCAGTTTGAACTCTGGATTGTGTGATACAGTGTTAACTAGCGAAGGATTAATTTGGTCCCAAATTATCAGGAGTCGCTTATCCCAGCTGGACTATTTTTTTTCCAAGAACCAATGATAATCATTGCGATCTGTCATTGGGAAAATGTAGAGTGGGAAAGCAGCCACTGGGCTGGAAAGAAGTTAGTGTAATCCTGATTAAAGGCACACTAGGAAAGCAGGGATAGGTGCAATGGCTGGTAAATAACTGAAGTAATCTTGAAAGTGGCGGAATAAACATACAAATACTTGTATTTTTATGCCTCTGTGTGCAATAAGGAATAAATTATTTCTGGTCACTTTCATTTCGCTACAAAGGGGTGTGAAAACCTATACGCAAAAAAAGAGATCTAACATCTAGCTCTATACAGTGTTCATAGATAAACAAGAAATATCGTTAGCAAGTAATGTAGAAAGCATAAATTTTAGGCGCTTGAATATGCATATTGTCAAAACTCTTTAGGGATTCTGTCTCTTTCTCCTGCTTGGCAACCTTTGAAAAGCCATGAAAGGTTCAAATCATAGATCTAGATATCATCGTTTTAAGATCAGATGTTGATCCAAAGTATGTTTGGAAAAAGAGAAGTTCCTCTAAAAATTAGTGTGTCTGAAACTAAAATCAGACGTCCTTGTGGGTTATAAGGGTCAAAACCAGGTCAGTAGCTCCTTGGGAAAAAAAAAGAGTAAAACTAAAAGGATGCTTACATGCTCTCCAGGTACTACTCCAGCTGATTGATTCAATTTGCATTTATCGTGCACTACCCCCACGCCAAAAGCTGTTTGTATTGGTATGGTGGACGGTGCAGATACAGGACGAACCCTTCCTAAGTTATACCTGGTTCTTTATCGTGCTTAGTGTATAGCAGCATCGCACGGTACCTCAGTTTCATCCAAAAGAATATCAGTAATTTTAGATGACAGCTGTGGGAATCAAACCGCACCCTCAGTATTGACCCAAAATATCACCTTCACGACAGCCGCACTCTACCAACTGGGCTTTGCGCGCTGGTCATCCTGACCAGCTCAGATTGGTTGGTTGGTTGTATTGGGGTTTAACGCACTTTAACAGCTAAGGTCACATCATGGCAGTGATGGGGTCGGTGATGCACATGTGTTTCCTAGCTTTCTGGCACCAGTACTAAGTTACTAACACAGCTTTCTTTCAAAAGCCACTGACTACTTTTCTCACATGCTTCAACAGAGATGAGAGGCGAAAATATGCCAGAAAGGAAGTCTGCCTCAACCAGGTTTTGAATTTGCAACCACCAGGTCATGAGTCAGATACCCTAACCACACTCACTGTGCAGGGCGACCTGCTCAGAGAGTGAGGACCTGTATGTGTAGGCTACATGACTCCTTCAAGCGAGGTCCAGGATGTACATTCAACATCAGCCCCCTTTGCACGGCTGATAGTGTAAGAGTATGTGTATGTGTATACATTTTCTTTCTCTAGCTCTGCTTACCAATTGTAAGAGTGTATATAGTGATTTTGCTTGTATACCTCTGAATTACTTTAATGTGATCTAAACTCGGAGTAGATCTAGATCAACATAATTTTGACAACTTGGATCAATTCTTAGATTTAGTAAGCTGCATATATTGATACCAAAACTTTTTAAAAACCTTCATAACCATCTATATATCTTTATACTCATCTATCTATCCTTCGTCTTCTCTTGGTAGCTCAGTCAGTAGTGTACAGACTTGAGAACAGGGGCGCGGCAATTCTTTTCCTGGGGATTGATGATATTCACCGCGACAAGATTCATTCCTCTCTCAATGCTACCCATTGTTTCGAAGCCGGTGGCTTGGAAACACTATGAAAGCATAGATAGGTACACTGGCCGCCCCAATATAGCCTCGAGTATCCGTATTCCATGATTACAACGAAACAACAGAATGGAATTAAGAACTTAGAAAAGAACAGGAGCTAGAAATTACTTCCTGTCATGAATAAATTATTTCTGATTACTTTCATGACAAAGATTAACTTCGATAATAATTTCCATGGCCAATGTGCACAAATAACACAGCATGCCGTCGGCCCTCTAAAGCAAACATGGCTTGACTTAATTCCGGTAGCTCGGTAGTTTTACAGTATAAAGTTGTACATAGATCTTTGCGTTTTTTTAGTAAGAGAGAAAGAACACTACAGTGTATTTAGATATAAGAAAAATTAAGTCAATTTCTAGATAAAACAATTAATTGACTTTTACATGTATTTGTCTGGTATTTGGCTAAAATTTAGGAGCAATGAAACGTTCGAATATTGGTAAGCATTACCAGCCGAAATACCATATGACGTCATCAAACATTGTGCTTTATGATATGTGAACAAAAATCACCGGTTCAAGGACAGTCACGAAATTAGGGCCATTAACAATAACTGAATGATGCTTAAGACGGCCTTTAACACTATACAATTAATCTTCTCTCATATTAGAATCATACATCCACCTGTCCATCCATTTACCCAATAAATGGCCTTACCAACCCATAAAAATCTATGTTGTACCCAAAAATATATTGATCTATCTGTGGTCTTGCCATCTTTCTCAAAATCAACACTATTTAAAGCACTCTTTTTCTTCATTAAAGAACATATTTGAGAGTTTTTTTTTTTTTAATTATTCTCATGAAGAAAGTGTTGAAAAAGACAAGACGTAGGTAAAGGTGTTTTAGAAACCAAAGTGAACACGAAATAGGGCGAACTGCAAGAGGACGAAAGGGATCAAGGCCGACATCAGAAGATGACGTCATTTTAAGCGCTGCGTATTTCATACGTCATTGAAACTAACAGTTTTGATATTCTTTTCCCAGAATTTTTGTAATGATTTGCGAACGAAAGGGAAACGTTGTAGATAGATAACTTTTAAAGAAATTTTATCAAAAAAATAAGTAAATTTAATCTTATGGATTTTGTCTGACTGTGTGGAATTCTTCTTGTAAAAAACTAACCTTCTGGTTGTCAAGGACGTTGAAGTACAGACACAGTCGATCGGTATGGTTACAAACTCAGTGCGTGTGACATAGAACACGTCATTTTTCCTCCCCCTTTTTTTCGCAAAAAAAGAAATATACTCCAAAGACGCGTTTATTCAACCATTTCCCAAAATCTGTGTGATTTATGTTTAATTTTGATATTAGAAAAATTCATAACATATGCTGACTGAGTTCTCGAAATTTGTCAGTAGATGAATGTTCTTTGCTCTTGGAAAGAAATTCTGATACGGTCCAGTCTGTGACCGGAAGCTCACCACCAGTGGACGAAAAATCAACAAAAATTCAAAATGGCCGAAAAAAGTCTTACGGGGTTTGTAATTTGAATTATGAAATTTGATGATTTTAAGTTTTATTCGTACGTGTAACCTATAGGCGGTCTTCAGACCGCGCCTTTGGCGCGGTCTTTCGCCCGTATAATCTGACTACCCGAATATATGTACACTTTCGATAACATCACGAATTGTCGGCTAGACAAAATTTGTCAAGTAACTTGGCAAAACTTTAGAAAAGCGAAATTACGGACGATCGTTGATCCCTATAAATCGTGAATGTTCTAAATGCTCAATTGAACCATGAGCGCAGGTAAAATCTACGAATTTAGTATAAATTCATCTCTTTTTCCAAAGGAAGGGGGTCAATTCGGCCTGCCAATTACATGATCAGAAGTCTTGTACCCTCATATTAGATCAGAGGCTGAGCGTTTAGTCTTTGTTTGGGTATGCCTGCCGGAAGGAATTTAAAGGTGGCCCTTCAGATTTTGGGATCAAAATTTTACAAAAAAGTTATCATTATACTCCCAAATTTGAAATTAACAGCACAAGCTAAGAAGAGCATTTTAGCAATAAAAACCCACCAGAAAAAATTTGGTAAATTTTCACATGCCGAGTATTTTAAACTTTTTGATAGTATGGTTAAGCCCATTCTACTGTACGGGGGAGAAATTTGGGGGGTTGATTACATAGAAGCCGTAGAAAGAGTCCAAATTCAGTTTTGAAAAGATTTTCTGGGGGTACGCTCATCAACTAATGATTGTATGGTCTTGGGTGAGTGTGGGAGATTACCACTTTGTATTTACTATCACCTAAGACCAATCAAATATTGGCTGAAATTGTAACATATGCCAGACCACAGACTACCAAAGAATTGCTACCAAATGTTAAAGAGTCTGGATGAAATTGAAAGGGTTACTTGGGTAACATCAATTAAACAACTTCTATATAGATTTGGTTTTGGTATTGTTTGGCTCTCACAGGGGGTTGGAGATCCTGAATTATTTCTTAACATTTTTAAACAGAGGCTGAAAGATTGCATGCAGCAAAATTGGATAGAATCAATTAACAATAGTACCCGTTGTGAAAGCTATAAACACTTTAAAACTATGTTAAATCCTGAGAAATATCTGTATGTTGGTTTGTCCTTCTCACTTTGGAAATATTTGGCTAGATTCAGATGCTCTAACCATAAGTTTAAGATAGAAATCGGTAGGCATATGGGAATAGTAAGAGAAAATAGAAACTGTACTTTTTGTCTAGATAATTATGGTATTATCTGTGTTGAAAATGAATTCCATGCTTTTTAAGTCGCACGTTTGTCAAAACGTTCGACTTTTTGCGATGAGCTCGAGGAGCTCAGGGTGGGTTGGGGGGTGTCTATAGTGGGTTGAAGAATCATGCAAAAAATTGGATCAAAAACGTCGTATATACTTCATAAACGAGGTGCAGTTACTCTGCTTTTAACCCAGTCGCTGTAGAACTACTTTTTCTTTGGTATGTCTGGAATTTGTTCTTTATGATGGGACTGGACCCGGTAACTCATATAACTCATATACCTACGCTAGAAAAAGGAGAACGTGACTCAAATTTTAAATTAAAAAAAATGCTGTTATTTTGTATATCATGTGAAAAGTTAACATCTATCTTTGTTTAGATGGGTAAAGAAAACCCAATTCAGCTAAGATATCCCCCATCAATGCTTAATGTGAGTTTAAAAGGGATCGCGGATTAATATGGCTTATCGAGAGCACCTTACTGTAAATATTCATGTATTATCGAGACCGGTAGAGCTTCGCTTATAAGGGTGGAATTTCGGACTCGAGTGATGTCATTTGAAATCAACTCTTTTAAACCATGCAAACCATGAATTCAGGGTTAAATATCGTAAAACTCGCTCTAAATTTGAAAATTTGTTTCGTTCCGCAGCTTTGACCTAGTTTGTAACGCACGTCTCGGATGAAACACCCCAAACCACTCGAATACCCCAAAACACCCAAAAACTATTCCATTACACATCAAAAAACTTTTGTAACACATAAAACTGCATGCGAAACGCTTACATACACGATTTTATGGAAATCAGACATGAACTTTTGCTATCAATTCTAGTATTTTAGGTCTTTGATTAGCTTAAGTTTGAAGTTCAAAATTGTACTTTGATTAAGAAAATGCAAATGGCGGACGGGATAGAAAACAAACGCACATGTATAACGATTAACACCAGTAAAGTTAAAATGTTGATTACTGCATTTGTTCGGACCCCAAAAGAGTGGCGACAAGGATATTTCATCCCCTCCGTATACAGTAAATACAACATGAAATATGAAACGCAAGGTAAAGTACAGCAATTACGACCGTACATTGACAGTTGCACTGTTGAGGGGGTTTACAGTCAAAACGTACTCAAACCAAAACGTACCCAAGTCAAAACGTACCCGAATGGAGTCAAAACTTACCCAAATGAAGTCTAAACCTACCCAAGTGGAGTCAAAACGTACCCAATGTGTAGTCAAAATGAACACATGATTTTTATAGTATTTCTAACTTCAATTTATGTAAAAATTAATAGAAATTACGTATTCGTCATCAAGACGATTTATAACTCTTGCTTTATTTTAAATTTGCCTTACATGATTAAAACCAATGATGAAACTAATTTAACAATAAACATAGCGAAGTGAATCAAATGCTTAGTGATAAAATCACGTTTTTCTTTCTATTTTTTTTTTTAAGGAAGATAAAGTTACTATTAATGAAAAAAAAAAAGCATATTGGATACTTTAAAAATATTTATCCATCATTATAAAAATATGTTTTATATATGAAAAAAAAAAAACATAAGCATCAGCACATTTAACTCTTTACCACGCAAGAAAATTTGGACTGGTCTAAATTGAAAGCATTTTCAGACGACAAAATAAAGGTGACTGAAAAACTGAAATTTGTACTGGGAAGGAAAGAAAACACTGTGGGAAAAGCAGAAAATTTTGGTTACCAGCATTTTCTCCTTTTCCCACAGTGTTTTCAAAAGGCTTCTTTCTCGGGGGCGTCAAAAGTAGGGATTGTGTGGTAATGGGTTAAAGAAATGATATAACAGAAATGTGATACATTAATTACATTGTTTGGATAGCAAAGATACAATTTCAGCACTCAAAAAGAGTGTAACAAATTTAATGTGGTGATTAACCCATTACCACACAATCCCTAATTTTGACTACCCTGAGAAAGAAGCCTTTAGAACACATTGTGGGAAAAGGGAAAAAAATGCATTTTCTCCTTTTCCCACAATTTTTTCTAACCTTCACAAAACAAATTTCAAATTTTCTGTCACTTTTATTTTGTCATCTGCAAATGCTTTCAATTTGGACAAGCCTAAAATTGGGCTGGTCTGGTAATGAGTTAAACTAATTATTCACAATGGTCTTTAACCTGTTGTAGATTGCATAGTTATTAATTACTTTGCAAATATTTTTTATAGTTTGAGAGTCAGTTTGGTTGAGATGAAAAACCTTAGGACTGTTTTTTCAGCTAACCTGAGCACAACATGCTCAAGGGAAGCTTTTAGGATCACCTGGTGTCTGTCATCCGTCATGCGTCATCAACAATTCTTTAAACATCAACTCCTCCAAAACCGCTGGGCCAATATGGACCAAACTTGGCTGGAATGTTCCTTGGGAGGTCCTCTTTGAAAATTGTTCACAGAATTTGATTACGTCAAAAGTTTTGGTTGCCATGGCAACCAAACAGTTTTCTAAGAAATTCTTTAAAAATCTTCTTCTCTGAAACAGCTGGCCAGATTAAGTGACCCTTTCCAAAACTTTTTCGTGAAATTTTGATCAGTCAAGAAACATGACTCTGGTGAATGGGGGCTATTTGCAATCAGGAATGAAGAAATTCTAAAAAATTCTTCTTCTCAGAAACCACTGGTCAGATTTTGAAATAATTTCTCAGGGTTGTTCTATGGGTGACCCTTTTCAAAAATTGTTTGCGAAATTTCAATCCATCAAGAAACATGGCTCTGGTGAATGGGGGCTACTTGTACTTATATGGACATGCAGAAATTCTTGAATATTCATACTTCTCTGAAACGGCTGATCAGATATTGAAAAAAGTTCACAGAGATGTTCCTTGGGTGACCCTTTTAAAAACTTGTTCGCGAAATTTTGATTTGCCAAGAAACATGGCTCAGGTGAATTGGGGCTACAATATGGAAATGAAGAATTTCTTGAAAATTCACCTTCTCTGAAACCCATGATCAGATTTTAAAATAATTTCAAAGCAATCTTCCTTGGGTGACCATTTTCAAAAATGTTTTCGAAATTCTGATCCATCAAGAAGCATGGCTCTGGTAAATGGGGTCCACTTGCACTATTCGGACATGAAGAAATTCTTGAAAATTCTTCTTCACTGAAATGGTTGGTCAGATTTTGAAATGATTTCACAGAGATGTCCCTTATGTGTCCCTTTTCAAAAATTGTCAGGTGCTAGCATCGGTATGCAGTGGCACTGTTTCAGTAAGTTCCAAGTAATAGAGGTGACCAATGACATACATTTAATATTGTTTTGGGTATATTATGTCAGGCTATATGCCAACATGGATATATTAAAGAAAAAGAAAAATGAAAAGATCTAACTTGGTGGGAAGCTGCCTATTACAAGTAACTGCATTTGCTCAACTAAATTGCAGACTAGTCAAAATCGAAGAATTGCTGAAAACTAATCAAATTTGACTTACGGTAAACCATTAAATTTGAGTCTAATTGGAAGAAAACCTTGAGTAAAAAAAAATGAGTTTTTCTTTCTTTCAGCTCTGTTTTCCAAAGCTGTTTGAATTACGTAAAAGCAAGATTGTCCTGTAAAAGGGTGATGACCACCTATCAGTCCCAAAATATCAAGGTTTCACCATTAGTGCGACTTTCAGGACCTTCAGTCCTTTGATTTTAATTGTTATCAATATACGAATGAACGAAGACGGTATTTGTATACTTGGTATAGGGGTCCTCCTACATTAGATAGTTTCTATAGCTTAATGCAAAACGAGAATGAATCAATTGTACGTAAAATTGCCATTTATATCTCAGCAATAATGAAAGTGAAAGAAAATCAAAATACGCAGTGATACGTGTGTATATATGTATATATGTACGTATGTGTGTGCGTATGTATAAGCGTATGTATATGCGTAAGTATGCATGCATGCATGTATGTATGTATGTGTGTATGTATGTAAAACATTCATGGATGAGTAAAAAGTATTTTTCCACCTCCCTTTAACAGAAGGCTATATAGCATAATTAATTTTCTTTACTTATTTTGAATTGTAAATTTGTGTTTGGCAATAACCGTATTCGACTGTTAAGATACTGTCTGTTTTACATACATGTATATTGCTTTTAACTATTTACAAAGATATTGTTCTTGCCAAATTGAAAGTATTTGGAGACGGTAAAATTACTGTAGCTAGAAGGATGGGAAATATTCTCTGAAAAACATTTTGTAGGAAAATGTATCTCCCACTTCAGAGCCATATAGGGTTAAGTTGGTGAAGGGTTGAGGGATAAGTACATTTTTTTTTTATGTATTCTTGACATTACACTTGTCAATCTATTTACCTGATTAGGAAATACTGATTCAGCCGAACTTGAGAGTATTTGCAGACGACAAAACTGATGCTGGTACAATAGAGTTGGGTCTCATTGAAAACATTGTAGGAAAAGTGAAAATATTTAGTTCAAGCGTTTCCTGCTTGCCCTACCTTTAGGCTATATAACCAGGGTTCATTTGGTAAAGGATTAATGATTATGTAGGTGTATTTCTTTTTCTTGCTAAATTTTAAATTGTGTTTGATTACAATTATTGTTACATATATATTGCATCAAACTACTTAGACTAGGAATATTGATCTTGTTCAAATTGAAAGCATTTGTAGACACTAGATGAACAAAAGCAGCAGCGATGGAATTTGAACTTGTAGAAAACATTGTAGGAAAATGTTCTCCCTTATACAATGCTACATAAACAGGATTTATTTGGTAAAGGGTCGAGAGATTAATTAATTGTGGTATAATGTAAAATGTTATTTTACATGTATATTTGACGATAAATCCGTTTAATCTGTTGTGCAGATTCCATATGTGTTTATTGATATAACTGTTTACAGGACTAAGAAACTGTGACCCGGTTCAAATTGAAGGTATTTGCAGACGACAAATAACTGAAACTGGAATGATGGGATTTGATCTTGTAGAAAACATTGTAGGAAAAGTGAATATACTCAGTTAAAGCGTTTCCTGCTTTCCTCACGTCAAGGCTATATAACCAGGATTTGTTTGGTGAAGGGTCGATTGATATGCACGAGTCAGTTTCTTTTCTTATTAAATGTATATGATTATTGTCTTATATAATCATAATTATTGTTACATGTATATTGCATTTTATTATTTGGATTATAAAATTTTATTATTTAGATTATAAAATATTGATCTTGTTCAAATTGAAAGTATTTGCAGATGAAAAAATCAATAGCAATTGAAACGATGGGAATGGTTCTTGTGGAAAACATTGTGAAAAACGCTCTCCACTCTACAATGCTACTTAATCAGAATTATTTGGTAAAGGGTCGAGGAATGTGTACATTAAATGTTTGGTTATATGTTAATTGAAATCAATTGTACATAATTATACGGGTATAATGCTTTAAACTATTTACAAGACCAAAACAACTGATTTGATCCAAATTGAAAGTATTTGCAGACGACAAATAATTGACTTACATTATAGGAATTTATCACGTAGAAAACATTGTAGGAAAAGTAAAATACTCAGTTAAAGCATTGCCTGCTTTCCACATTTCATGGTCATATAACTAGGGTCTATTTGGTTAAAGGTCGAGGGATATATGCATTTATTATTATTATCATTTTCTCCTTCTTCTTCTCCTTCTTCTTCAGCTTCCTCCTTTCTTTTCCATCGTATGTGAATTTATTTTGACTATATCATTGAGAAATGTATATACTGATTCAGTCTATGACACTAAAACATTGATCTGGTCCAGATTGAAAGTATTTGCAGACGACAAATTAACTGTGGCTGAAACGAAGGGAAATAATCCTGCAGAAAACATTCATGTAGGAAAAGCTAAATGATCAGAAACAACACTCAGGGCCATACAGTCAGGGTTTATTTGGTAAATAGGAGATTTGTGTATATTTTCCATGTAAAATGTAAGTTTGCATATGTAACGATAACTATGTTTACATATTGTACACTTTGTATATATGTTTAATGGGCCGGTGGCCTGAACATACCAATAAATCTATCTATCTATCTAATGCCTCTTTTCAGCCAACAACAAGAGAAATTAGAGATTTACTACGGCCCAGGTTGACACCATCAGGAAACACTGTCTATTTTTATGCTCCCCGAAGGGCAAGCATATAGTCGCCGCTTCGTCTGTCCTTCCGTCTCTCCATCCGAGGTCATTTCTCCACAACCCCTGGACCAAATTGGATAAAACTTCATATATGAACTCCTTAGGGTAAGGTGCCGATATAACTTTCCTGGTTTTTCCATTTGACCCCGTGTCATGGAAAAAGGGGCTTAATGCAAAATTGCAATTTTTACTACTATCTCATTCAGTTTTTGTCAAAATTTCATGAAACTTCATGGTTATATTGTTTATTGAAAGATTCAGCATAGGCTCTTGCTATTTTTAATCTAGGCGTTTTTAAGTTGACATTCCGTCATGGAAAAAGGGGTTTTCTTGCAAAATTCCAATTTTTACTAATGTCTCATTCAGTTTTGGTCAAAATTTCATTAAACTTCATGGTTATATTGCTTTTTCAAAGTTTCACCATGTGCTCTTGTTTCTTTATCTATGTGTTTTTCAATTTGACCCTCTGTCATGGAAAAAGGGGGTTTCTTGTAAAATGCCAAGGAAAAAGGGGCCTTTTAAGCAAAATAACTTGTTTGAACGTTGCCCAAGTACCTCTCTTTCGGTTTCTCAATTTCAGGCTGCAACACGGAAAAAGGGGGCTTCATGTAAAAAAATCCTTTTATGTAATATTTACTACATGACTGCTCAAAATTTTATGAAATTTCGAAATTTGAATTATTATCAAAAAATGCCAAAAATCACACACCAGTTGTATTTATTTCAATGATGCAATATTGCCTTATGGGAAAAGAGGGCTTAAAGGGGGCTTAGTGGGCTTATTGTCCTCTACAAGTTTGTCTTGGCTATCTCTAAGTTGGTAATTGCCTTTTCACTTGAATTTTTGGGGAGCACGAACAGGTCCTTTTAGGATAAAAGAAGTAAATTTATATCAATTTCATATATTTTATGACAAGCACTTGTTCGGGGAGCATAACCCGTCTCTGAAGGTTCTTGTTACATGAGCAACTCGCTCATTTACATACTGGAATTACGCAAAGGAAGCTTTGAAATAAACATAAGACATTATGATTATGGAAAATAATTACATGCTTGTTATGTTATTGAATTTAAGCGTCACCAGTCACATGCTAGTCTTTTGACATTCCCACAATGCTTTCTTGAAATCTAAAAATACTTTAACTAATTACCAAACGACAATATTTTAGGCTTGTCCAAATTGAAAGCATTTGCAGACGACAAAATAAAAGTGACTGAAATTTGTTTTGTGAAGAGTAGAAAACATCGTATGAAAAGGAGAAAATACTGGTTACCAGCATTTTCTCCTTTTCTCACAATGTTTTCTGTATAGGCTTCTTTCTCAGGGTTGTCAAAAGAAGGGATTGTGTGGTAATGGGTTAAGAGGCTACATAGCCTTTTAAGGGAACACCATCAAAAAAATTTTTTCTTTGTCATTTTGTGATTCTTAATTATTGATGATTTGTATTATTTTTTCATATCAATCTCAATACCAGTTAAGTTTTAAGTCGTATAAATACCCACCTTGGACATGGATTTTAATTTTTTAAGAGTTGGTTTATGGGCTTTGAAATTGCATACTTGTGTTATTTGTGGTATGGCTTGATTGTTGGGTGCAATACAGTAGATTCCGCTTATTTGCAAGTCCTATTTGTCAGAGAAAATGTCCCGAATAAGCGGTCGGCCCGATAATCCGATGGCTCTTTTCAGACCGGAAGTCTAACCAGAGATGCAGACGATCGTTTCGTTCTAATGACAGACGTTCAGATCTTGCATCCCGATCATTTGATTAATGTTCATATTTTTTTTAAATATATGTATTTCAAACTAAACAAGTTTTAAAAAAATATATTTGTTTGCTTACTTTATTTACATATCAAGTGCACAAAGTACCAGAAACGATCCAGGCTGTTGGCCATGGTGATGCTTCGTTTGACATAAAATTCAACACAAACTTTTTGTAAACACAGGTTTTGACGCATATCTCCAGTTTCTGGTTATCTAACAATTACTCCTTGTGTACATGCACATTCTTACACAACATGATCGTGTACTGTGCACCTGTATAAACCCCGACTCGCCACCTGTTTGGTTGAATGGGTGGGTAAAATTTTGTGTGACGTCATAGACTGATTGCCGCACAGACGATTCTATTTTAACGCCTTAATTTAGGCCATACCATTCAAAGCAGACCTTAGTAAGAAACGGTTTTCTGTGTTTTTCACAGTTTACATTCGGTACACCTTACTCTCACGCCTGCAGTCAAATTGTTTGTCACAAATTGGATTATCAACGAGACATTTACAAACAGTTAAGTTTTTTTCTACCCAGTGTGTAATTATCTGATCGGCGATAGGTTAATTCGATCGGTCTTTCTTGTAACAGGTAAAGTGCCGAATTCGTCTTCAGTTGCTTTCGGGGAGCGTAGACCGAGATCAGACTGCACAGTGTGAAGTCTGATCATACAAAGTCCATGTATATTTTTTTTTTTTAATTTTTGCCGAGTTATACCAAGACAAGATTTAATTACAAGTAGTAATCTTTTCGCCAATTTTCCTGCACTAAAATTACCATTGTATTTATCAGTGCTCTTGGTGGTGGGTGTACAGCCTGGTACCCGAAATCTCGCGTAACCGTCCATAGTTGAACTTGATAATCGGCAACCAGTGAAGTAAACTAATGCACCAATGCTGCAAAACAGCCACTGAGTTAACGAGGTCCATATTCAGAATGTCGGCCATTTGCAGATGTTTTGTAAACGTTATTGCACTTTCTTAAATGAAAAGAATAACATGAAATACGCCAAGAATTTTTATCTTTAATGACTAAATTATGAAAACGGATCATGTCGGACTCGTCGTTTGTATGCAGTTGCATCAGTTTTTATCTGTGATTCTCCGTATGCACTGAAATTCGACTTTCATCGTTTTGAGTAACCTTTTTTTTCTCGGACAGATTGGAATTTTTCGCTGTCTTATCCCAAGGAATTGCTAATAAACACTAGAATTTCGAATAACTTGCAAATTTTTCGTTGCAAAAAACCGAAATGTTCTATTTATAGGATCCCGATTAAGCGTTGAAATTTACGTTGTCTAAATAGGAAATGGATCGGTGCTGGACCAAATCTTGCATATAACCGAAAATCCCGATAAACAGGGTTGCGATTAAGTGGAATCCACTGTACCAGGTTAACTTAAGTCATGTAGAGGCCATTTTCAAATTATAAATTTATGATCATTCAAAAAAAAATGAATAAGTATAGTTCATATGTCACATATTAATCTACTTTTATTAAATAGTTTTGCACTATGTATCCAAAGCTATGAAATTATTTTTTCTTCTATTTCTGTAGGACAGCCTTGCCACCAAAGTAAGGGTTAACTCGAAAGAATTAGATGTGAGAACAATAACACTGGATGATGGGACCAATAACATGAAGGTGGGCCTGTGGCAAAATCTGTCAAGCCATGCAGTTACCCTCGGAGATGTGGTAGAAATTATTAAATAACAAACGTTATTTGCAACGAAAAACACTATGATAATGAAGACTCTGTGTCATCAACTCAATACACAGAAATTGAGGTAAGATATGTTTCTTATACTTACTGGTTGAAAAAAAAAAATATTAAGCATGCATTCCATATATTTTGCTAATACTGATTTCAATAAAAACCTAAGATATCACTTGATATCTGTTTAAGAATTCTAAAGTAAGGGCAAGAATAGATGATATTCGCAAATTACTCTTTTTTTATACTCTTTGAAAAAATTCCCCTTCATACTGAAAAAAAATTTGAATTAAGGTATACGGGGCCTAACTCTCATTTTTCAAAATCATCATAAACTAAGTCTCACTGCAATTGTAACTGGTAAAGACACTTTATGTTGAAATTTAAAAAAAAAAATACCACGTGTAAGTTGAATTATGAGGAATTTTATCTCATAACCCGTGAACATCAAAACTGATAAAAATAATAGACTACTACCTCTATAAAACTTAACATATTTATCAGGTTTTTCAAAATTTATGAACAAAAATGGTATCAAACAAGCAAATAAATATCACTTCATCAAAATTTAATCAAAAATGGATTTTTTTTGTCCAAAGGTAGAAAGTATTCTGACAAAAGTCACATATAGGTCCTTCAACTAGACAATTTTCAAGTACGTTTGACCAGTTCACACTAAATTTCAAAAAATCCTAAAAAATTCAAATAAAACTTGAATTCATTAGAACTTCTCCAAAAATTCAAGACACCATTAATGAATACTGGAAAGAGTTTTTAAGGAACTTTACCACACGGTTTCAGAGAAAATCTGACCTAGATATGGTACGGTGCATTCGGTCTTTCTCTCAGAAAATTAACATAAAACTGAACATTTGCCTGTAATTTGTAATGTATATAAGGTACAAAGTTCATATCTGGTATGATGGTACATATTACTATTATGCTTCAGCTGATAACAAAGTTGATGTCATTAGACTAAGTCAAGGTCAAATATCAAGGTCAAATTTTAGAAAAAAATGATCAAAACTATAAATATTTCCCCGTAATTTTTGAAGGATTACAATTGCAAACCTCATATTTGGTATGAAGGTGAATCTCATCAAAATGTTTCAGCTGATAACAAAGTTTAAAAAGTTATCATCATCTGGTAAGGTCAAGGTCAAATTATCAAAGAATCAACAAAAATCTAAACATTTGCCAGGAATTTCTTAAAAATATCTGGTTTCAAAGTCAATATTTGAAAGGAATATGTACCTCACATATTTTCTTTTGGTAACCTGTTTTAAGGTCTTCTGACAAGGTCAAGGTCAAATATCAAGGTCGCATTTTCACAAAAATATCAAAACTGTAACATTTGCCAGAAATCTGTGGAAAAAAACAAGTATTCAAGTTACAAGCTTACAATTTTGTGAGAAGGCATAGCTCACCATTACTCTTCTGGTGACAAGGTCAATGCCAACAATGTCAAATTTGAAAGGTGGATAAAAATTCTAAGTAAAAAAGCAAAAATGCAATTACATATTCCTGGCTTTATATTTTTTTTTTTCAATTATTTTTCTTTTTGATAGTGAAAATATGTTCCAAGTAAAAAAACCAAGTAAACCACACATATCATTACTAAACTTTGCCATGCTATTTGCAAACAATGCACTTTGAACATTCTGACCAGGGTCAACACTTTTTGCACTTCAGAGAAGGTTACTTTACAGATGACGGGTCATTTATATACATGTACATTGCATTATGTTTAGAAGCAGTTCAATTAACCCATTACCACACAATCCCTAATTTTGACACCCCTGAGAAAGAAGCCTTTAGAAAACATCTTGGGAAAATGAGAAAATGCTGGTAACCAGCATTTTCTCCTTTTCCCACAATGTTTTCTACCCTTCACAAAACAAATTTTAAATTTCAGTCACTTTTATTTTGTCATTTGCAAATGCTTTCAATTTGGACCAGTCTAAAATATTGTTGTTCGGTAATGGGTTAACCGTTTACCAAAGCAGTTCAATTAACCCATTACCACACAATCCCTAATTTTGACACCCCTGAGAAAGAAGCCTTTAGAAAACATCTTGGGAAAATGAGAAAATGCTGGTAACCAGCATTTTCTCCTTTTCCCACAATGTTTTCTACCCTTCACAAAACAAATTTTAAATTTCAGTCACTTTTATTTTGTCATTTGCAAATGCTTTCAATTTGGACCGGTCTAAAATATTGTTGTTCGGTAATGGGTTAACCGTTTACCACATGACAATTTTTAAGACTGGTCCAAATTGAGAGCACTTGCAGACGATAGAATAAGTATAACTTAGAAACTGAAATTCCTTTTGGGATGGGTAGAAAATATTATGGGAAAAGGATAAAATGCAGGTTACCAGTCTTTTTATTCTTTACTCACAATGTTTTCAAAAGGTTTCTTTTTCAGGGTCATTAAAAGTCCGGATTATGTGGTAAAGAGTTGTAATCTAAATGTTTCATTGCCTTCTTTCTGAAGAGCACCACCACAAAAATAATTTGAAGGATTTCATTTCCTATTAACACTTCTCAAATAGTCAGCAACTTTTGGAATAACACTTTCTAGAGTTCTCTTTGTGTTTGTAACACGTGGCTGGCCTTCAGTGTTTTTCACAGTAAATATATTCAGAAGACCATCTTTCCCTTCCCTGGAATAAATCTTCTTTAGATGTTCAAGATTTAACCCTGAGTTTGCCACCATTTACATGTTCCACAGATTCTATGTTTCACTATCGCCTTCATGACTTTTTCTCCATATTTGGCTTTGCTCATTACAAATGTGTGAGCTGTAAAATAGAAAAATATCATGAGTTTATTTTTTCATTTATTTCTTTTTCAAAGAGATTAACCCATTACCACATAATGCCACATTTTGACACACTAAAGAAAGATATATAGCTGTGGAAAACATTGTGAGAAAAGGAGGAATTGCTTGTAACAAGCAATTTCTCCTTTTCTCACAATGTTTTCTACGCTATATCACACATATTTTTCATTTTAGATGCACTTTAATGTTGTCTGCAATTTGCCTCAATTTGGACCAGTCTAAAATTTTGTCATCTGGAAATGGGTTAATTCATATTGGTACTAAGTAAATTTTTCATCCAAAAATTCTATCCTGTTAGACAAGTCTAAAAAATTTCATGAGATGCTGCATGCTTAACCCTTTACCAATCAATCCCTGGTTTTTATAACCCTAAGATAGAAGCCTTTTGAAATCATTGTGGGATAAGGAGAAAATGCTAGTAACCATCATTTTCTCCTTTTTCCACAATGTTTTCTACCCTTCTGGAAATAAATTTAAATTTTTGAGTTATGTTTATTTTGTTGTCTGCTTTGAAATCATTGTGGGATAAGGAGAAAATGCTGGTAACCAGCATTTTCTCCTTTTCCCACAATGTTTTCTACCATTCTGGAAATAAATTTAAATTTTTGAGTTATGTTTATTTTGTTGTCTGCTTTGAAATCATTGTGGGATAAGGAGAAAATGCTGGTAACCAGCATTTTCTCCTTTTTCCACAATGTTTTCTACCCGTCTGGAAACAAATTTAAATTTTTGAGTTATGTTTATTTTGTTGTCTGCTAGTGCTTTCAATTTGAACCAGTCTAAAATTTTGTCATTTGGTAAAGGGTTAGATGAAATTTCATAATTTTTAATTTGGTAGTAGGGTGCTACAAACATCACAGCAGATCCACCACAAATGCCACACACTCCAGCTCACATTTTCATAAACATGCTCTTTCATTTAAACTTACAAAATATTGTATGATAAAAAGTCTAGAGATTGTAAAAATGAAACAAGAAATATCATGAAAAGACTACGAACAAACATATGGGAAAACATACATGTTAGACTATCAAATCCCCTTTTCTGCCAGGCAGTATCTACAGCTCATGACATTCCATAGCGCTCTTTACGGGGAAACTTGGTCAACAGCTTCTCCTAGCCCTTGAAACCTTTTGGCAAGCAACAATCAAACCAGCACTTTCTTTTCTGAAATATAGATAGCACAAAACATGATTGAAAAATCAGACAAGAGACAAATTTAGCCCTTTACCAAACAAAGCTGTGGTTTTACGTGTCAGCAGTACATGTCTTTTAAAAAGGCTGTGGGAAAAGGAGAAATTGCTTGTAATAAGCAAATTTCTCTTTTTCCGATAAAAGACTCCAGTTTGTATATAAGTTGTGTTTCCATTAAAACTCCTGAAATAGAATAATTTTTTATTCTTTACAAGCACATTGCTTTGTTTTTCATGCAGTTATGATCTGACTTTCTGAGTGTCACAATGACTGTGATGCAATGCACAAAACAAGCAGCATTCTACTTAGAATTAATAAATACTGTCTCATTTACCAAAGTAACAAATACACAGTAATATGTGTAGATTCAAACCTACCTCTTACTTTTTTCAATTACTGGTACAGAGTTTAACTCCATGTCTTCTTTACATTTCCATTCAGCATCACAAGACTCTTCTATTGCTCTGCATAAAGGAGAAAAAAAATGAGAAAAACTTGTAAAAGTGCTGAAAAGAATTCATTTCATTTTACAAACATGATACATTTTCTCACTGATAGAAGCCTTCAATCATTGGTTTACATGAGCTTGAGATATTATCAATTAAAATATATGGGGAAAATAAGAAATGCTAGTAGTATCAAGATACATGTAGTTTTTTTTCTACAATTTTTTCTATTCTACAGAGAACTTTTTGTTTTCATTTTTAATTATTTTCTTCTTTATATTTGTCTACATTTTCTTACATTTTGGACAAGTCTAAAATTTTGTCATCTGGCAACTGTTTTATAAACATCTTCATATTTATTACACTTTTGTTCTATACACAGAAAATACTTAGAAAAAAAAAAAGATATAGTATTACAGAGTCACTAGACTAAGTAGGCTTGTACAGATTTCTGTCCTTGGATTGTGCATTTTTTTTTGTGGAAAACATACCGGTATATGGAGGATATTACGGGGGCATTGTCCAATTAACTTTTTACCACACAACAAAATTTTAGACTTGTTCAACTTGAAAGCATTTGCAGACAACAAAATAAAGGTGACTGAGAAATTAAAATTTGTTCTGGGAAGGGTAGAAAACACTGGAAACAGGAGAAAATGCTGGTTACCAGCATTTTCTCCTTTTCCCACAGTGTTTTCAAGAGGCTTCTTTCACAGGGGCATCAAAAGCAGGGATTTGAGTAGAGTCACAGTCACACTTGTATTTTTCTTACCTGTACCAAGCTTTGTGCCCCAGTCTTCCTAGCACGGTACGTTTTTCCATAAGGTGCTGTGTTTACATGGCAAAAATCTGGATTTTGGCACTGAACTTTCAAACAGCCACCAAGTCCTTCCTTCGTTTCACCTTTGATAGTATACAAGGTAAGTGGAACAGGTCCAAGTCGGCATTTTTCACAGTTTTGAAGCGCTTCTAACAAAACTGAAAATTCCACTATCCGTCGACCTTCCGGGCGATGTTCTTTTTCATATAATTTGCCCTCCACCGGACAAATCTCCCTCGTGCAACTCATTCCTTTGCAGATAAATCCCGATGCATAGTTATGATCTAGATAATAACTGACCTTTTGGCTCGCTATGATTTAGTTTTTCGGCAACGACAACGGTAGTCCCTAATTTTGTCGATAAGGGCAGCCATTTTGGAACCAAACATAAATACGTCAAGTGGGGAAAACCCACGTCACGTGACTTACAAACAACTAAAATCAAATCAGTTTTTTGGTAAAAAAATAAATTTCGTTTTCTAAAAATTTCTAGAATACTGTCTGAAAAAAATCACCGGTATGCAGAGTTCATCCAGAAAAAATACGAAAACTACGGTAGAGACCGAGATTAACCGACAGCTTGTCCGAGTACGTCGATATTACACGATATTAGACGATGATTTTGCAGAGAGTTAGGCCTCGAACACCTTAACCCATTACCACTCAATCCCTACTTTTGACGCCCCTGAGAAAGAAGCCTTTTGAAAACACTGTGGGAAAAGGAGAAAATGCTGGTAACCAGCATTTTCTCCTTTTCCCACAGTGTTTTCTACCCTTTCCAGAACAAATTTCTATTTTTCAGTCACCTTTATTTTTTCGTCTGCAAATGCTTTCAATTTGGACCAGTCTAGAATTTTCTCGTGTGGTAAAGGGTTAAGTGGAATGGTTAGTGGGGAAAAATGTGCACATAATCCCCACATCCTAGAATTGACACGTATTGCTGTAGCTTTAGAATCATTACAAAATTTACAAAATATTAATTTTAAAAACATAGATTCGAAGGGAGAAAAGCTAAAAGCTGGTAACAGATTTTTCAAAATTCAAATTCATGATAAATGACTTGACTGTTTTTAGAGATAACCTGAGGTATTACTATATAGCTTCGGTGTTGTTAGCAATTTGCAAAACTTTAACATTTTGTAATATCTGTAATTATCAAAGATAATTATATGTTCACTAATCTCATTAAAATCAAATCTCAAAACCATGGCTTTCTTTTCATCTTTCACATGCTATAACAAAAAAATTTAGACTGGGTCCAAATCGAAAGTATTTGCAGACAACAAAAAAAAAAATGAGTGGAAAATGAAAATTTGGGTTTGGAAGGGTAGAAAACATTTTGTGAAATTGAGAAAATGCTGCATACCAGCATTTTCTTATTTTCCCACAACGTTTTCAGAAGGCTTCTCTCTTAGGGTCATTAAAAGTCCAGACCTTGAATTAGATTTGTCCCATAAGAGCATTTGAGATCTAACTCTTTCCCAAAAAATCACATGTTTTAACAATCCAGAGTTATAATCTAGGGGAAAAGGAGAAATTGATTCTTACAGGCAATTTTGGCTTTTCTCACTTTTTTCTTTGAAATTGTTGTCTGCAACTTCGATGCACATTGACCAGTGTAAAACTTTGTCATCTGAGAATGGGTTAGAATTGGACCTAAAGAGGAATATAGATAAAGATATTCACCATTATTCTCTTTTTGTTTCTGACAGGTAACGAAATTGCCAAACAAGGAACTGACAACAACAAATTTTTGAGGTAACATGGAATCTTCCGTGGTTACAGAAAATGATGGAATCTGCATCATTGATATTGATTTGCTTGTTGCAGGATTTTCATGTCCCATGGAAGATTTTTATTTGCTTCTTCCAAAAGATGTGAAATTCTCAGCTAGCAGCAATTCCATTGAGTCTTTTGTTGCTTAAAAGAAAAAGAGTTTGTAAAATGTGTTAAATTAATTTGTTTGGATCTGTAATTGCCATTTAAGTCTTTACCAAACGACAAAATGTTAAACTGGTTCAAATTGAAAGCATGTGCAGACAACAAAATGAATGTAAATGAAAAATTGAAATTTGTTTGGAAAGGGTGAAAAACATTGGGAAAAAGGAGAAAATGCTAGTCACCGGCATTTTCTCCTTTCCCCAGAATGTTTTCAAAATGCCATTTTTTCAGGATCTTTTATTGTCAGGATTGTGTAGTAAAGATTAAAAAAAAACAACATGAAATACATTACGGTAAGTTAATTGTTACCCTCTGCATGCGGTGCCATCATTTCAAATGAAACTGTAATTTGCTTTATCAATATTTTTACATCAAAAAGGACTTCACAGATATGCTTAAATGAGCCTGTGTTCGATGTACTCTTATATAGAGGATGCAAATTGCAAATGTTTGCTTGCTCTATTCAGTAAAATTTCCTTTAGTGTCAGAACCAAAGATCAGTTATAAACCCTCTCCCTCAAAGGAAGAGATAAGCCAAACTTATAGGGTGAAGGTTTATCCCTTTTCTTTGATTCAACTGTGTTGGAAAGTAGGTTAATTTTTTCAACAACAACAAAAAAGAAATGCACACACTGGAAAAGGGGCTTATAGAAATTTACCAAATTCTTAAATACGTTCAAGTACAATTTTCATCAAGTTCTCTTTAATTTTCATAGAATGATAAGTGTTCCATCATAAAGGAAGGTTACTTTTGACATTGAGTTTATGACATTGGAAAATAAAGGAAAGGAGATGTTAAAGAGGTTTGACAGCCAGTAAAGTGTGTGGGACCCTATGCCTCTTGTTATCTCTGTTAATTTTTTTCATTCAAGGGTTTTTTTTTTTAATGATATATATAGTGTTTTCACTGAATGTTTATTTCATGCACCTTGACTGCAATTATATAACTATTTTGGTACTTTACATGTAACAAACAATCTCTTGTTTTCAAATTCTTGGGAAAGAGTAAAGGAAAACAACCTGTAGCAAGCATTTTCACATACAGTGTCTCTGATAGATGAGGCTAAACTTACTACATGCTGATTCAGTTCTGAAACTTCCAGTTTGAAAATGCACCTTGACTGCAATTATATAACTATTTTGGTACTTTACACGAAACAAACAATCTCTTGTTTTCAAAGTCTTGGGAAAGAGTAAAGGAAAACAACCTGTAGCAAGCATGTTCACATACAGTGTCTCTGATAGATGAGGCTAAACTTACTACATGGTGATTCAGTTCTGAAACTTCCAGTTTGAAAACAAAACAAAAAAAAATAGGAAGTTGTGAGATATGCAATGCATGATGAGTGAATTTTAGTAATTTTTTTTTTTTTATGTCAGATTTGGTTATACCCAGTAAGATTTACAAGATCTGTCTAGAAATAGCAAATTGATTTTACTTAAAGCTCTGTCTTCAAGTAAAAGCTCATGTTATTTTATGGTATGGTCAAATTTTCATCATTATTTTGTAATGTTTTCTTAAAGCTGCTTTAATTTTGTACCAAGCATAATCGATATTGTGCTAATAGTTTACTTTTTAAATAAACAGTTTATATTTTTTCAATTTAATTTGTTGTTGTTCATTTAGTCCACCATAATGAGGTGTTTTTGTCCTGGACAAAAAAGCTGTTTTAGTTAGCTACTGGAGAAGTGTTCTAAATAAAAAAGCTTTTGACAATACAAATGAAATTCTGTTCCCTTAATGCAGTTAAACAATGTATTGGATCACAATTACATAAAAAATGTATAACCTAATAGCAGAGATTCGCCTAAAAGGGTTTCCATATTAGCTCGACTACTCTGGAACATAAAGTTGAGGTATTGTCATCACCTTGGTGTCCACTAAGTAAAAGTTAGCTGTTTGAATGCTGAACAAAATTAGAACTTTATTTTATGAGGAAACATTTTGTTGTTGAGCTTGTAGCTTTAATTGTATAGCCATCCGTCTGTATGTATTGTCTGTATTAATCCTGAGCATAAATCCAACCTTTGTTGGTGGATTTCAGAATTATTTGGTCATTTTATATTCCATTATGAAGTGATCTCTTCGGTCAGTCCATTGTCAAGGTCATATGTTTTAATAAGCCAAAATCAGCTTGTGCAGAGCGTCACTCTTATATTTATACATGGATGGGGGGAAAAAAAAGGGTGTACTTGTTCTCCTTGATGATTAGATGTGCCACTTGAATTATTGTTTGAGGTCAAAAATCTTCTAAATCTTCAAGCCCTTCAACAAATGGCGATTTTCAGGACCTTCAGTCCTTTGATTTAGTTATTGCCCTTTAATATTTTTCACATATCATGGAGAATAACTACTCTTCATTCATGGCCCATCCATCAATGCAACTCATTTTACTGACAAGCCCCTTCGGGCGTATATGCGCCGCTCTGCGAAGCTCTTGTTAGTTCTGGTAAAGGTTTGTTGACCTACTAGTGACCTAGTACAAAGAGGGACAGGGTTTTACTGTTGTGATAAGGCATTTTGTTATCCAGTCAAACTGATCCTGCAACTTCAATAAAACAATTGCCACAATGCATATTTTTTTCTGTATTTTGATGTTTCCCCAGCCAAAATGGTTTGTAACAAGACCCTCTTTAACTATAACCAGAAGACAGAATTTTTATAACTGGTCATAATTGAAAGATGTTGCAGAGAACATAATAAATCTTCAAATTAGTAAAAACTTTTATCAAAAAGGGTAGATATTATTGTGTAAAACTAAGAAAATGTAGGTTACTATTATTTTCTTCTTTTCTCACAATGTTTTTCATAGCTTTTTTTCTTTAGTGACCTAAAATGCTGGAATGAATGGTAATTGTTAAAAACTTCTCTTCACCTTTACAGAAAAATCAGGACTTTGGAGCGATACAGGCGCTCAAGCGCCTCTAGTTTTTTGTACTTTGTGATTGTGTAGTGTTTGGTGTTCGGCGTGTCATGCGACATGCGTGTTTCATCATCAACTTTTACTTTGTGTACGTTCTACAGACCACATCTTCTTTCTATACCTATGAAACTTTGTCAGAATGTGAGTCTTGATTATATCTTGGACGAATTTGAAAATGGGTTATGTTTGGTGAAAAACTAGGGCACTATGTCAAAATCTTGAAAGAACCTTGTGTATGTTTGGTGAAAAACTAGGGCACTATGTCAAAATCTTGAAAGAACCTTGTGTATGCTCTAGAAGCCACATTTTCAGTCCAAAACTTTTAACCCTTTACCACACAATTCCAACTTTAAATGACCCTGAGAAAAAACCTTATAAAAACACTGTGGAAAAAGAAAAAAATGCTGGTCACTGGCATTTTAGCAATTATTGAGTCGTCTGTAACTGCTTCTAATTTGGACTAGTCTAAAATTTTATCCTTTGGTAAAGAATTAAAGAGGGTCAGAATGTCTTGATGATATCTAGGATTAGCTGGAAAATGGGTCATGTTAGGTGTTCTTTACATGTTTTACAGGTTGTTCTTTTACAAACGAATTGAATGTCTTCATTGACTGACGCAACCAGAACAAAAGCGTGCAGCGCATGAAAGTCCCTGATCAGCCTTAATATATCACGGTACCCAATGGAAAATTAACTACAGTATCTGTTATACAGATCTCATGAATTGTGTATTGTATAAGTTTGTTGTTGTATGCAGTGTAGTATGTAAATTTTGAATAGCTGTAAATAGTATATGTTGAATTTGTTCATCACCAAACCTTATTATTGTAATCACCATTATCATTAATTGTGCTTTTTCTTTTATTATCTTTGTTTATTTTTAACTCTATTCTAGATCAGAATGCACTTTATTTATGCACTGTCTTTGATTATTTATTTGTTAAAAAAATCTGTGTACTTTGTCAACTTTTAACATGTCACCCACGACAACAGCTTACCTTTGCAGTAAGTGTGGACATAGATCAGCTAATGCATTTGCATTGCCAGAGCTAAGTCCACACTTCCTGGGAGTTTATAAGAAGCGTGGATTTGAGGAGATATTATTCGTTATGATCGATTTCTCGTTTAACTCATTATCTGGTGTGAATTTTGATGAAACTTTATAGAAATGATCCTGGCATAGTTGTCTTCAGAATTTCTTGAATGTGATTCCTTCAAAACCTGCGGCTGTCATGGCAACACAGCTGAAAAAATATTGAAAATCTTTGGAGCTCTTCAGGTTTGAAACCATAAGGCTTTGACCAACTAAATTTGGCATGTAGCTTTATCTGGTAGACCTCTTCCAAGTTCATTCAATTATTGGCCTTGGGATCAAAACTGACCCAGTCCCAGGGACACCCTGGGGGCTTATACAAAAAAAAAATTTAAAATCCTTCTGGTATCTGGCCATAAGGCGCTGGGTTACCAAATTTGACTTGTAGCTTTATCTAAAAAAGACTGCCCAAATTATAGCCCTGGGGTCAAATTTAGCCCCGCCCTGGGGATCAGAAGTTTTATATGGGTTCTCGTATCTAACAATCAACTTGGCATGTAGCTTTATGTAGTGGATGTCTACCAAAGGGGCCCAATTTATAGCCCTTGGGTCTAATTTGGCCCAATCCCAGAGGTCACAAGTTTTACATGGGTTTGTGCAGGAAACACTTCAAAAATCCAATTTTATTTGCATGAAGCCTAGGGCTACCAAATTTTGCATGTAGCTTTGTCTAGTGGACATCTACCAGGAGGACTCAGATTATGGCCATGGGGTCAAGTTTGTTCATACACCGGGTTCTCAAGTTTTACAATGGCATTCATTGTGAAAACGTTATAAATCTTCACCTCGCTAGCTGTAAGGCCTACGACTACCAAAATTAGCCCTGATCAGGACCCTTATATTTTATAGGGCCTTTTTTTGAGGAAGATTTAAAAATCTTTAAGTTTATAACCACATATTCCAGATGTGTACTGTTTGGGCTAGGGTTTTATCTTGTGGACATCCACCAGGATTCAAGTTATTATAGATTTGTGGTAAAAGAAAGCGTTGCCCTGGGTTCATAACTTTCTCAAGGGGTTTTATAGAAAAAAAAACTCTTTATGTCTTTCAGTTTGAAACCAATTTACCAAGTATTGTAATGTTTGGCTAGTAGTGTTTTTACTTATTAACCAGTGGAGCGATACAGGGCTATCACGGTCCTCTTGTTTTCAACACTATTGCCATTTTTCAACACACTGAACCTGAACCTAATGATTATGAGGTAATAAACAATGTTCGTCAAACATTCAGAATAAAATCAGTTAATACAACTCTGAAATGAAAAGGAATGCAGATTTGGGACTAGAAATATGCTAGATATTTACAAAGTGATTATGTTATGTAGTACACTTGACCATTTCCAAATATATGGAAAAATCTGATACATATTTGTAAACAGTTATCAAGCAATCAAGAAACAAGACCTTGATATCAATTATGCTAAAATCATGAAATCAGAGTCATATTATTCTGCATTAGAATGCATATTCTATGCAGTCTGATCTTGACCTACACAGTCAGCTAAAGTGTCCAAAACTGGTCTCTAGCACTGCTAGTTACTTAAACCGCAAAATATTGAATTTGAGAGATTTCACCACTGCAAACATTTTTTGAATGGTCTCTACTTGATAAGAGTTACAATAATTATACCCCCCAAAACTCTGTTTGGGGGATATATAGGAGTCAGCTTGTTGGTCGGTCCGTCCGTCGGTCTGTAGCTTTTCGTCCGCTCTATTTCTCATAAACTACTTGACGAATTTTATTCAAACTTCACAGGTAAACTCAGTATTAAGCAGAAATGTGCATATGAAATGTTGGTTATGGTTCATTGATTTTTCACTGAGTTAGGCCCTTTCATGAAATTTCTTGTCCGCTCTTTTTCTCATCAACTATTGGACAGAGTTGGTTCAAACTACACAAATAGACTCAGTATTAAGCAGAGATGTGCATATCTTATTTTGGTTATGGTTTATTTAGGTTTCATGGAATTATGGCCCTTTGATGATTCTGGACAAATCTCTTTTTCATACTTGAAATTTGTCCGGAGCATATCTCCAAAACTATACTAGCTAGGGTTATGAAATTTCATGGGTGGATAATTTTCATCAAGTGGGAGTGCAATAGACAGGAATCATAACTCTTGCTCGCTTAATTTTTGAATTATTGCCCTTTGTTGTTTTTTATACTTGAATTTTGTCCGGAGCATATCTCCAAAACTATACTAGCTAGGGTTATGAAATTTCATGGGTGGATAGATCTCACCAAAGGGGAGTGCAGTGCACATGAATTATAACTCTTGCTTGCTTAATTTTTGAGTTATTGCCCTTTGTCGTTTTTCATACTTGAATTTTGTCCGGAGCGTATATCCAAAACTGTACTAGCTAGGGTTATGAAATTTCATGGCTGGATAGATCTCACCAAGGGGGAGTGCAGTGCACAGGAATCATAACTCTTGCTCGCTTAATTTTTGAGTTATTGCCCTTTGTCGTTTTTAATACTTGAATTTGGTCCGGTGAATATCTCCAAAACTATACTAGCTAGGGTTATGAAATTTCATGGGTGGATAGATCTCATCAAGGAAGAGTGCAGTGCATAGGAATCATAACTCCTGCTCCCGTAATTTTTGAGTTATTGCCCTTTGTTGTTTTTCATACTTGAATTTTGTCCGGAGCGTATCTCCAAAACTATACTAGCTAGGGTTATGAAATTTCATGGATGGATAGGTCTCGTCAAGGGGGAGTGCAGAGCACAGGAATCATAACTCTTGCTCGCTTATTTTTGAGTTATTGTCCTTTGTCGTGTTTCATACTTGAATTTTGTCCGGTGCATGCCCCAGCTTAACAACTTAGGGTAAGACGGGCGTATCATGCGACAATTTGCCGCTCTTGTTAAACTCTTACTTTTGTACTCAACCATTCTGCATTCTGTGACAAAGACCTGTTTGGTGGCAAGGAGCTGGTGGGGGTATGATCACGTTGAGTGATAGCTCTAGTTTATTTTAAATTTGTAAACTTGTTAAATTTGTAAAAGTTGTAGACTATTTTTGAAAAGTTTCTGTGTATTGTGCTGCTGTATTAGAATTTAATCTGTTGATTTTTAAAAGCACTGACGGAAAAGATGTACAGAAATGATAGTCATATTAAATCACAGAGAAGAATGTGTCGTGGGTAATGGAGCGGTTGCTCATTATGAGTGATGCCTACTTTTCCTTAAATGTTTTCCAGGGCAATAGTTACTGATACATCTTTGTGTTGGACTTTATTTATTTGTTGATTTAATCTAAATTTAAAAAAAAGATTGAAAAAATGTTTCAGATGAGTTAGATAAGGATTGTAAAAGAAAAAAGGGCTTAAAGGTGGCCCTTCAGAATTAGGGACGAAAAGTTTACAAAAATATAAAAATATCATGTTTAAGCTCCCAAAGCCTTATAATCGTCATTCATATTACCCCAGTAGACTAAAAACATCTGACAAAACAAGAAATTAGAGATTTACTACGACCAAGGTCAACATCGACGGGAAACACGTTCTGTTTTTACATGAACAACTCGCTTATTTACATACTGCAAATACACAGATGAAGCTTCAAACATAGCATCCGAAGAAGATATTATGAAAAATGATTACATGTTTGTTATGTAATGGAATTTAAGCATCATTAGTCACATGCTGGTCACTTAACATTCCCACAATGCATTTTTCTTTTTTTGGCGCGAAATCTAAAAATAGCTAAAGAGGCTATGTAGCCTTTTAAGGGAATACCATCAAAAAAAAATTTTTTTTGGTAATTTTATGATTCTTAATTATTGATGATTTGTATTGTTTTGTCATATAAATTTTAGTGATATATATATTTTTTGATTTGGTGTGATGTGAAAATTCTAAGTACCCACCTTTAACCTCTGTGCCACACAATTCCGAGTTTCAACACATCTTTCAAGAACATTGTGAGAAGAAGAGAACATGCTGATAACAGTATTTTCTCCTTTTGTCCACAATCTTTCCTTCTCAAGCAAAGAAAATGTCCTTCATTTTAGCCACAGAAATTTTCATCTGCAAATGTTTTCAACTTGTATGGGTCTAAAGTTTTGTCATGTGGGAAAAATGGTTAACAAATCATGTGTATATACCTGTGTTATTTATAAATAATAGCCACACCCATTTATGTATTTTTGTTTTTTTCGTTTAGCACAAGAGAGAAATAAGAGAAGACTTTAATTTGTATAGTTACAGTTACTAGAAAGAGAAGATATGACTTAACTCGTTATCAAACAACAAAGTTTTAGGCTTGTTCAAATTGAAAGTATTTGCAGATGACAAAATGAAAGTTCTGTAACTTTGAAATTTGTGTTGTGAAGGGTAGAAAACATTGTGGAAAAAGGAGAAAATGCTGGTTACCAGCATTTTGTCCTTTTCTCACAAATTTTTCTAGATGCTTCTTTTTAAGGGTCGTCAAAAGTAACATTTGTGTGGTAATGGGATAAAAGTAATGATAGTGATAATGTCTGTCAAGGAAAAACAATTTAAAAACTCTTCTTGCCATGGCGACAAAACTGAAAAATATTGAGAATCTTTGAAAATCTTCTTTCCAGAAATGATAAGTACTAAGGCTACCAAATTTAGCATGTAGCTTTCTCTAGTGGACCTCTACCAAGTTCCTTCAAATGATAGGCCTGGGGTCAAAATTGGCATCACCCTGGGAGTCACAAGTTTTATATGGGCTTATATAGGGAAAAATACCTACGGTACCTAGCCATAGGGCTTAGGGCCACCAAACGGCATGTATCTTTATCAAGTCGGTATCTACCAAGAATGCCCAAAGTAATAGCTCTGAACTCAAATTGTGCCTGGCCCCGGGGGTCACAATTTTTAGATGGGCTTATATAGGAAAAACTTTAAAAATCTTCTATTACGTAGCAATAAGGCCTAGAGCTACCAAATCTGGCATGTAGCTTTATCTAGCAGGTGAGGTCAAATTTGGCCCCACCCCAGGGGGTCACAAGTTTAACATGGGCTTATATTGAGAAAACTTTAAAGAGCTCCTTGTACCTATACATAAGTCCTAGGACCACCAAATTTTGCATGTAGCTTTAGCTAGTGCGCCTCTACCAAGAGGGCCTAAATGAAAGTATTGGGGTCAAGTTTGTCCCGCCAGCAGGGCCTTTTATTGAGAAACCTTTGAAGATCTTGTTTATAACTACACATTCTAGACCTGTATTATTTGATATGGACCTTTATCCTGAGGACCTCCGACAGGATTCAAGTAACTATAGTTTTATGGTAAAAAATAGCTTTGCCTGGGGGTCATAACTCTCTCAAATTTTATAGAAAAAATTCAGTATGTCTTCAAATTTGAAACAGATTGGTCAAAAATTGTAATGTTTTGTTTGTTATTACTTATTAGCCAGTGGAGCCATACAGGGCCATCGTGGCCCTCTTGTTATTTTACTAATATATATTTCTTTCAATAAAAATGTCTATCTATGAAATTAAACTTTTAAAAAAAAGTCTTAATGACAACTTTGGAATTAATTGCAAAAAAGATAAAGAAGCGCATCAAAAAGGAGTAAAATGCTGGTTACCAGCATTTTCTCCTTTTTCCTTAATGTTTTCTACCTTACGAATTTCCAAAATTCAGGCTGCATGTAACTTTTAATTTGTCATCTGCAAATGTTTTCAGTGTGAGCAAGGCTAAGATTTTGTCTTTTAGTAAAGATTTAATTTAAAACAAATCAATACAATTATGTAGTATCCATGTAAGATATTGATCTAATTACACTTGCATTATCGTTTTGCATTACCTGAGCATGAATTGCTCAAGGTGAGCTTTTGAGATCGCCCAATGTCCGTTGTACACCGCCCATAATTTCTTTAAACGTCTTCTCCATCTTAGCTGCTGGACCAGTCTTGATGACACTTGGCACGGATGTTCCTTGGGTGAAACTCTTCCAAAGTTGTTCAATAGATTTAATTCAACCCGTAACTCCGGTTGCTATGGCAACCAAAAGGAAAAAAAGAAACAAAATATTTAAAAATCTTATTTTCTAAAGCTAGAAGGCGAAGAGCTTTGATATTTGGAATGAAGCATCCTAGTGGACCTCTACCAAAACTGTTTATATGATGCCCCTGAGGTCAAAACTGGCCCCGCCCCTGGAGTCACAAGTTCGAAACATAGCAACAAAGATGGAAAACCTAAAAAAAAAAAAAAAACTCTGAAACTGGAAGGCTTAGAGCTTTGATATTTTGTATGTAGCATCTCCTAATGGACCTCTACTAAGTTTGTTAATTCGATGCCCCTGGGATCCAAACTGGCCTTGTCCCGGGAGACACAAGTTTGAACATAGGAACAAAAATGAAAACTTAAATTCTTCTTTGAAACTAGAAGTTGTAGGGCTTTGATATTTGGTATGTAGCACCTCCTAGTAGACCTCTACAAAATGTGTTTATATGATGTCCCTGGGGTCAGAACTGGCCCAGCCACGGGGGTCATAATTTCTAAATATTGGAACAAAAAAGAAAAACCTCAAAATTCTTCTTGTCTGAAACTAAAAAGAGTAGTGCTTTTATATTTTTTCATACTTGGTATTTAGCATCTCCTAGTATACCTCTACCAAGTTCGTTCATACAATGCCCCTGTGGTCTAAACTGGCCCCACCCCAGGAGTCATAAGTTTGAATATGGGAACAAGAAAGGAACACTTTTAAAATTCTTCTTCTGTGAAACTAGATGGTGTAGAGCTTTGATATTTAGTATGTAGCATCTCCTACTTGACTTTTCCCAAATTTATTCATAAGATGCCCCTGGGGTCAAAACTCACCCCACTCTGGGGCGGTCACAAATTCAAACACAGGAACTTAGAAGGAGAACTTTGAAATTCTTCTTCTCTGAAACTAGACCGCGTAGAGCCTTGAAATTTGGTATGAAGCATCTCCTAGTAGACCTATACAGAGATTGCTCATATGATGCCCCTGGGGTGAAAACTGGCCCCGCCCCAGAGGTCACAAGTTCGAAACATAGGAACTTAAAAAGAAAACTTTAAAATTCTTCCCTGAAACAAGAAGGCATAGAGCTTAGATATTTGGTATGTAGTGTCTCCTAGTGGACCTCTACCAAGTTTGTTCATATGATGGCCCTGCTCCGGGGGTCACAAGTTCAAAACATAGAAACAAAGAAGGAAATCTTTGAATTTTTTCTTCTCTGAAACTAAATGGCACAGAGCTTTGATATTTTATATGTTGCATCACCTAGTGGACCTTTACCAAGTTTGTTTATATGATGCTCCCAGGGTCAAAACTGGCCCCGCATCAGAGGTCAAAAGTTCGAAACATAGGAACTTAAAAGGAAAACTTTAAAATTCTTCTCTGGAACAAGAAGGCATAGAGCTTTGATATTTGGTATGTAGTGTTCATATGATGCTCCTGGGGTCAATACTGGCCCCGCACCAGAGGTCACAAGTTCGAAACATAGGAACTTAAAAGGAAAACTTTAAAATTCTTCTCTGAAACAAGAAGGCATAGAGCTGTGCTATTTGGTATGTAATGTCTCCCAGTGGACCTCTACCTACTTTGTTCATATGATGCCTTGGGATCTAAACTGGCCCCGCCCCGGGTATCACAATTTGAATATGGGAACAAAAAAGGAAAACTTTAATTTTTTTTTTTCTGAAACTAGAAGGCGTAGACCTTTGATAGTTTGTATGTTGCATCTCCTGGTGGACCTCTACCACGTTTATTCATTTGATGCACCTTGAGCAACAACTGGCCCCGCCTCGGGGGGGGGGGGTCACAAATTCAAACAAAGAAACAAAGTAGGAAAACTTTTATTTTTTTTTTCTGAAGCTGGAAAGCATAGCTTTGATATTTGGTATGTTGTGAAGTTTCTAAATTTGATTGGCCACATCAGCACATGTTTAGTGAGTTCAAAATTGGGTCTGAAACTAGGTCACCAGGTTAGTTAAAAGAAATGCCTTTTGGGCACTCTAGAGGCCACATGTTTTGCTCAATTAACTTGAAAATTGGTCTCAATATTTGTCTTGATAGACTCTCACCGGATTCTGAATTTGTGTCAACTGGGACCATAAGCTGGGTCACTAGGACAAATTGAAGAAATTTAAATCTAGAGCACTCTAGAGGCCACAATATGTTCTTTTGACTTAAGATATTTGTCTTGATGTAATCTAACATGAGTTCAAAATTTGGTCTCCTGAGTTCATAATATAGGTCACTAGGTCAAATGAAAGAAATACCTTTCGCACTTTAGTGGCCACATTTCTTACCCAACTGACTTGAAAATTGGTCAGGATGTTTGTCTTTATAAAATAAATGTAAAATTGGGTCACCTGCGGTCATAAACTAGGTCACAAAGTCAAATTAAATAAATACCTTGTGGGCACTTTAGATGTCACATTTTTCGCTCAAACGACCATATATTTGTTCAGAATGTTTGTCTGGATGAAATCTGATATGAGTTTGGATTTGGCTCAACTAGGGTAATAAACTATGTTACTATGTAAAATGAAAGAAATATCTTGTGGGCACTCTAGAGGCCACATTGTTTGCTCAATTAATATTGAAAATTGGTAAGAGTTTCGGTCTTGATAAAATTTCACAAGAGTTTGAATTTGGGTTAACTGGGGTCTTAAACAGTTAGCAGGTCAATTTAAAGAAATATCTCTGTGCACTCTTATTATTATATTTATTGTTCATTTGATTTAAGAATTAAGTGAAATATTTGTCTTAATGAAATTAGTTAAAAAAATGGGTGACCTAGGGCCATATTTTAGATCACGTGGTCAAATTAAAGAAATACCTTTACCAAACGACAAAGTTATAGACTGGTCCAAATTGTAAGCATTTGCAGACAACAAAATAACTGTGACTGAAAAATATTAATTTGGTAACCAGCATTTTCTCCTTTCCCGCAATGTTTTCAAAAGGCTTCTTTCTCTGGATCGTTAAACGTCGCGATTGTGTGGTAAAGGCAACTTTTAACGTGGGGTCATACTGTAGGTCACCAGGTCAAATTAAAGAAATACCTTTTGGGCACTTTAAATGACACATTTATTGCTCAAATAACTTGAAAATTGTCCAGAATGTTTTTCTTGATAAATTTTTCTGAGTTCTAAATTGGAACACCTATGGTGATAAAGTACCCTTTTGATGCCACATTTTAAGCTTAATTGATCAGACAATTGAATTATGCACGTGGAGTGAAATATTGCTTATTGACTCAGGTGAGCTATCCAGGGGCCACCATGGCCCTCTTGTTTGTATTGTAAAATTGCCGTCAATAAACGATAACAATACAAATACTTGTTTTTATTGTTGTAAAATTGTCGTCAGGCCAGCCCGGGTGGCTCAATGGTGAGCGTGTCGGACTCGTGACTTGGTGGTTGTAAGTTCGATATCCGGTTGAGGTGACCTTTCTTTCAGGCGTATTTTCGCCTCTCACCTCTGCTGAAGCATGTGAGAAAAGTAGTCGGTGGTTTTGGAAAGAAAGTTGTGTTAGTACCAGTGTAAAAAGGCAAGGAAACACATTTGCGTCGCCGACCGCAGGATATGACCCTATCTGTTAAAGTGGCATTACCGGTAAACCCCACTACAACCAACCAATCAAAAATTGTCGTCCCAAAATCTTGAGGACCACCTTTATGTAACACTTTTTGTTTTGAAAAATAGTCCGGTTGCATATCCAGAATGCAAAAATCAGATTTGTATTTGAAGTTTGTCATCTAGTAGAAGATAATATCATGCAGCATGATAATTGTACACCTTCATGGAATATTTCTTCACCGGAAATTTATAAACCTTCTCTCAATTCATTTATCAAACAACAATATTTTAGGTTTGTCCAAATTGAAAGCATTTTTAGACAACAAAATAAAATGCCCTGAAAAATTGAAATTTGTTTTGTGAAGGGTAGAAAACATTGTGGGAAAAAGAATCAGCATTTTCTCCTTTTCCCACAATGTTTTTCTAACGACTTCAAAGTTCTTTCTCAGGGTCGTCAAAAGCAGGGAACTGTCTGGTAATGGGTTAAAAAAAGAAAACAGGCGTCACAAGTTTCTATAGAAATCTTAGTAAATATAGTACTGTTGGCAAACGGTTTGTGCACTCAGTTGTCAACGTGATTTATCAACTAATTGGCAGTTTTCACCGACAGATTGATAGATGTGAATAAGTGGTTGTTCATCTCGTTGCTAATCTATTTACATAGGCACCGCCATGTTTAAGATCATGTGACTGGTAGCACAAAATGGTTGATCGATAGTCTGTATCACTCTCTTGCACTCCGGATCATTACATTCACCTCTGTAGTGGACTCGCAAAGTAGTCCGTCATTACGTCATATTTTTGTCACATGACCATGACTCAAAATGGCTACACATACGCCGGTGAAAGAAAGACCAATATCGATTGTTTCGTGTGCTGTTCAAACAGCATGGGACCAATCAGACTTAGTGATAGGAAATGGACAAAAGAGGGATTTTCTGAAAAGCCTAATATCATTAAAGGACGATAACTTGATTTTAAATCGTACAAACTTAGATCCAGCGGTGTGTCAAATCAGTTGTCATCATTGATGGGCGCAGCCCTTTTTGTTAAAATCGGCGTAAGATTCTTAAAAGTGAAGAGGCTCGAAAAAAATAGTTCCATTTTATACAGGTAAATTCATTAGTTTGAACGCACCTATAATGTATCCAGAATCATATTTCCTTTGTCTGACTTACAATTTTACCTATGAAACAGTTAAACAGTAACAAAACATCTTTTCCCCGGTTTGACAAGATTCTTGTCATTTAGCCCGTCGCAGAGATGTATGTGAGGTAACGAACGACAACTCTGCTCGGAGATTGAGTCTGTATAGTGTTTAACCCTTTACCACACAATGACGACTTTTAATGACCCTGAGGAATAAGCCTTTTGAAAACCTTGTGGATAAAGGGGAACATTCTGGTAACTAGTATTTTCTCCTTTTCCCACAAGGTTTTCTACCCTATCAAAGAAAAATTTAGTCATTTTAGCCACTATGAAATTGATGCCTACAAAATGTTTTCAATATGGATAGGTCTAAAATTTTGCTGTGTGGTAAAGAGTCAATGCCTTTTTCAACACTATTTCAGTTATGTCACGACAGCTTGTGCGCCTTGCTTTCTTGGAGTTTCTTTTTATTTACTCCACACATTATTCTTACAAAACCAATGGCGACCTAGTTTAAAACGGAAATCACACTAAAAGGGCACTCGTCACAACTTAGGCGATTCCATAACTACATCTAGCCTTGTCCGCATCAAGGAAGTTTCTATTTTATACTGCCAGACATATCTTAAACATAGCGGTTAAAGAAGAAAATATATTTTACATTTCGTTTAACTATTTACCAAACAATTACGACTTTTAACAACCCAGAGAGAGAGAGAGAGAGAGAGAAAAAAAAAAAAAAAAAAGAAAACATTGTGGGAAAAAGAAAAAATGCTAGTTACTCATTTTCCCACAATGTTTTCTACCTTTCTCAAAACAAACCTCAACTTTTCAATCACGTTTATTTTGTAGTCTACTAATGCTTTCAATTTGGACCAGTCTAAAATTTTGTCGTTTGGTAATGAGTTCAGCATACTTATTTTACATCGATTGAGAAACAAGTTCTTACAACTTATTCTAATCTCTCAAAATAACTAACTAGAACAAGTATTTGGGTATAAATTCACTAAACATGATTTATTCATTCAAAAGAAAAATACAAAAAACATCTGAACTTCTTAACTACTCCATCCCATTCTTTTATTCACTCATTCTATCCAATGTTAAAAGACCATTTTTTTCTTGAAGTGAAAAAAACTTTAATATGTTACCCCTTAATCCAGACTTTTAACGACAGTAGAAAATCTGGCTTTTGAAAACATCATGGGAAAAGGAGAAAATGCTGGTAACTAGCATTTTCTCCTTTTTCAGGCATTTTCTACCCTTTCACAGAAAATTAAGTTCACTTGTAACACTCAAGTTTTTTTAACGGTATACGCGTTCAGATTTGTGAGAGTAAAAAAAACAGCATGTTTGAAAGGGTTAAGCCTTGGTCACACCAAGGTTACGGACAAGTACCGGATAAAAATAATTTTATCCGTTTGCGTCCGTTCTTATCCGTTTTATGTCCGTTTCTTATCCGATGACTCCACTACTTTTCCAGCGATGTCCGGTGATGTCCGTTCCGTCCTGTGGGAAGTTTTGAGAATGTTCAAAATTTCCACCGGACAAAATGGACAGAGATGTGCAAATTACATACTTTGGGTGCATCTGACTATTTATAGCCTCAGTATGTCACGTGACCGATACTTTCCTCGTATGTTGGTGCTTGGTATGTTTCCGTTCAACATATGTTGGAAGAACGTCTTGTCCTGTTCTTATGCATTGCTCTTCCGTTTTATCCAGTACAAGTCCATTTTTCGTACGGTGATATCCTTTAATGGACCCGTTTGTTATCCAAAGCATACCCAGTAAACATCCGTCTTTTTCATTACATGTGCTGTACTCGTGCGGACATTGTGTGGCTTCTTCAGTCCTAATACCGATCCCGTGTGCCTCGAACGGCAGACGAGATAATTTGTGGTATTGTCGAAGACAATACCACAATGAGTTCAAGATTGAATTTTGATAACCATGTATCTTATTTTGTACCGTGAATCTAAAACTCCATCGCGTTTAGATACACAGCAGTAGAAAGAGATTGAGTTCAAGTAGTTCCGGCTTAAATTTTGCCGGAATATCCCGGATGTTTGTAGCTTGAAAATGCTTCAAACGCTTTGGAATATCATTACTACGTTCTCTCTCCTAACCACATACAAACAGACAAAGCAATGATTACATGCTCTTTTATCGCAAAAAAAGCCAGACGGGCTGAAAAACGTAATTTCAAATGTAATAACTCGGCCCTTTTCAAAAAAAGTCGGTCGTCAATGACACTGATAAATTAATCAACCTCCGAAAGGTCCCGGGCTTTAGGTGGCAATAATATAAAACTTGGCATAAAGTAGTTCAATTTAAATATATGAATATTGCCATTTTCTTCATAATTTGCAGCTATCTAGGACGACATTTCAATTTAAATCTTGATTTGCAGATCTTCTATATGATACATATTTCTACATTTGCCAGCGTATCCATTTTGTCATAGCGTACCCAAACTCTTTAGAGTCTATACCGAGACAGCGTACCCAAACTTTGTAGAGTTTTAGTTCAACCATTTTGTGCAAAACCGAAGGAAATAAACCCAGTTAAACTCATTTTTTCTCAGGCAAATGACTTTTACGATGTCACTCAAATATGTAATTTGAAATGGCATATTAAAATACATTGGGCGAGGCTATCGATCGTTGAGATAATTATTTTTGATTGAAACTAGCTTCTCGCGAAATGATACAAATTTGCCAACTGACCTTGGGCTTTTTCGTTCAAAAACCAATTCGTTCCATGGCTTGTTGGTCCTATGATTGCACGTTACTCCATTTGATTGCCCATGAATATTTATAGATCGAGGTAATAGACCATTTGCCAAATACCGTTACTGACGCGTCACCACGAGTTACTTCCCTTTCCACCCGACAATTTTTCACAATCCCCGAATATTGAAAGTGTCATATTTTTTAAATGGATTACACACTAAACGCGATAAATAAACAACCTAAAACGGCCGTGTCGTTAGTTTCATCAATTATCTTTTTCGAAGACACACACAAAAAAGTACTGTTATTTTATCAATTTTTCGGTAGATTTCGGAGAGTAAAGCGGTATCATTTATAAGCGCTGTCTCCTGCCGGGCGTGTTGATAGAGCTTTTTGTATGCAGACTGCATTAACCCTTTGGCTACCAAGTGCGACTCGATGACCTTTTGCAGACAATATAGATTCAGATCACACCAGGAAGAACATGCAGTCTGATCCTAGATCTACACTATCCGATACGGAGATTTTTTTCCTTGAGATATTCCTTTGAAATAACTTTTGAGGTTTTACTATTGGCTTTAAAAGTGGCATTTAATATATTTAGTAAGATAAGGTTTAACTTAAATTAAACAAATACCCCCCTCCATTCCTAAAGAAATTAGTGCAAATATACCGTTTAAAGTGGGACCTGTTAACCAAGGTTACATAATGCATTTGAAAAAGAAATGTTCAGGCAGAAAAATGCATCTTTTGGCGCCAGTAATTAGAACAGACTTACCCTCCGTCACAGCTTTTAACAATTCCAAACCTTTACAAGTGATCAACGTAAGACTAAACGGGATAAACACTTAATTATTACATGTGTGTGTTGGTGCCTAAAAAGAACACAACAGCTTTTCAAATAGATCATCCACTTTGACGGTGAAACACTGAGATCAAATGTACAACCAGCTAACCCTTGACTAGCTTTTCAATGAAAATAAGTATAGCACGTATTCGCTTCCTGAAAATGAATCTGTAACATCTTTTCTTCTAGAGGGAATGGAAGGTTTGAAATTTGAACTAAACTTTGTTATTACGATAGTCAACTTATAAGGTAGTTCAAACAGGAACATGGCAAACATGCAACTATACAGATTTTTAAAAATGTTATTTCAAAGTTAAGACTTTTGCTATAAATTCAAAATGTTTGATGTCCCAGTTTTTTGTTAGTAGACTGTCTCTGTCTTTTAGCAGATACTGGAGCGATTTTTTGGAAAAATTATCACATTAATAGTTTAAATAAATCAAACCACAGATTCCTGGACTTCGAGCCTGTACGTTACAAACTTAGCTACAGAATTACGCAAACATTGGTTGAATAATCAGACATAAAATTAGGAAAGGTCTATTGCAGGTATATTGATGTTATCCCCCTACACCCCATTTTTTATAACACTGAATCTTTCACCAACTCTTTACGAAAGAAAAATTTGAGACTTGCCCAAATTGGAAGTCTTTGCAGATAACAATTTGAATGTGGCTTAAAAATGAAATTTTCTTTAGGAAGGATAGCAAGGGAAAAGGAGAAAAGGTTGGCTACTAGAACTTTAACCCTTTTCAACAACATTTTAAAAAAAAAACTATATTTCTAAGGGTCGTAAAAAACTTGGGTTATGTGGCATAGGGTTTTAAATAGTTAATGCGAATGTTTTCACCCGACGACAACACTTTGGACTCCAGATACTTAGCATATGGAGACAATTGAATAAACGTGGGTCAAATGGTTGTAATTGTCTTTGAAAAAGTAAAAACAAAAAAAAAACAAACTATGGTTGATACAGGAGGACATGCATGTTGCAAGCCCTTCCTTTTTTCCTCAAATATTTTCGCTCACACTTTGAAAATTCGTTTTTTTTTCCACAAATCTTTAAGAACTACATATTGATTACTTTCAGTTTTCGGTTTTTTGAAAGTGTGTGTGTGTGTGTGTGGTGGGGGGAAATGTGTTAAGGTTGAGAAAGTGAGACAAATAACAGACAGTGGGACAAATCAGCACGTCTGCCCCCATTTTACACACATTTTTTAACTCCTAAAAATTCTTCTTTTCTGAAACTGCTGGTCAGATTTTGAAAGGACTTTTACAGGTGACCTTTTAAAAATTGCTTGGTAAAATAATGATTTTGTTTCCAGTGTTTCAATACCTTAAAAAAAAAGGCTATGGTCCTCTCAAAAATTCAGGTGAGCGATCCAGGGCCATCTCGGCCCTCTTGTTTACTTTTTGCCAGGTTTTAAAATTCATTTCCCTTTCAACAAACTAACATCTGGACCAGCAACATAACAACAGATTGTCATCTTTAGTATAATTTCCATTCTTTTGAATGGTACCATTCAAATTTAAATACATGTTAACGCCCAAGGATGACAAGGAGTAAACGAACAGTAAGTGGGGGTAAGTTAATAAACTTGTGAAAAAAATGACTAGGGCCAGGTTTCGTGAAAAAACCCATGTCTCTTTTTTTGCTCAAGTCTGCTAATGGACTTATCTCCCAACTGAAGTTAACTTCATAATTCTTACGAATAAAGACCACAACAAAGAAAGAAATAAATGTATAGCTCAAATACAAACCACATCTGGTGGGATTCGAACCCTTGAAGGGACAAAAAAAACCCTTGTTTTTCGAGGTTTAAAATACTAATACCATAACCACTAAGCCAATGAGATATCTCTCAGAGGCAGTGTTCAGGTAATGTATTTAAATCGTGACGAAGCTATGCACGAAGGAGTGGTCTCTTGTAACACACCCCCTCTTAAATTCATAATTTATTGATGACTCAAAGCCTTATTGGGCAGTAAATCTGCTTTTGGGCAACAAATGGGATGGCTCAATGGCCGATCCTGGACGAGCCCCTATCTTACGTACAAAGTCCTTAACAAAGAAACAAATGCACATATTAATAGCTTCAATACAAACCTCATATGGCGGGATTCGAATCCTTGAAGTCTATCTAGTCCTAGATACAAAAACAAAAAAGGTTTATTATTTATATGTATGCTTCCCTCTAGAGCTTTTTGAAACTTTGAAAGGAGAACATTTTGGTAACTAGCTACTTATTTCATGCTTTCTGGTAGGTTATCGAGAAATAATCGTGAATTTTTGTCTCGATATTCCACCGGTATGGCCATTGAAAATACCGATTTTTAGGCCAGGGAATTCCTCTCAAGGGATTCCCTTGCCTATAAGGATCGTAAGCTGCCTATTCACACAAAAATGTTGGACGGTGTGTCCACTCTATATCACTGAGTCCGCCAAAACAACTAGTTTCCCAAGTATATACAGAGATTGCTTATCACACGGTGTGAATGTTTTCCTTTTCTCAAAGCTTTCATCTGCAAAATGCCATGGAATTGCAAGGGTATTACGACCCTTTAATAACTGACGAGTATATGTCTTTTATCCCGTTTTTGTCATTAACAGTGACCTAATAAAGGCGTAACCTAATAAACTTAGCTTTAATCCGACAGTTGTGTATTCCTACGCGCTATATACCGTTAATATCTATAACGCTCTCTCTTACACATTCATGTATGGTGAGAGTAACGAACGACAACTCTGCTCGGAATTTGTCTATAACGTTGTGTTGACATTTGAACATATGTGTCACAAAACGCTTCTCCGCTAAAATGCGATTGTAAATAAAGCAAACTACATATAGAATATTGGCCCGTGTTATGTTTATCACTTTTTCTTATGTATATCGACTAAATCTAGGGTACTTCAGCGGAATGCTGGAGAAATCGGCCCCTGGAGAAATCGTCCCCAAACTGCTTGGCCCGTGTTATGTTTATCACTCCGGAGAAATCGTCCCCTGGAAACGATTTCTTTGGTAAAATCGTCCCCCAATAAGATTTTAGAAAAATCGACCCCAACATCAAATTTCATCCATATCGTTAATCAAGTTGTCTATAAGAATATTTTTGAAAGTTCGTTGTCTTTAGTATGTACATTATGTGTATTAGTTACCTTTATCCAAGAGTTATTTGGTAGTTTTGTCATTGTTTATACTGCCTATTTCACATTGATAGGATGTATTTCACACCTTTTACACCTGTCACAAATAGATTACACCTGTGTGATTCTAAAAAAATGTCTTTGATTTGAAACCAAATAAATGCTTATAATTTTTTTCTGTAGTCGTTCGCTTGTCATTTAATAATTTTTTTTTATCTCTCTCTCTCTACAAGTGTCATATGACATACCTGTGACCAATACCATTTAGCAGGGGCATCAGTGTCTCTGACACACATATTTCTAGTGTTCACTAGGGCGTGTGTGCATCCGAATATTTCCAGTCCATAACTTCTACAATTGTGGATGGATTTCAAAATAATTTGGCACAATTGACCTCCATCACGAATAAAATTAATCTGCCATTTGAAATATCTGTTGAAGTAGGTTGAAGATCAAGGCCACATTGAAGGCCAATGTTTCGTCCGAACCATAACTCCTACATTTTTGGATAGATTCCGTTATAAATTAGCATAATGCATTGTTCTCCATCATGAGCAGAAGTTCCCTTTGAAACATTTATTCAGGTCTAGGGTCTAGGTCAAGCTTGAGAGTCAAGAGTTCGCGGGCTTGACACAAGTTGTCCTTGGACAACGATTATGAATTAGGATTAACGTCTTTTTATATTATGTAGATATAAGTATCGAAGCTCAAGTCACCGTGACTTGTCCGTAAAATAGGCAAGTAAAATAGGTAAACCGAGCCTAATCGTTTTCCCAAAACAATCCAACCTTTTCACAGTATTTTATTGAGAAAATATTCTGGCTAAAAGAGAATTTGCTTGTAACAAGCAATTCCTCCCAATTTCCCCAAAATCTTACTTTTCAATATACACGAAGAACTACTTTGGATTTTCATCTACAACTTCCTTCAAATATGACCAGTTCGAAATTTTGTCGACTTGTGGAAGGTAGAGACAACATGACCAACTGCCATATCACTCCAATCTTTATTATTCATTACATTTTACATTGATGTCTATCTTACATGTATTTTCATTGAAATCAATAAAAATAAATATGTTCTTGCGTCATAAATGTAAAAAATAACGTCATTCAGGACTGCAAGACATCACCTGTCTCAGAAAATTTCGATAATCAAAGTTGGTATTGCACCGATTAAATAGTTTAATTTTGACTTGGGATTGTTTACAAGCACGACAAATTACTAAGTATTCTAAGCCATTATCAAGCACCCCATAACTGTGAGCACATGCCTAGCTCTGGCTTAATTAGTTTCTGGCTGGTGCTTTCTAGTATCAGTTCAAAATTTCCTGTTAAAACCAAGAATTCCAGGGGCTTAGTGGAATCCGCTTGTATCCCTTTCCGTCTACCTGTTTGTATTAATTAAAATTGACCTCTTGTATCGTTTTGTATCCTCAAAAACTGGCCTTCAGTACTATCAGTACTTTGATTGTATTCTAGTTACCCAGGTAAAATACGCATGACTCATAACCAGATGGAAATATGACGTCATTTACCTTACATTTCTCACGCTTGATGAAATATTGTAATGCGTTGCAATGCCGCGGGGGATACGCCACGGGGAATGACTGAAAAAGACTGTACGAGATTTTGATAAATTTTCTCCCAGAAAAGGTTAAGAACATGTAATAAATATATTTTTTTTTTGTCTGTGAAAGATTGAAATTTATTTCATCTGGTGAACACAATCAGTAATATTTTTACCACTTGAAGCTTTAATTCCGTAACATAACAAACATGTAATTATTTTCCATAATGTCTTCTTCGGGCGCTATGTTTCAAGCTTCGTTTATGTATTTCCGGTATGTCAATGAGAGTAAATTTCTGATTTCTCTTGTTGTCGGATTATTTTTCGACTACTGGGGTTTTGTGAATGAAAATGAAAAGGCTTTTGGAGTATAAAGATGATTTTTGTTTTGTATTTTTGTGAAAGTTTCGTCCCAAAATCTGAAGGGCCATCTTTAACGTATCACCCGGGAGACTATTAGTAATCTTAAATGGCCAGCCGTGGGGATCCAACCCAAACCCTTAAGTGACTGAAAACATTACGTTCTTGATTCCTACGCTATACCTACTGCGTTATCTCCCGCTAGATGGCATTCTACAAATACTCATACGTCTAATTTGGGCATCCTGGGTACAAAACCGGACTACTTTTCTACGCGACAACCGTAACTTTGAATTTCAAACTAAAACAAATGTTTATTCAATAAAACGCTACCTGATGCTATTCATTCAGCTATGATCAGCAGTTAAGAGAAATCTGGAACTAGAATAGGCCTTACCTTTCCACAAACGTATTGATAAAAGCCATTTTCTCCATTGCTACTTCATAGCGCGTATTACTACAATCTCCACAATATCAGGGAGAGTGATGCGTTGTATAGGACAGGTCGAATCTCTGAAGAATATGTCTTGTCAGCCGATATAGCTCAGTAGATAGAGCGTAGGACTAGTGAACACAATTTTTCGGGTCACTACAGGTTGCGGATTCGAATCCCCGGCTTGACAACTAAGATTACTAATAGTCTTTCGGGTGAGACATTAAACCGAGGTCCAGTGTGACGGTGCTAAACGCCGAGCACGTTAAAGAACCAGGCGAAACTCTCAGTAGTTTCGTCCTGTATCCTTGCACTATCCCCCGTAACAACTAACCATCTTCATGGGTCGTCGCTCAGATGGGCAACCGTTAAATAACGATAAATAAACGAAAATAACCAAGAATATGACATGCGCAGACAACGATACCTACTGACCTATGCTGGCGACAGGGGGGGTCTAAAAATGGGAAGTGACTCAAAGGTTTGTTTTCAGAATATGCGATAGACAGTTGTCGTTCCTGACAGGCTACACGGACAAGGAAGAACATCGAATAGTTTCAGGTCCTTTTACCCTTTCCCAAACAATCCCTGGTTTTTACGGGTCTGGAATAGTAGCCTTTTGAAAACATTGTGGGAAAAGGAGAAAATGCTGGTAACCAGCATTTTCTCCTTTTCCCACAATGTTTTCTACCCTATCATAGACAGAAATCATCTTTTCAGCAAGAGTTGAATTGTCGTCTGCAAATGCTTTCAGTTTGGTCTAGTCCAAAAGTTTGTCGTTTGGGAAAGGGTTAATCCGTAAGCTGCTAGGCTTGACTTCAAGGACCTTCTGCGGATAGTATATTAACAGTATAATAAATTCGTTGTACGGTCAGGTGGCAGGGGACTGCGAAACTTGTTCACGGCTGTGGTGAATCATATTACCCCGAGTTCGGCTCTGGGCAACTTGATTCACCACGGCCGTGAACAAGTTTCCAAGTCCCCTGCCACCTGACCGTAAAACTAATAAAGTCTCTATGGGACCTTGTGTTTACCTTTCAGCCGTCACATGATAGCTCCGGACTGGAGTGACCGGCCTTGCGTGATGGTCGCATTGTTTTGAGCTGACATTGCCATTGATTGATTTTTTGCGATATTTCGACGGTGCCACTGAATTGATCATTCAAAGCCGAGGACATCATAGCGCAGGCTGTTCCAGCTAAGTAGCACCCTGTAAATACTGCATAAACTGTTCTGAATTTGTGTTCTTGTTCTCAGAAAGAATTCAATTGAACAAAGGAATGACCTTTAACCTGACAGAATTTTGTCTATAGATAGAAACTTGTCCAGCAACATTACTTAGAGTCACATACCGTGAAACTGTATACATAAACAAAGATGGGCATATCTTTAGAAGCTTGGCGAAGTCAGATAGGTAGCTTTACTCAATTGGCTTTACGAAAATCATCAGCAAGAGATGTAAGGCTGAGGTCGATCTTTAAAGTTTTATCACTTTCTCTCCGATTAGCTCTTTTTGCGCTGTTAATGTCCCAGTGTATTGAACCCAATCCCGGACCGACGAAGGGGGCAAAGGGAGGTAACTCCGATGTGGAACGCACCACCCGGTCCAGTCATATAAGCCGCGTCATGGAAAAGGATACCCCTAAGCGGAGTGGTGCTCGGAATAGAACAAACTCTGATAAAACTGAAACGGGCTCTAAAACAGTAAGTGACTCTAGTTTAACTTCTACTCCTGTCTCTACTACCAGACAAGACCCAGAACAACCAACAATAAATGAGTGGTTTACTGGTCGAATCAGCGATACCAGTGCAGATAAAGACGATGCTCAAAGTTCCCAGACCACAAATGTCGCCTTACCTATTCTTATTTATATACAGAGGAGCATTAAACAAATGCATACTAAGTTTGACAATTTAGAAAGATCAATGAATGACTTAAAGCAAGAAAATAGACATTTAAGAGAAGAAAATAGTAAATTAGTGAGAGAAATGGGTAATCTGAACTCAAAAATAGAGAATCTCGAAGCCCAATCTCGGAGACAAAATTTGAAATTCTTCAATGTCCCTGAGTCTGAAAAGGAAAGTTGGGAAGAAAGTGAACATAAGATCAGACAATTTATGCGAGATACTTTGGATATAGATGAATCTACCATAAGTATTGAGCGCGCTCACAGACTACCGGGCAAATATAAACCGAGACCTATCATTGTTAAATTTTCCTTCTTTAAAGATAGGGAAAGAGTTCTACAGAGTTTCAGACAGAAAAGAAGACAAGGTGATGAGGGCGATATGGTGCCGAGATCAAAAATCAGTGTTGAAGAAGACTACCCGCAGAGAATAAGCAAGGTACGCCGCGCATTCACACCATTTCTACGTGAAGCAATAAAGGAAGGAAAAAGGGCCTACTTACAGTATGATAAGCTAGTAATAAAAAATGAGCGTTATTCTTTCGATGAAGTAAAGAAAGAACCTGTACTTTTAAGTAGATAGGTATCAGGCCGAGGTTTGCCATTTGAACTATCATCCAGAGGAGACAACAATCATAATTTGTCAACTGAAATAAAGCCGAGCTTTAACAAGATTTCAATTTGTTGCTGGAATGTTGCAGGTCTGCTAAAATATGAATTTGACACCCATTTTATGGACTTTTGTTCAAAATTTGATATGCTTGGTCTTGTAGAAACATGGGGAACAAATGACAGCGATTTTACAAACTTTTTGCCCGGCTACAAACAGTTTCATTATTTTAGGCAAAAGACAATAGGTGCTCGTAGGGGATCAGGTGGCGTTTCAGTATTTATCCGCGACAATGTTTATGAGGATTATAAGATACAAAGAATTTTCTGTAATGTAAATGAGGCTGTGATTTTACATTTGCAAAATCTCGAAACATGTATTAAAGAAATTGTTGTTATATTCGCCTATGTCGCTCCTGAAAACTCTACAATCTACACTTACAATGATACAAATGGTATTGAGTTATTACAATGTACCGTTGACAATGTAATATCTGAGTATCCTAATGCTTCTATACTTTTGGCGGGAGATTTAAATGCACGCACTGCAAATTGTCTTGATTATATTCCAAACGATACTCTTTCATATGTTTTTAGTGATAAGTCTTTAGATTATCATACGGATTCCTTCTGTCTCGGTAGACGATCGAAAGATGAAAAAATTAACAATTTTGGACATTCACTGTTAGAAATGTGCTGCAAGTTCCTTTGACATGCACATTATGAATGGTAGATTGTTCAATGACCATGATGGGAATTTTACATATTTTTCTACAAATGGTCAAAGTGTAATTGATTATATTATAGCATCTACAGATCTTATTAGTTATGTTTCCTATTTCAGTGTCGAGGATATAGACTTATCTGATCACTTTCCTATCTGCTGCACTTTAAGTATGTCCGAAAGTTTGCAAGCAAACCTATCAAATGATACGGATCCTGCACATGCAAATGATTCTTTGACTACATGGATTAAAATGAAGTGGAAACATGAGTTAAAGGATAACTTTCTATCAATATTTTCTGATTTATTTCAGACTTTCAGTCGTGATTTAGAATCTCAGGGCTCGCCTTATTACATGGAAACTCTCTCTTCTTTCATACAGCTTTATCAAGTAGCGGGTGCGAGCATGCAAACAAACACTAACGTGCGCACTCACAATACCCAGCCTGAGTGGTGGGATGGGGAATGTAGTTCGTTAAAAAGAGACAAATATCGGGCTCTTCGTCAGTTTCGCACATTTGACTCCGATGAATACCGAAATCTGTACATCACACAGCGCAATCGCTTCAGGGCAGTATGTAAGCAAAAGAAACAAAATTTTCTTCGTAAAAAACGCGAGGCGCTAAAAGCAGCCAATAAAAACCCTAAAGAGTTTTGGAAATTGATTAAAGAGAACCGTATGACTAAAGAAGTAGAAACTAGTATACCAGCACGTGATTGGTATAATTATTTCCGTGATCTTTTCTCAAATAACGATTTTCCACAGAAAGATCTAAACTTCAGTGACGAGGAATCGCTCCGTTCGAACCGGAATCCAGTTGACAGTAGTTGTCTAAATCTACCAATAGCAGACGACGAAATCATCAATAGTGTTAAATCTATAAACAATAACCGATCTCCTGGTCCAGACGGTATCAATATAGAAATGTATAAACACACATTAACGTTAACACTTCCATATCTTAACAAGCTGTTTAATGAAATGTTCGATTCCGGCATTTTTCCTCTCGATTGGGGAAAAAGCATTATTACTCCAATACACAAGAAAGGCTCTAACACTGACCCTAATAACTATAGAGCTATATCACTTATTGATTCAATTTGCAAAATTTTCATGAACATTTTGAATTGCCGTCTGAGTCGCTGGTGCGAAGAAAATACAATTTTAGACGAGTCACAGGCTGGCTTCAGGAAGGGCTACTCAACAATAGACAACATATTCATCTTAACGGCACTGGCTCAAAAATATCTTTCTAAGAAACGCGGGCGGTTTTATTGTATTTTCATAGATTTTGAGAAAGCCTTTGATAATGTACAACAATAGTCAGCTTTGGACAGCATTTGAAAGAATCAACGTTAATGGAAAATTCCTTAATATACTTAAATCTGTCTACAATAATTCAAGGTCATGTATAAAGGTTAACCATAAACTTACCGAATTTTTCAACTGTTCAATTGGAACCCGTCAGGGCTGTGTAGCCAGTCCAAAAATTTTCAGCATTTTTATAAATGATTTGATTAATTACTTACAAAACAAATGTGGTAAAGGAATTTTTGTTTCAAACGAAATTCGTGAACTGTATGCGTTAATGTTTGCAGACGATATATCCAGCTTTTCGGATACTGTTTTACGCCTCCAAAAACAAATAGATTGTATATCAGATTACACTAATATTAAGGGTATGAAAATCAACGCAGACAAAACGAAGATGGTTGTATTTCGAAATGGTGGAATTGTGAAAAAAACAGAGCGATGGTTTTTGGACGGCAAACCGTTAGAAATCGTACCTTTTTATAAATATCTAGGGGTGTACTTTACACCTATACTATCATGGTCTGTTACTCTAGACAAACTATCCTTACAAGCGACTAAAGCCTCACATAATATTTTCAGATACCAAAAGAAATGTGGAAACATCGGGGCAAAAGATACATTTAAAATTTTCGACGCGACAGTTAAGCCGATCCTTTGCTATGCATCTAGCATTTGGGGCCATTCTTACAACAAGAAAGTAGAAACAACACATATTAAGTTCTGTAAGCGATACTGTTTACTATACAATAACTGTCCTGATGCGTTTGCGCTGAGTGAATGTGGCAGACTTCCATTATGTACAACCTATATGTATAACTGCATTAAGTACTGGTTACATCTACTTCGCCTTGAGCCCCATAGATATCCAAAACAATGCTATGGCATGTTATTTCAACTTGATAATGCTGGTAGAGACACTTGGGCCACCTCAGTTAAGCAACTATTGTATAGCTTTGGTTTTGGATACGTATGGCTGGCTCAGGGCGCGGGAGACCACCAACTATTTTTGAATACTTTCAAACAAAGGTTAACTGATTGTTATAGCCAAAATATACACAGTGAAATAGAATCGACGTCAAAAGGCAAACATTACCAGAACTTTAAGTCACTTTTAACAGTAGAAAAGTATTTATCTATAAACCTGAATTATGACTTAAAAAAGGTACTTGCTAACTTTAGATGTTCTTGTCATCAGTTAATGATTGAAAAGGGCAGACACCTAGGCATTGACAGAGAGTTAAGGTACTGTCCGCTTTGTCTTACCCTAAATGTTGGGGTTGTTGAAGATGAGTTGCACTTCTTTCTTTAATGCAACTTTTATGAAAATATCCGCAAAGTCTATTTTTTACCTAAATGGTTATAAAACAGGACATCCGAATCCTTCTATGATATAATGTCTTCAAAAGATCAAGACTGTATATTTTGCGTGGCTAGATATTTATTGTCTGCATTTAAGGTGAGACAAGACATTTTAGATCCTTAAAAAAAACATTATCTTATTACTTCTCTCTGTCACATAACTTGAAATTAACATGTTTATTTATTGTAGGCCAGGGGCCTAAACCATCGAGTAATCTTTTGTATTCTTTTGTTTATCGTATTTAATTGTTTAATTTTAGCAGCTATTGAACCTTTGAACTTTGGTGGGTAAAAATGATAAAACAAAACTATTCAGTCGAGAAATGCAGTCAAAATTTCGCTTTTTTTGTTGTTGTTGCTGTTTTTTTTTTTTCGGCTGAAATAGTTAAAAAGGAAACAGAGATATTTCAAGGACGGACTGCATATTCCGTGCAGTCTGTACTTGATCTACACTGTTGTATTAATATAAGCTTCGTTACCTTAAGTGTTATGAGTCCGTTATAAGATGTGAACATTTTAACCCTTTTCCAAAAAATACTGGTTTTTACGATCCTGAGAATGGAGGCTTTTGAAAGCATTGGCGTAAAGGGAGAAAATGCTGGTAACCAGCGTTTTGTCCTTTCCCCAAAATGTTTTCTACTCTCCCAAAGTAATGTTTTTTTCATTTCATAAGTCACATTGACTTTAACATCTACAAATTTGCTTTCAATTCAGACAAGTTTTAAAATTTTGTTGAGAACTAGCAGTTCTATACAGATTCTCTGTAAGTCGGTCACTCAACTTGATGGTATGAATTATGTTTGTAAAAATTTGTATTGTGGGCCGGAGGCCTAAATTACTAAATAAAAGTATTGTATTGTATTGTATTGTATTGTATCTGTTAGGCAGTAATGTCGTGCGGCAACGAAAACCTAAAGAATTCGTAGATAAGTAGATTAAAATTAGAGAAAAAAAAAAGATCTCTAAGAAGTTTGAAATGACCCGAGCCCCTCGTATTGAAAAATGTGTATTTTGTTTTACCCTTTTCCTTCTATACGAGCCCGCCCAGGTGGCTCAGTGGTGAGCGTGTCGCATTCATGACCTGTTGGTTGTGAGTTCGATACCCGGTTTAGGCGAACTTTCTTTCAGGCATATTTTCGCTTCTCACCTCTGCTGAAGCATGTGAGAAAAGTAGTCGATGGCCTTGGAAAGAAAGTTGTGTTAGTACTGGTGTAAGAAAGATAGGAAACACATATGCGTCACCGACCGCCATGATATGACCTAAGCTGTTAAAGTGGCGTTAAACCCCAATACAACCAACCAAATCATTCTATACGAATGGAATGAAGCTTTCGAGCCGATAACGTCCCCATTGTTTGCTATTTTAAAGGTACTTTCGGAGAAGGATTTTACCTTATTGGACAGTGTAAGTTCCAGATCAGACTGTACGTTTTGTGTAGTCTGATCTTAATCTATACTATCCACAAAAGGTCCTTGAGGTCACGCTTCTATCCTAAAGATTAAAGGATCTGAAACTATTCTATTTTCTTCCTTGTCCGTGTGTAGCCTGTCAGGAACGACAACTGTCTATCATATATTCTGAAAACAAATCATTGAGTTACTTCCCAGTGTTAGACCCACAGTAGGTCCTGCATAGCTCAATGCGTATCGTTGTCTGCGTATGTCATAGTCTTGATTCAATTTACGTTTATTTATCGTCGCCACAGGTTGCCCATATGGGCGACGCGCCCTGAAGACTGTTAGTATTGTTACGGGGGATAGTACAGATACAGGACAAAACCCATCTTAAGTTATGCCTGGTCATTTAACGTGCTCGGTGTATAGCACCGCCACACGGGACCTCGGTTTAACATCTTATCAGAAAGACTATTAGTAATTTTAGATGGCCAGCCCTGGGGATCTAACCCACACCCTCATGATCACAAGTTCTATGCTCTAACAACTGATCTATGCAGGCTGGTTTGTCACAGTCTTCGAAGATTCGACCTGTCTTATATGACGCATCATTCCCCCGATATTGAGGAGATTGTGGTAATAGCGCAATAAAGTAGCAATGGAGGAAATAGCTTTTATCAATTGATACGTTTGAGGAAAAATCAGACCTGTTTTAGCTCCAGATTTGCTGAACATCACCAGGTAGCGTTTTATTGAGTGAACGTTTATTTTAGTTTGAAATTCAAAGGAACGGTTGTCGTGTAGAAAAGTAGTACGGCTTTGCACCGAGGGTGCCCAAATTAGATAGATAAGTATTTGTAGAATGACATCTAGCGGGAGATAACGCAGTAGGTATGGCCTAGGACTTGAGAACATGATGTTTAGAGTCACTAAAGGATGTGTGTTTGATTCTCCAACACCTGGCCTCCCAAAATTATTAATAATCTTTCGCATGAGACGTTAAAGGTGGGCACTTAGAATTTTCACATCACATCAAGTCAAAATATATATATATCACTGAAATTTATATGAAAAAACAATACAAATCATCAATAATTAAGAATCATAAAATTACCCCCAAATTTTTTCATGGTACATTGTATTCCCTTAAAAGGCTACGTAGCCTCTTTAGCTATTTTTAAATTTCGTGCCAAAAATAAAAAAAAAAATGTATTGTGGGAATGTTAAGTGACTGGCACGTGACTAATAACGCTTAAATTGTATTACATAACAAACATGTAATTATTTTTTATAATATCTTCTTGGGACGCTATGTTTGAAGCTTCGTCTGTGTATTTCCGGTATGTAAATGAGCGAGTTGTTCATGTAAAAATAGAACGTGTTTCCTGTCGATGTCGACCTGGGCCGTAGTAAATCTCTAATTTCTCCTGTTGTGGGATAGTTTTCGACTACTGGGGTTTTCTGAAAGACGATTATAAGGCTTTGGGAGTATAAGGATGATATTTTTGTATTTTTGTAAAATTTTCGTCCCAAATTCTGCAGGGCCACCTTTAAAACGAGGTCTCGTGTGACGGTGCTATGCATCGAGCACGTAAAAGAACCAGGCGTAACTTAACCTATTACCAAACATCAAAATTAAACTAATCCAAATTAAAAGCGTGACTTGCAGACGAAAAAATAAACGGAACTCAAAAAATGACATTTGTTTCCAGCAGGGTAGAAAATATTTTGGGAAAAGGAGAAAATGCTGGTTACCAGCATTTTCTCCTTTTCGCACAATGTTTTCAAAAGGTTTCTATCTCAGGGTCGTAAAAACCAGGGATTGTTTGGTAATGAGATGGGTTTCGTGTTGTACCTGCACAATCCCCACTAACAATACTAACAGCCCTCGGTGGGGGGGGGGCGTCGCCCATATTTGTAGAATGCCATCTAGCGGGAGATAATGGATGGAAACTGAGTATCCATCCAATAGAAGAAAAACATTTCTAGTTCGGGAAAGAGTTTGTTAACTGTACTTGAGACCTTTATTAGTCTCTCATTGGACCTACTAAGTTGACAATTTGTGCATCTCATTCATTAGGCCTAACCGATTCGGAATGGAAATTTTGGACATTTAAATCAAAAGTGAGGTGTTTTGACTGTGGGACGTATTCATCCCAGTGTATGGCATGAAGAAAATATCCCGTGACACTATTATTGTTCACAGATTTTATCGATAAATTCTTTTGACTAGTCCAAATATAGATCTAACAGACTTTCAACAGTATGATACTGGACTTTTTGCACTACAACTAGTGCGCATGCGCGTAAAATAGTGCGCATGCGCGTAAGCAGACTTATGGGATCGAATTTCCTTGGCAACGAACCGCGTCCTCTGTGAATGAATGTCAACAATGGAAGCCGTCCTTCTGTAGCAAGTTCTTACCGAGTCTTGTCACTAGATTTTTTTCTGCCAATACTTTGACAAACGAGTTAGAAGTGATTACGTGATTTGGACATACTCGATCAGATTATAACCTTGAAAGGTAAAGTACATAGCTTATATTTAGTCTTGAATCGATTTCAGTACCCGGAAGTAAATTGTAAGGGCCTTTGACGCAATTTGTCATATGTTGTTCAATAGAATGAGGTGCGGAATCGCTAGCGAGAAATCTCGGGGTCATAATTTCTTTAAACTGAAGTAGCTGGTGATCAATCAATTCAGTTCAGATGGAAACGACCGTAATTCGCGAGGTTAGATGTAGGTACGGAATCGGCCGAGTTGCGCGATGAGTGAATTCAGAGGTCACCATACGGTACATACATGTAGTTCCAAGTTAATAGCTTTTATAGTTTGGAAGTAATTGTCTGGACTGAAATTCAAACTGAAAATCATTAAAGGGCAATAACTTAGAGATAAAGGTGGCAGAGTTATGGTTCATGTGCACTGCACTTCTCCATAATATGTTCTATCAGTGTATGTAGTTTCAAGTTGATACCTTTTATAGTATGGAAGTTATAGCCTGAACAAAAATTCAAAGTGAAAAGTTGGTTATTTCAGAAATGAAGGGCAGATAACTTTAGAACGCAAATCGCGATCCAAATTCTAAGAGTCAGGTGCACAACTAGACATCATGAAGATTCATTGTGGCAAGTTTCAAATAATTCGGATGAAAACTGTAGGAGGATTTGCGTACACAAGAAATTGCTAACGGACGGACAGACAGACGGACGGACGGACGGACGGACGGACGACCGGGGGTATAACATAATACGACCCATCGGGCGTATAAAAAGTAGGTTTAAAGTAGAAATGCATATTTCCCTTATTACAACGACAAAATTAAACGGCTAATGCTTAATTGATGGTATCTGTGGTTGAGAGGTAGAGCGTCGGTCACGTAACCAATGGGACCCAAGTTCAAGACCCAGGAATGGGTTTCAACTTTGGGATCTTTCATTGACCAACACGTCCAGCGCGAGTACTGGTGTAGTTCCCAGGAAGTAGAATCGAGAGAGATTTGTTTAAGTTGTAAAAGCTTGTTTTTCAATCGATGTTAAATACATATATATTTTTTAAACTTAATTCATATTGAGATGTTTTTAACCGAAATATGTTCAACAGACACTTTAACCCATTACCACAAAATCATTACTTTTGACGACCCTGAGAAAGAAGCCTTCAGAAAACATTGTGAGAAAAGGAGAACATGCTGAGAAAAACCAGCATTTTCTCCCTTTCCCACAATGTTTTCTATCCTTCAAAAAGAATAATCAAATTTTCAGCCACTTTTATTTTTTTTTTTTGTCAGAAAATGTTTTTGATTTGGACAAACCTAAAATTTTGTCGTCTAGTAACGAGTTCATTTACTTAGCCATCCGTCAAATATCGTACAATTTAATCAATTTTTAAGAACCATTGAAATCATGGCCATCTAAAGAGATTGGGTACCAGGGTTTGACATTAACATTTTTAGCTCAACTGAGCACAACATGCTCAAGGGGAGCTTTTAGGATCACCCGGTGCCCGTCATCCGTCGTGCGTCAGTGCGTCGTGCGTCGTCAACAATTCTTTAAGCATCACCTCCTCCTAAACCGCTGGGCCGATTTAGACCAAACTTGGCTGGAATGTTCCTTGGGAGGTCCTCTTTAAAAATTGCTCACAGAATTTGATTCCATCAAAAACTCTGGTTGCCATGGCAACCAAATGGGATTTTCTAGGGAATTCTTTAAAAATCTTCACCTCTGAAACCGCTGGTCAGATTTTGAAATAATTTCACAGAGATATTCCTTGGGTGACCCTTTTCAAAAATTGTTCGTACAATTTTGAACCGTAAAAAAAAAAAAAAAAAGGCTCTGGTGAATGGGGGCTTCTTGCACCATATAGAAATGAAGTTCTTAAAAATTCTTCTTCTCTGAAACCGCTGTTCAGATTTTGAAATAATTTCACAGGATTGTTACTTGGGTGACCCTTTTCAAAAATTGTTCGTGAAATTTTGATCCGTCAAGAAACATGGCTCTAGTGAATGGGGGCTACTTGCACTATACAGAAATGCAGAAATTCTTAAAAATTCTTCTTCTCTGAAACCGCTGGTCAGATTTTGAAATAATTTCATAGATCTGTTCCTTGTGTGACCCTTTTCAAAACTGTTCGCGAAATTTTGATCCGTCAAGAAACATGGCTCTGGTGAATGGGGGCTTCTTGCACTATACGGAAATTAAGAAATTCTTAAAGATTCTTCTTCTCTGAAACCGCTGGTCAGAATTTGAAATAATTTCACGGAGATGTTCCTTGGATTACCCTTTCCAAAAGGTGTTCGCGAAATTTTGATCAGTCAAGAAATACGGCTCTGGTGAATGGGGGCTACTTGCACTATAGGGAAATAAATAAATTCTTAAAAATTCTTCTCATTTGAAACCGTCAGTCATATTTTGAAATAATTTCACAGAAATGTTCCTTCAATGACCCTTTTTAAAAATTGTTTATGTAATTTTGATGCATCAAGAAACATGGCTCTGGTGAATGGGGACTTCTTGCACTATTTGGCCATAAAGAAATTCTTAAAAATTCTTTTTCTCTGAAACGGCTGATCAGATTTTGAAATAATCTCAAAGAAATGTTCCTTTGGTAACCCTTTTCAAAAATTGTTCGCAAAATGCTGATTTATCTAGACACATGGCTCTGGTTAATGGGGGCTACTTGCACAATTTGGCCATGAAGAAATTATTTTTCTCTGAGACGGCTGATCAGATTTTGAAATTTTTTCACAGAAATATTTCTTGGCTAACCCTTCTCAAAAATTGCTCTAGAAATTTTGATCCATCAAGAGACATGGCTCTGATGGCTGTGGGCTATTTAAACTATACAGACATGAAGAAATTCTTATAAATTCTTCTTCTCTGAAATGGCTGATTACATTTTGAAAGAAATGGCTATGGTTCTCCCAGAAATTCAGGTGAGCGATCCAGGGCCATCTTGGCCCTCTTGTTTTCAACTAGACCAGTGGACCAGTAATTTGAAATTTTTACTAGACCACTACAGATTTCTACTAGACCAGTTTTGTAGAATGAAGAAAAGTATGAAATGGATCGAAATTCCTTGTTAATATACAACGATTGTGAAAAAAGGACCATGTCATGTTCAGTAATGATCAATGAATGTTTCTCCGTTAGTTTATTTCAATTACGATTTTACCCATTTTGAAAGCAGGATCAGACACACATTCTAGTCTAACTTAGGTTCAGAATAATACCAGAATATGAGTTTACAAGGACAAAACCATTGTGATATAATATGTTATCAGATCCTTTTATATATCTTCAGTTTATTAAACTGTCAGAGAAAACATGACATTTTCCTCCCGATCAAACAGAAACCAACAGCGTGAATCCAGCGTTCACTCAAGGTCTAAAATAATATTTTTTGTGTAATCTTATCTCAGTGTTCCCACTGGCCTTATATTTGAAGGTACATTTACCCCCTGAGCTATATACACTGAGCAAAAGTTCTAACCGATCAGTGTTTCTTTAACATATAATTGGAAAAAAATGTAATGTCACGAGAGACATTTTATTTCAAAATTAACATAATTCATTGAGAGGTTTATCTTCAAAATTTAACGACAGAAATCCGAAGTATACAAAAATAGCACATAAAAAGGTAGACCCATCTCAAAAGTAAAAGTCAAACTCGTCTGTATTCAAAAAACTAGTAGTTCGTGTGTCCACCGTTAGCATTTATGACAGCTCGATACCTGCTTCTCATTGATGCAATAAATGGCTGGATTTCTTGTTGACGTATCCCATTCCAAACATTGATAATTAACTGCTCAAGGGTGCCCAAATTTACTGGCTGAGGAAGAGCCCGAACTCTTCTTTTCAACAAGTCCCAGATGTGTTCAATAGGGTTTAGGTCCGGACTTCGTGCTGGAAAAGGGACAAGTCGGACATGATGCCCTGCCAGCAAAGCCTGAGTAGCTCTTGCGTTGTGACATGGTGCATTGTCTTGAGCCAGTGACATAAAACGGTTTGCTCTGATATGTGGTATGATTGCTGGAACAATTACATCGTCCTGGTATTTTCTAGCTGTAAGATTTCCTCTAATGATGACAGGTGGTGTCTTTATATGTAATGATACACCTCCCAAGACCATAACAGATCCTCCAGCGAACAGTTCTGTTTCCCTGACACAGTTTTATGCGTGACGCTCTCCCCTACGGCGATACACACGTTGACGGCCGTCGGCATCGCGAAGACGTATTCTGGTTTCATCTGTGAATTAAACATTGGCCCAGTCTGCCCTTGTAAAACGTAAATGTTGACGTGCCCAAGTAAGGCGGTTATGTCTGTGTCGATTCGATAATTTAGGTACCTTACACGGCCTGTATGCTTTCAATCCAGCGTCTTTTAGACGATTGCGTACCGTTGACGATGATACTGGGCGGTTGTGAAGGCCGATAATGTTCCGAGCAGTAAGTGCAGAGAACGTAAAACGGTTACGCGGGTGGGACACGACGATGAATCTGTCCTGGCGTCGTGTTGTAATCTTTCGCCATGGCCGACGAACAAGATCCCGGACACTTCCGGTCACAGTAAATTTTCTCCACAGTGCGTGAATTGTTGAAAATGCCCTGTTTAATGTTCTAGCAACCTGAAATTAAACGAAATTACGGTTGCATAATTTGATAATTCTACTGCACTCAGTTTAAATTTTTCTTTCATCGATTTTGTAAAAAATATTGGCTATGATGACGTACCTGTCTTATGGAGGCGCCTGCCGTCAACATTCCTATGGCCCTCTCTCGTTGTTCGAGTGTCATTCTCGCCATGTTTTCTGTTTTTCTGTATCAGTGTTTCATAGACAGTAAGTCTGACAGTGTACACGCAATAGCTTTAGTGCACGGGTGTTTCACGGGCGGAAAATCAGAATCGGTCACGTGATTGGATCTTACCTCACGTGCAATTCACTTCGAATTTTAAAAGGCGAGATTTGATAGACATTTACCTTGAAATCTTTCTTACAAATTTAAACTTTCATACACCATGTAGTTTTTGAAAAATGCAATTTCAGAAAGTGATCGGTTAGAACTTGCGCTCAGTGTATATTGGGTTAAGATTTCGAAATTAGGGGGTATGACAATATTGTTTCCAAACTAGAAGTAAAGTAATCAATTTAATGATGTTTTGCCCCACAAAGGTATATCGTATTAAGATATCTGTGGAAATTTACTGTTTAAAGTAATTAAAAAGCTGAAAAGACCGTCTGAAGTGACTCTTATAGGACAATGTCAAAAGGAACATTGCGTTGTGTCATGGGTTTACGTGCTTTTTGCATCGAGCATTTTTTTATGTGTGTTAATATGGACAGGTTTTCCACATGCTCCGCTGTCTATGTAAACATCTTGGCGACTCATTTTCGGTTGTCGTGAAAATGAAACTACGGTATTCCAAGTAAAAGAGCTAGACATAGGTAATTCTTGCTTGATAGAAAGCACGTTAATTCTAGGACATATTCTTGACGAAAAAATAGGCCGTAGACACCGGTCTACTAAATTTATTTTTGGTTCGAGTTGGTTTTTCCACTGAAAATATTGACTACCGCGCATGCGCGATGGGCTTCCTGTAGAAATTGTCTCTAAATTGTCGCTTTTGCGACAGAATCACAAATTATGTACGCGATCTTTTTCGAGGAACGGCATTTTAGGCCGATTTTTGTCACTTATGCCGAGCATTCAAACTGACACTCAACTTATTGTCTCGATTTTTGCACTAGACCATTCGGGCTAGCTGGACGCAGTCTCTACTAGTTAGCTAGAACCTATTCTTTGCTAGACAATGTCGTTCGGACGTGCCTTAATGTCGAACCCTGTTGGGTACATAGACATAGACATAGACATACTTTATTACGTATACATATACATGTATCTTGTAATATTATATATGATTTTACCATACCTGTGGTCATGTGATGTGTACAATAACAACCCCATAGAATATAACAAAAGCCAAGTTCTACCGTTTTACAAAAATACTAAGAAAAAAAGGAGATAGTACTTATACGATAATTAATGAGTAACCCAAACTTGTATAGTACATAGAGAGCACACTTTGAGGGGGTGGTCGCTGAGCGTGAAATGGACACTATAATTTTCATTTTGAGCTTTACCATAGAAAATATCTGAAATAGCCCTTTACTCCATAGATACTCATTTCTACGCATTGCTTGTGGGAGCTTTGGAAAACATGGTGGCAAAATGCGAAATTGCTCGTGACGAGCAATCTCACCTTCTGTCACAATGTTTTCTATTCTGTCTAAAGGTGTCACACACACACAAGAAGCGGCCACATCCCTGCTATTATTATGGGTCATGTAGAGACACCATAGAAATGCCTTATGGGATAAAGGGATAATGGAACAGAATAAGGATAGGATGGAGAACGAGACATAAAATTGCTCGAAAATAGTGCTGAGCAAGACAAATACAATGCATAATATAAAACGACTTACAACATTCCGTTGCTAGCTTATAGGCACTAGTCAAATTACTCAATTTGGAACAATGCATTTTTAAAAGTTTCGCAATGAAACATACAACTTAGAAAGGTACGTAATTTAAAACAGTGTGGGGTAGGACGAATAAAATGCGTAATATTTGACATCTTGCAGCGATCCGTTGCTAGTTTAGAGATACTAAAACTTACAAATAATACTTAACCCCTGGGCTGCTATGCGTGACTTCAGGACCTTGGGGACACTGTAGATCAAGACCAGACAGCACAAAATGTGCAGTCTGATCTAGGATCCACATTGCCAGATAAGATGTTTCCCGATTAGAATATCTTTGAAAAAAAAAAAGTGGGATTGTTACTATCGTCTTGACACGTTGATTTCACTTATTTATTTTGCAGGCCAAGGCTTATAGTATGTAAACGGGAAATAATTGATTGAACGTGTTTAACGCCGTTTTCAACATTATTTCAGTTATTACACATATGTATTCAACAATGACAATCTCTGTTTTGTAGCACAGGTAATAAAACGGGAAAGGTTTAATCAGATTCTTACATTACTTGAATTAAGTAGCTGTAACAGCTTAAACATTCGGTCGAACGCGGAAATATTTCCTTGTGTAGTTTTTACGAAGGTCACTATATGCTGGACAAATTAAAATAAAATGGTACTCATCTTCAATCTCTCCAGAATTACATACTGTACAAACTCTATCAGACCTTTCAATTCTTTGTCTACCATACCTGCCTGATTCAATACGTAAATTGTGGGAGGAAATTCGAATTTTTGTAAGCGCGCTCCTGTTTTGTTTAGTGTTCAAAATTCTAATATAATTTTCTAATCCCCAATTTGGCTTGATATACTGATAAAGAGACTTGAGAACCCGATTATTTTATATATCCGATGACCATGTCTGTTTAAACCAATCTAAAAGTCTTGTTTTAAATATAGAAATAAACTTAGTTTCATCAATGTTATTTTGGTAAAGCCAGTAGTCAGAAAAACCAAAGGTATCTAATAAAGTCTTGACCTTGTTTGCCCAATTATTTTTTTAACCTGATTTACATCTTTCAAGAGAGTTTTGATAAATTCTTTTCAAGATGACATTATCAGTGTGAAGTAATTTTAACCAATACTTAAGGATAAGAACATATCTTTGTATATATAACGGAAAACGCCCTAATTCACCATATATAGCTGCATTACTGGAATTCGATCTAACCCCAAGAATTTGCTTACTGAATTTTAGTTGAACGCGTTCTAGCTCCTTAGACTTTGAAAACCCCCAAATTGGACATCCAAAATTGAGAATCGAACCTACGAAAGCGTCAAAAAGTTGAAGAGATATCTCAGGACATAATTCAACTTTTTAATGTTATACAATAAAATATTCATGGCTTTAAGAGATTTACCTATAATGTATTGATTATTTAGAACGAATGATCCAGTATAATTAAAAACTGTACCCAAATAGTTTATATTGTCTACAACTTCAAGAGCTTGTCCACTGTAAAACCATTTCTCGGTCGGCAATATATGTCCCCTCTTACGAAAGACTACTATTTTAGTTACATACATGTAGATAACAGGAATGAGGACTCAAGAGATTAGGTATTTAAATAAATTTGATAAGGACTCTTAGATAAAGAGACAACATAAATGCTGACTATAAAGAGATTAGGTACATAGACAACCATGATGAAGACTGTAATGAGATTGGGTGCAGAGACAACAGAAATAAGAACTCTAATGAGACCCATAATAGAATTTATCTGAAATCTTATGGTTATATATATTTTGGCCCAGTTGAGTGCTGATTTGTTAAAAATTGTAGATGCTGGAGTGTAAATATAGTCAAATATAGCAAATTTTCTAATTCAAATAACTCCAGTCTTTCTGGTCCAATTACACCCATAATCGAACTCATCCGAAACCTTATGGCCATACATATTTTGACCAAGTTTGGTGCTGATTGATTCATATTTGTAGATGCTAGAGTGTAAACAAAGTGAAATATAGCAATATGTTGTTGTTGTCTCAGGTATTTTCCCACACTAGCACAGTGGCACTCCTTCTTTTGAAGGATATTTTTCTCGCGGTTGAGATTTTTTCAACAGGGTTGTGTTAATAATGTAACAGTCATCCTTCACCTTCAAACTTCTTTTTTTGTGACAACTATGTACAACTCGTACATGTGCTATGTTATTATACGCATATCTGACAGGCGCAGATTGGAGTAGAGAGAAAGAGTCGTATACAAGGAAATCCGGGTACCACACCCTATAGCTCTTTTTCGAATAGATTTCCTTGGTTCTTTTACATGCTCAGTATATAGCACCGATACATGCGAGGCTACCTTTGGGTTTCTAACCAGTTCACCTCTTGTTGGGTGGGAGACACGAGGTGTCTCTGAAAAGCATCCTACCAGACCGAGGTTCGAATCCCAGACCTTCGGATTGGTAGTCCAACGTGTTAATCACTAGGCCACCGACCCATCCAAAATATTTCTAATTCAAGGACAAATAACTCAGATGTTCTGGTCCGATTAGACCAATAATCGAACTCATCTGAGATCTTATGGTCATATATATTTTGATCAAGTTTAGTGGTGATTGGTTGATATTTGTAGATACTAGAGTGTAAACAAAGTGAAATATAGCAATATTTCTAATTCAAGGGCAAATAAATCAGATGTTCTGGTCCGATTAAACCAATAATCGAACTGATCTGAGATCTTATGGTCATATATATTTTGACCAAGCTTGGTGGTGATTGGTTGATATTTGTAGATGCTATCTAGAGTGTAAACAAAGAAATGTGAACGGACGAACAGACGGAAGACGGACGCCGACGGATGGTGAGTGATCACAATAGCTCACTCTGATCACTTCGTGCACAGGTCTGCTAAAAACTTAGAAAATGACACTTGCAACATTTTGGATTTTTACTAGATCTGGTCTATTTTTGTGTTTACTCTTTATCAGACAATTTCGAGTTTTAGCATTGAGCAAACTGAGGAATTCTGTTTGAAAACAGTGTAGAAAAGGAGAAAATGCAAGTTAACAGCAATGTCTCGTTTTCCCACTATGTTTTCTAGCCTATCATACAAATGTAGTAGGGTCACTTTTAATATGACATGCCTATTTGGCCAGTCTGCATTTAATACTGAAACAAATTGACCTGAAATTGACCTTTATGCAAAGAATAATTAAACCGTGAATACTTAAATTATCGGGTGTAATCGGACCGTACGGAAATTCTGTTAACTGTAAATGTCGGGTTTGACCCTTATTGCGCTATATAGTCAAAATCAAAAAGCTTTTGCGGATGGCATAGATTAAGATCAGGCTGCACAGAAAGTGCATCTTAGATCTATGTCTCTCGCCACCTATTACCAGTTTAAACCAACAAAATAATGTTCATTTCAGATATTTTAAGTATCTTTTGAAGACACTACAAATCTCTTGGCATCATAAAGAGTACAAAAACGTGCACATAGTTCAGCATGCAGATGACATTAGCTGAAGTTAAGTTCGGACAATGATTCAAGCGTGTAATATATGGTAAAAGAGGTCATTTATTTCATGTCAATTTGTTCGACTAATTATACCTATGTTCCACTTGATCGACCATTTCCCTCCAATCAATCACATGACCTTTTAAAATTTTCATTCCCGCTTCAGTCTGTCAGTTTTTTCCTTGGAAAACATAGTTTGATCACTTGATTACAAATTATTGTGGAAAAAAGGAAAGGATTTGATGTAAGTTGCCATTTTGCGATGATTTTCTCATAGATCTCAAGTCTTACCTTTTTGCTGAAGGTTTTGTAAGTCTTTTAATTGTTTGACCAATTTACCCTTTACTGTTGTTCTCATCCCTCTTTCCCAGAGTATTTCCGTTTTGTATTTTGAACAGTATGGCACTTCTCTTTGTAAAGTCTATAGCTTCTTACCTTTCCCTAGCTTGCACATCTTTTATTAATATTTTCAGCACTTGGCAGTCACATTGACAGAAAGAGAGAGAGAGAGAGACAGACAGACAGACAGACAGAGATCAGACTTACGTGAAACAGTGTGGAGTGTGAACTCTTCCAGTTCCTCAAATTGGTAAGAACATGTTCTTGTTGTTATTTTGTAATGAGAAGTTCTTTGATTTAACATTTGTCATTTTTCCGTACATTAAACTTACCTTGTGATAAGATTAGTTAGCATAAGAGCTTTGTTTACTATTTGTATAGTTTATAATCAAAACCATGTTTTGTATTGCTTGATTTGTTTATTTAGCTAAGGGTAAAGGATTTGTATGTCAGCAACTGACATAATAATCCTTTACAGCCTTAAACTACACTGCATAAAAGTGACTGAAATTACTCATTCATTATTCTTTTGTTATATTTAACTTTTGCTGCATTGTTTTATTTAGTGTCGTTTTTTGTCGTATTTGTCGAAGACAATACCACTATGAGTTCAAGATTGAATTTTGACAACCATGTATCTTATTTTGTGCAAAGCCGAAGGAAATAAACCGTGTTAAACTCTTTTTTTCTCAGGCAAATGAGTTGTTCGGTAGCACTCAGATATGCAATTTGAAGTGGCATATTAAGATACATTGGGCGAGGCCATCGATCGTTGGGATACTTATTTTTTATTGAAAATAGCTTCTATCGCTCATAGCCTTTTATTGGCGCAATGATACAAATTTGACTACTTTTTTGTTCCAAACCAATTCGTTCCATGGCTTGTTCGTCCTATGATTGCGCGCTTCTCCATGTGATTGCTCATGAATATTTATAGATCGAAGTAATTGGTTGTAATGTTGGAAATTAAATGTAAAAGGCTAAAGATGTTTCAAAATTATACACTTACTTAGTGGGTTGACTTTTATGCCAATATCTGAACAATATGTCTCTTTCTTTCAAACTATTAATTCCATACAATGGGTTTCCTTGACAAATACCACTTCAGCGTTCTCAACGCTTTGATTATATACCTTTTTCAGGGTAGAGATGTTCGGACTCTGAAGTAAAGTGATTAAAGGATAGAAGGAAACTTTAATGTAGTATCACTTTCCTGGAGTACCCCAAAAATTAATAACCCACCCATATCACCTTTAAAGGGAAGGAAACGACCCTGCAACACAAATTCTGTCATTTTAGCCTGAATTAAATTGCCGTCTGCAAATCCATTGGATTTGAACAAGTCTAGCATTTTCGTGTGAGTTGAAACTAAAATTCCAAAGCGTTTGAAAGTGCTTTTTCAAGCCACAAACAGCCAGGATATTCCGGCACAATCTATGCTGGAACTACTTTAACCCAAACGCTTTAGAGTGCATTCAACCCAAATGCTGTGGAGTTTTAGTTTCACGCCGTAGATAACATCCCTGTCAAAAATAATAAGATCTAGGAAATAAAACGAGTCTTGGCATAATCGATTCGGCTTTTTATTAGATGATTATCCTGTCAACACAGTCTGCGATAAACAAAAGTTGGAAGTGATCAGGTAATTTTAACATAAACAGTAGAATATAGGCTTGAAAGGTTCTGCACAAATTATGGATTTTCCAAACCCGGAAGTAAATTGAATGAAATAAATATGCTGCTGATAAATTGGAAAAAAATGATAAGTTCTAAATCAATTTTTTATCTGAACAAGATACATAATGCGCTAAAATGAGCCTTAAACGGTAACTAAGGTATTTATTTATCCATAAGGGATAATGCCAATGATTTTCTGGTCATTTCGTACCCAGGTTGTTTGGTACCTTAGGTTTTGTTACTTTGTTACTCTACAGTTAACGTTACATGTGGCTTGATGTATTAAAGAATAGGAACAAGATTTGAAGATTACCAAACAAGCCTCATAGAAATAGTGTCCACAATGTTTTCTTCCCTGCCCGAAACATATTTTAATTTTTGAGTTAGGTTTATTATGATGTCTGTAAGCTGTAGTGGAGAATTATTTTGCCATCTGTAGCTGTTTTCAATTTAGACCATTTGAATTTATTAGCTCGCCTAAGCATGAGCTTTTGTGATTGTGCTGTGTCCTTCGTTTCATCGCCAGTCATCAACTTTTACCTTGCCTACAGTAACGCCTTAGAGGCTACATTTACGGGAGATTGAGTGTGTAGTGTTATAAGGTTAAAATCTACAATGTAAGAAGCAAAATACGAAGCTCAAATATCTATCTTTACATTGTAAATCCTGGAGATAAGAACTTTGAATTTCAATTTTAACCGCAACAATTAAAAGTTTTAGCTTTGATAATTTAGAAGAGAATTCAAGGCTGATGTCATTGCTCTCTCTTGATGTAATTGTCATTGATGTTTTGATGTCATGAAGAAAAAACTGATACATTCTAATACGACGTACCTCTGTTTTCTAATATATGTGTTATGTACCCCTGATTTTAAACCTTAAAGCGCTGAACCCCACTAGTGTTATTTTTGTGGATAGTGTAGATCAAGATCAAACTACACAGAACTCACAGTCTGATCTTGGATCTACTCTGTCCTCTACTTTGTAACATACTCTGGCCCAAAGAATCTTGAAATACCAATATTTTGGCAGTTCTGAATTCCAGAAAAGGTCCATTTCATTAATTTGGTATTTTAAGAATTAATGAGGATATTTCATGCAAACTTGGGTCAGCCTTAAACTATCTAGAGGGATACACAAACCAGAACGAAAGATAGCCCTCAAATTATTATTGATGTGTTCTAAACTTTTCAACTTAGACTTTTCAATACTTTGTTGTGTTATCATCCCTTTCGCTGCTTATGTTTCTTAACATTTCACCAAACATTCCCCCGTTTTTACGACCTATAAGTAGAAGCCTTCTGGACACACTGTGAGAAAAGGAGAAAATAATGTCAGCAATGTTTTATATTCTTCTAAAGTTAAATTTCAATGTTTGAGTCACATTTATTTTGTTGTCTGCAAATGCTTTCAATTTGGACAAGTCTAAAATTTTACTGATTGGTAAAGAGCTAACATTGTACTAAATTACAAAATTTAGACTTGTCCAGTTTGAAAGCACTAGTGGCAAATAACTTGAATTTTGGTAACATTGTAAAATTTGCCTCTGTACGGGTAGAGAATGTTGAAGGAAAAGAAGAAATTGATTGTTAAGAGCATTTCATTATTTTCCTGCAATGTTTTCAAAAGTTGTTTTCTTTAGGACTATGAGAACACAGGATTGTATAGTAAAGAGTTAATTTCTTACTCCTTCAACCTTTTTTCAGACTATCCTAAAAATGTTATCAACTGTATAGCAATGTGTATCAAGGGATGCTAGATAATAGTTTAGTGACAGTGAAACATTGTGGGAAAATATTTTTTTTGGCAGCAAGCAAAATGTTCTGTTCTACATAATGGAACCTCCTTTAGAACAGTGGGATAAAAAAACATGTTTATGAAATAATTAGAAAATTGGTATGTTTAACCCTTGACCAAAATATAAAGTTTTAGACTGATCCAAATTCAAAGTAGTTGAGGACTGCACTTTCAATTTGGATGTTAGAACTGTCTTTGATATGATGGAAAACATTGTGAGAAAAGGAAAAAATCTAATTACATGTACCTGTATTTCCTGCTTTTCCCACAATGTTTTCATTTTTTTTTATTATTGGTAAATCTGAAGGTTATGTGGTAAATGGTTTATATTTGTTTCTTTTCTATTTGTAGACTGACACCTTGCACCTGGCATTATGGAAGTGTCTGGGCGAAATCAGACAGGGAGTGCCAACACAACAACAGGTGTTCAATGTGATCCTTGTTTACTATTGAACAAAAATATAAATGCTAAGCATTATTGTGTGGACTGTGACGAATTTTTCTGTAATAATTGTTGTTTGGTACATAAGATGTCAAAGTTATCAAGAAATCACAAATTTTTAAATGGAGATGAAATGCCGCAACAAAAACTTGTCTCAACAGAAGAAAATGTCTGTTCTTTACACAAAGGAAAAATAATGGAGTACTATTGTAAGATGCATAAAAATTTTTTTTGCGGTGTTTGTTTGACTGTTGAACACAAAACTTGTTCTATAGAATACATAGACGACATTGCGCAAGACTTTGATGCAAGTCCAGATTACATATCTTTAACAGAGAAAATAACAAGTCTTCTACAGCAGTTAAAATATATAAAGAAAACTTCCACAAGACACAACCAAGATTTACAAACAGTGCACACCCAGTTTATATCGGATGTGAAATCATTTCGTGCAGAAATCAACAAACTTCTAGATTCCATGGAAACAACCATTTTGAAGGAAGCCCAGGATGTGAAGGAGTTTGATAAGAAAGCTGCTCAAACTGTGTCTACAGCGTGTGATACAATGACCACAGACATCAATGAAATTGTGTCTAACTTAGACAAACATAAACAATACAAACAACAGCGACAGTTGGTGATCTCTGCAAAGAAAACTGAAACTCTGATTTCTGACTTCGAAAAGAAAATGGCTGACATATCCAGTCAAAACAAAATTAGAAATTATAGATTTCACAAAAATGAGGAAATGCTACATTTACTTCAATCTTTGTGCAATCTCGGTACATTAGTGGATAGAGAGAAGGAGGGAGGAAAAACAAAAATGGAGAGAAAGGAGAAAGAAAACATAAAGCTGGTCAACAAAGATCCCAAATCTGTTAGAGCCAGTTATGTAGGACAAATCAATGTTAAACATTCAAAAGATAAATATAACTGTTGGATTACAGGCAGTGTAATGATAGATCCATACAGAATAGCTCTAACAGATTATAACAACTCCAGTGTGAAACTTGTAAATGTTGACAGTAACAGTATTCTATCTTGCCTAAAACTTTCCACACAACCATTGGATGTTACTTGTATTGATAAAAGTCAGCTTGTCATTACATGTGACAATAAATTAGTTTTTGTAAATGTTGGACAGACTTTGACTGTAAACAAAGAACTTCAAGTTAATGGAGAATGTAAAGGAATTATTTTTAATGATAATCAATTATTTGTGTCATTTGATGTACCAGAACCTGCTGTTAAATTAATCAGTCTACATGGAGAAATATTGAAAACATTTTCTACAGACCAAAATGGACAACCTCTGTTTACATGTCCCGAGTATATTTGTATTAGTAATTCCAAGTCTACACTATTTGTTAGTGACTGTGAGACAAACAGTGTGACAAGTGTGGATTTACTGGGTAAAGTTCAAAATGTTTACAGAGATACTAACCTGGAGTCTCCATGTGGTCTGACTGTAGATAGATATGATAATATTTATATAGCTGGGAATATCTCAGACAACATACACCAGATATCTACACAGTGTAGACCCATACAAATATTACTGGATAAAACACAAGGAATGGAAGCTCCACTGTCAGTGACATATTGTGAAACAGAAAACAAACTTTATATCAGCCATGGTGGATATAAATCTAAAGAAAGTGTTTTGTCAGTTTATCACCTACAGTAGAAAACAACACATACTGGTGACCTGCTGTAAGGGTAAGTCTATTTAACCTTGTACCACACTGTTTTCAGTGTTTTGTGTTTTTAACCCTTTACTACACCACCTTGACTTTTAATGACCATGAAGAAGAATTGTTTGTGAAACATTGTGGAAAAAGAAGAAAATGCTGGTTACCAGCATTTTCTTCTTTTCCCACAATGTTTTCTACAATATCAAAGACAGAATTTATCATTTGAACTTTGTTTAATTCTTTACCACACAATCCCGACCTTTCACTATCCTAAAAGAGAACGATTTTGAAAACACTGTGGGAAAAGGAGAAAATGTTCTAACTAGCAATATCTCCTTCTCTCGCAATATTTTATCTCCATTCAATGAAAAATTTTGTGAATTGAGCAACATTTAATAGGAGAAATTGTAAAAATACCAGATTTGTTCAAGTCCAAGTAGTGTCCTGTGTGGCTCAGTGGTAAAATGTAGGACTTGTGACCTGGAGGTCCCCGGTTTGAGCCTCGTTGGCTACAACTTTTTTTTTCATAGGAGTGTCCTCAACTCCCAGCAACGTTTATGTATTACTGTACATTGTGTAGATCAAGATCAACCTGCACAGAACATAAAGTTTGATCCTAGATATAAATAATTGTATAAAATAGAAATGTTTTGTCAGTTAATCAACTACAGTAGAAAACAACATATACTGTTGACATGTTGTATGGATATGTCTATTTTCATCATCAATTTTTTACTGTAGTAGTAGCAGGAATGATATTTAACCCTTTACTACACATTCCTGAATTTTAAAGACACTGAGAAATAAGTCTTTTGAAAACATTGTGGAAAAAAGGAGAAAATGCTGGTAACAAGCTTTTTTTCCTTTCCTTTTCCCACAAAGTTTTCTGACCGATTAAAGAACATTTGTGTCATTTGGGCCACTATGAATGTGTTGTCTACAAATGCTTTCAATTTGGAAAGATCTAAAATGTTGTTGTGTTGTAAATGGTTAACCCTTTGCTTCACAATTCGGAATTTTTATAGAATTGAATGAGACGGCTTTCAATTGTCTGTTTTTGTATTAGCCGTCATTTGTTTAACCAAATCTAACACATTGAAGGCTTCTGTTTGTTCCACAACAGATTACTTTTGAAAACAATGTAGTGAAAGCAGAAATTTATTTAATTGTACTTAATTATTCATTCTAAGATAATTTACTGTATGTCCTTACCAAGCGTTCCCTAGTTATTATGATGCTGTTAAAGAAAATAGAAACCATTGAGGGAACAAGAAAAAAATTATGGTAACCAACATTTTTAGCTCTACTGGCTTTCAGCCAGCAGAGGTTATGTCACGGCTTGGTTTCCGTCGTCCGTCCGTCAGTCCGTCCGACCGTTAGCAATTTCTTGTGTGTGCAACTCCTCCTACAGTTTCCATCGGAATTATTTGAAACTTGCCACAATGAATCTCCATGATGCCTAGTTGTGCACCTGGGTCTTAGAATTTGGATCGCTGTTTGCGTTCTAAAATTATCTGCCCCTGATTTCTGGAATAACCATCTTTTTACTTTGAATTTTTGTTCAGGCTATAACTTCCATACTATGAAAGGTATCAACTTGAAACTGCATTCACTGATAGAACACATAATGGAGAAGTGCAGTGCACATGAACCATAACTCTGCCACTTATATTTTTTGAGTTATTGCCCTTTGTTAATTTTCACTTTGAATTTTTGTTCAGGCCATAACTTCCAAACTGTAAAAGGTATCAACTTCAAACCACATACACTGATAGAACACATTATGGAAAAGTTCAGTGCACATAAACCATAACTCTGCCACCGTTATTGTTTTTGAGTTACTGCCCTTTGTTAATTTTCAGTTTGAATTTTTGTCCAGGCCATAACTTCTAAACTATAAAAGCTATCAACTTGGAACTTCATACACTGATAGAACTTATTATGGAGAAGTGCACTGCACATGAACCATAACTCTGCCACTTTTATTTTTTGAGTTATTGCCCTTAGTTAATTTTCAGTTTGAATTTTTGTGAAGACCATAACTTCCAAACTTCAAAATCCATCATCTTGAAACTTCAAAGACTAATAGAACACATTATGAAGAAGTGCATTGCACAAGAACACAAGAACCATAACTCTGCCATCCTTCCTTCTGAGTTATTGCCATTTTAACTTTGAATTTTCGTCTAGGCCATAATTTCTAAAATATACAAGATATGATCTGGGACCTTCAAAGACAGATAGAGCAATTCGCAAAATTTGTGACTTTGCCACCCTTATTTTTTTAGTTATTGCCCTTTAATATTTTTCACATATCATGGAGAATAACTACTCTTCATTCATGGCCCATCCATCAATGCAACTCATTTTACTGACAAGCCCCTTCGGGCGTATATGCGCAGCTCTGCGAAGCTCTTGTTAGTTCTGGTAAAGGTTTATTGACCTACTGGTGACATAGTACAAAGAGGGACAGGGCTTTACTATTGTGATAAGGCATTTTGTTATCCAATCAAACTGATCCTGCAACTTCAATAAAACAATTGCCACAATGCATATTTTTTTCTGTCTTTTGATGTTTCCCCAGCCAAAATGGTTTGTAACAAGACCCTCTTTAACTATATAACCAGAAGACAGAATTTTTATAACTGGTCATAATTGAAAGATGTTGCAGAGAACATAATAAATCTTCAAATTAGTAAAACTTTTATCAAAAAGGGTAGATATTATTGTGTAAAACTAAGAAAATGTAGGTTACTATTATTTTCTTCTTTTCTCACAATGTTTTTCATAGCTTTTTTTCTTCAGTGACCTAAAATGCTGGAATGAATGGTGATTGTTAAAAACTTCTCTTCACCTTTACAGAAAAATCAGGCCTGTGGAGCGATACAGGCACTCAAGCACCTCTAGTTTTTTGTACTTTGTGATTGTGTAGTGTTGGGTTTTTGGCGTGTGTCATGCGACATGGGTGTTTCGTCATCAACTTTTACTTTGTGTACGTTCTAGAGACCACATCTTCTTTCTATACCTATGAAACTTTGTCAGAGTGTGAGTCTTGATTATATCTTGGACGAATTTGAAAGTGGATTATGTTCGGTGAAAATCTAGGGCACTATGTCAAAGTCTTGAAAGAACCTTGTGTATGTTTGGTGAAAAACTAGGGCACTATGTCAAAATCTTGAAAGAACCTTGTGTATGCTCTAGAAGCCACATTTTCAGTCCAAAACTTTTAACCTTTTACCACACAATTCCAACTTTTAATGACCCTGAGAAAAAACCTTATAAAAACATCGTGGAAAAAGAAAAAAATGCTGGTCACTGGCATTTTAGCAATTATTGAGTCGTCTGTAACTGCTTCTAAGTTGGACTAGTCTAAAATTTTATCCTTTGGCAAAGAATTACAGAGGGTCAGAATGTCTTGATGATATCTAGGATTAGCTGGAAAATGGGTCATGTTAGGTGTTCTTTACATGTTTTACATGTTGTTCTTTTACAAACGAATTGAATGTCTTCATTGACTGACGCAACCAGAACAAAAGCGTGCAGCGCATGATAGTCCCTGATCAGCCTTATTATATCACGGTACCCAATGGAAAATTAAATACAGTATCTGTTATATGGATCACATGAATTGTCTATTGTATAAGTTTGTTGTTGTATGCAGTGTAGTATGTAAATTTTGAATAGGTGTAAATAGTATATGTTGAATTTATTGATCACCAAACCTTATTATTGTAATCACCACTATCGTTAATTGTGCTTTTTCTTTTATTATCTTTGTTTATTTTTAACTCTATTCTAGATCAGAATGCACTTTATTTATGCACTGTCTTTGATTATTTATTTGTTAAAAAAAAATCTGTGTACTTTGTCAACTTTTAACATGTCACCCACGACAACAGCTCACCTTTGCAGTAAGTGTGGACATAGATCAGCTAATGCATTTGCATTGCCAGAGCTACGTCCACACTTCCTGGGAGTTTATAAGAAGCGTGGATTTGAGGAGATATTATTCATTATGATCGATTTCTCGTTTAACTCATTATCTGGTGTGAATTTTGATGAAACTTTATAGAAATGATCCTGGCATAGTTGTCTTCAGAATTTCTTGAATGTGATTCCTTCAAAACCTGTGGCTGTCATGGCAACACAGCTGAAAAAATATTGAAAATCTTTGGAGCTCTTCAGGTTTGAAACCATAAGGCTTTGAGCAACTAAATTTGGCATGTAGCTTTATCTGGTAGACCTCTTCCAAGTTCATTCAATTATTGGCCCTGGGATCAAAACTGACCCAGTCCCAGGGACACCCTGGGAGCTTATACAGAAAAAACTTTAAAATCCTTCTGGTATCTAGCCATAAGGCGCTGGGTTACCAAATTTGACTCGTAGCTTTATCTAAAAAAGACTGCCCAAATTATAGCCCTGGGGTCAAATTTAGCCCCGCCCTGGGGGATCAGAAGTTTTATATGGGTTCTCATATCTAACCATCAGGCCTGAGGATACCATGCTTGGCATGTAGCTTTATGTAGTGGATGTCTACCAAAAGGGCCCAATTTATAGCCCTTGGGTCTAATTTGGCCCAATCCCAGAGGTCACAAGTTTTACATGGGTTTGTGCAGGAAACACTTCAAAAATCCAATTTTATTTGCATGAAGCCTAGGGCTACCAAATTTTGCATGTAGCTTTGTCTAGTGGACATCTACCAGGAGGACTCAGATTATGGCCATGGGGTCAAGTTTGTTCATACACCGGGTTCTCAAGTTTTACAATGGCATTCATTGCGAAAACGTTATAAATCTTCACCTCGCTAGCCATAAGGCCTACGACTACCAAAATTAGCCCTGATCAGGACCCTTATATTTTATAGGGCCTTTTTTTGAGGAAGATTTAAAAATCTTTAAGTTTATAACCACATATTCCAGACGTGTATAGTTTGGGCTAGGGTTTTATCTTGTGGACTTCCACCAAGATTCAAGTTATTATA